>JAAGEH010000020.1:13014634-13142851 GCA_011751065.1 Lasiurus cinereus
GAAGGAAGGAAGGAAGGAAGGAAGGAAGGAAGGAAGGAAGGAAGGAAAGAAGGAAGGAAGGAAGGAAGGAAGGAAGGAAGAGGACCTCATGTATTGGCAGACAGGTGACTGGGGCTCTTCTGCAGAATTATACTAACAGAGTCCATCCCAAACAATGCTGAGACTTAGCACAGTACCTGAAATATAGCAGAGACCCCATAAACAAACTTCAATAAATAATCCCATGGAATCTACACTCACTGGAAGGCAACTGGGATCATGCCCTTTCTTAAATTCCCTTTCTATATATTTAACTGCTCAGCATGTGGGTATCTTGAACTTAACTCATTTTGAACATCCTAGGATCATTCTGTGATGTTTGGTTTCCTATGCAGGAAACACTACTCATCAATATAACCAAGCCAGTGAGCTGAGGTCCCTGCTAGACTCCATGTGCTCACTTCAAGGGCCTGTCACCTCACCATCCCATCTTCCAACTGTATGAGGAGCAGAGTCAGAAGCTAGTATGAAGCACTGGCTGGCTGGGGATTCAGTTCCAAGTTCCCCTCCTCCTAGGGCAAGGCTCTGTCAGATCAGCCTTTTGTTGAGCTCGTCCCCAGCAGGTGGAAAAGGGCAGGGAGAACACAGCTTACACTTGTGTGTAAGGAACCATAACACTGTGACTTTTTCCTTTCCTCTTGAGTTAGTTCCCTTCTCCTGGGTCATGGCCATATATTTCCAAATAATCTGTTTAAGCAATTAAAGCAAGTCATTCAAGTGGGGAAAATCAATGAGATAGTACGGTGGTTTTGAACTACAGGGGTGGGTAAAAGTAGGTTTACAATTGTAATGCAAGTGAATAGTACATTAATAAATAATAATACAAAACAAACTCTTGTTTCACATACTCACAGCTGTAAACCTACTTTTGCCCACCCTGCATGTGGTTGTGTCTTAGAACAGAATCGCCAATGTTTTCAGAATCTACATTTCTGGGCACCACTCTCCACCCTCAATGATTCTGATTCAGTCCAACTGGGAAGGACCACATGAATTTAAATTTTTAATTAGCTCCCAAATGGTTGAGGAAGGTGGTTTGAAAAACATTTTACCTGACCATGAGCTCCAGGGAGGCTGGCAGCTTCTAGTGTATGTGTTTATTCATAACTTTTAGCTTAATGCTTATCATAATTCGCTCCATAAATATTTACTGGTTTGAACTCATGTTTACTACTAGGGATGTTATGTATCCCTTTAAATACACAAAGACAATCTAGTCATTGGGAAGGAATTGGGGATAAATATTTGAAATCAGAGTGTTATTGGTTTATAACAATAAAATGGTGTGCTCTTCTGATTTCTCTTGGCTGTGACTCCGCCACCTACCATTCTCACATGCTGTAGCTCAGCAAAAATGTAGAAAAGGCAAGGAGATCAAGGTTCAGAGAGGCAGCAGTTTCCCTGTACCACACAGCTAAGATCCATCAGAATGTACAATCTGTGCTCGTCACCCTTCATCTTAGGAAGGTCACAGCAGGTACACTGGGCAGCATGAAAAATCACAACCACGGGGTTCTATGCTATTTAAGCACCACCTATAAGCTTTGTGATCATGGATGCGTTATAGCTTCCCTAATCCTCAGTTTCCTCATCTGTGAAATGGGGAACAGTGGCAACATTTTCTACCCTGAAGCTGTGAGGGGAGATAGGCTCACAGATCAGGGGCACCATGACAGCTGTGTACAGTGTTTTATAAATGCCAAGAACTACATAGCTGAGTTATTCCTGTGAGTACCACTAGTCCTTTAGTACTGATTTTCAAATACTTATTTTCAGTAGTATATATTTTTTAGTTTCAAAGTTTTAAAAACATGCATCCTTATGCACCTATATAGTTTAATTATTTTTTATTAAAATTATCATTTCCCAGCCATCTCCTAAAAAAATGTGAAGGAGGCGGGCAAGAAAAAGAAACTGCCAGCTCTCCTAGAAATGAATGATCTAATGTCATAAAATAGGTTTAGTTTCTGTCTCCTGAAACTTAGTCTTTTTAATAAATAGTATCCCCATCTCTTTGCAGCTCCTTTATCATCATACATGCCTGAATGTTGATATCTCTTAATTTAAAAATAAAATCATACACTTTCCAGATACAGAATCAAAGCCACGTGAACATCTGCAGGGTAATGCAGAAAACATAACTGCACCTTCCCTGCTCTGCTATATGTGTCATCTCTTTCCCCACCTTTGACCTCCAATTCTTAGAGAAGTATGTGAATGCATCCTAATGACTATATTGACTCTTAATTAGGTTAATTAGGCAGTGTTCAGTTAGTGAATTCTTGAAATAACCAATGCTACATGTCCCATCTCAGAAATTAGCTATTTCAATTTTATTCCATTAGTAATTTTACTGGTTTCATTTTCTCTTTGAGAGAAGATTGGTTCCTAATTTGCCTTTTATTCTCATTCCCCTAATTTCATTTTCCTTTACTAATAAATTCTCCATGTGTAGCCAGGTCTTTATGTGGTCAGAGGCAGAATGAGAGTTGTGTTAGTCTAGGTTTTCGGGGGGAAGCTGAGACAGTTCAGAGAGAGACCAGATGATTCTGCCATCTGACCCCAGTAGACCAGAAGGCAAGGGAAGTCTGGGTGAAGTGCTCTGGACTGCTCTGCAATCTAAGACACATGGGGTGTCTTAGAGCCCAAACAGGTTAACAATCAAGTGTCCTGTCTTTCAGGAGGGGTCTGCCTTGGTATCCCCAACACTTCCCATTTTAGACAGAAGTAGTTCATAGTAGGTATCCTCTGTATACTTACGATGGGCTTTCAAATGACAGCACTCGGGACCCTCTTTGCAGTCGGACCTCTACAACGAGCATTCTTATGCACACTACTGTGATCCCCTATGAATTAGGCATCTGATTGAACAGTTTTTGAAGGTCATTTCTCAAGTACCACATTTAATGGTATCCCTGAGGGAGCAGAGCAGGAAAAAGGGAGAAATACAATGTTTGGAACAAGGCTCAAAAATAACATTCCCATGAATTCTTCGACAGTAGAATTTGTTTGCAAACCAAAAAAAGTTGTGGGATTTTTAAAAAGAGCTTTCACTGGGAAGCCATGAGATTCAACCCCAGAGGCAGCAGCAAAGCCTGCCCAGTTAAAACAGTAAATAATTTGATTGAGATAAAGATTAATAGCTGAAATCATGTGAGTCAGTCAGAAGCAACAGAGAGCATCAATCTCCAAAGATTAATAATGGTGAAAGACAAGGCTGTGATAATCAGTTTCATAGTGATGAATCATGGGAGAGTTTAATGAATGAATTTCAGGAGAAGAATTTCAATAGAGTAGACTAGACTTGGGGAGAGTGCAAATCACAGGGCTAACTCTGCAAGCGGGCTGTCTGCCTGGAGCACACAGGGGCTGGAAGACCGTTTTCCTGTCTGCTTGCTAAATGCCGAAACATCACACAAATTGGTGTCAGGGGGTTGAATCGTATCTGCTGCAGTGAAACGTGACTGGAGCCGAGAAACGGCGCTCCCCACGCTAATTTAGAAGGCAGGAGAGCTGAGCTAACAGAATGTAATTGTGTCTTAATGTGCTCAAGGAGATGGAGAATCATTAGTCATTGTCTGAGGGACACACAAACTGATGTCACTATGTCAGACTTCAGAAAGTAGGGGGCCAGTGTCCTAACTTCTGTCATACAGGCGTAGTCTAATCCTCCTAATACCATGGTCAGCAAACTGAGGCTCGCGAGCCACATGCGGCTCTTGGCCCCTAGAGTGTGGCTCTTCCACAAAATAGCGTGGCCTGGGCAGTGTCTATTTTGAAGAAATGGCATTAGAATAAGTTTAAGTTTAAAAAATTTGGCTCTCAAAAGAAATTTCAATGGTTGTACTGTTGATATTTGGCTCTGTTGACTAATGAGTTTGCCGACGCACTGTCCTAACACATTCTGGGTGGACACCAGGCAGCCTAGAAACAGAATGACAAATGAGCCATGGTCCTGGACCTTGGAGGACTTACAGTTTAAAAAGGAGAGGCAGACATGAGCATAAATTATAATCATATGGAATCTGTCCCAGCACCCACTGGGAAGAGCATGTGTTTTAGAGTATGGTCTTGTGAAACAAGTAAGACCCTGTTCTAGCCCTCCCTCTGCCCCATATGGCTGTGGGGCTGCACCAAGAACATCTGAGCCTCAATTTCCTCATTGACCAAATGCAAAAAGCCATGGTTTTCACCTCATTAAGTTGGTGTAAAACTTAAATGAGATAAGGAAAGTACATTCTTTATTCAATGCCAGGCACACGGTAATGTTCTAGAAATGATAAGTAATGATTTTCTCTCATAAATTAATAACTACCTTAATGATACTATTATTGCTATACACAAAATTAAAAGGCAATAGAATGTCAAGAGAAATGAATTGTTCCTTTAAGGAAGAATGAGGCCAGGATGTGGATTAAAGTGAGAAGAAAGATTCAAGAGGAGAAGAGATAGTCAAGATGGGCCTGAATGGAGAAGAGTTTTCCAGATTCATAAGAGAAGAAAGAAAAGTTCTCAAGGACAAAGCAGAGAGTATAAACCCATGATGGGTTGAGAACCAGCAAGAACATCAGTGTGCTGAGAGCAGTTTGTTGTCCATGGGTTGAGGCAAGAAAAACTGATTGGGACAAGAGAGTGAAAAGCTTTAAACACTAGAGTTCAGAAGAAGCCAAATGTATAGTTGGTGGGATTTTTTTAAAAGAGAAAGGAAAAAAAATAAGCAGTTAAGAGTTCTAAAGCATAGAGATATTTTCAAGGGAAATAGTAAGAAAAATATATAGAAGAAAATTGGCATAATTTCTTAGACTTTGATATATTTTGTCAAAACAGGTCCATCCAAACAAAACAATACTAAAAGCATAATTAAAATAAGTGGACTTAGATATTAGTATTGACCCCAAAGACTTAGTAATAGTGGGTAATTTTATCTATGCATTTGTAAGGTCATTGATATTACTAAGTGCATAAGCACCTCTAGCCACACCCCCTAAATCAAGAGGCTGACTATGACAACCACCATCTATTAAGCATCGCATATATACTAAGGACTTTGTAACTTGTGAGATCTATTACTTACTTTTGTTGATGAGGAAACAGAGTTCCTGAGGGATACCGTAGCATGTGCAAGGTCATACAGCTAGTACTTGGGACACATCGGATGTGAACAGAAGATGGTCAGAACATATCATGCCATGTGGACTCACCCCTTTGTCCCCCTCCTCCAAGACAGACAGCAGTGATATTCCCTTCTGCATGGTGCAAGATACAATTCAGACCCCACTGGTTTCCTTTCTACTCATGTTGGGCAGGTTACATTATATATTACTGTAATCCTAATGAAACATTCAACTACCCATAAGCTCAGAAGCCCCACCGTAGTCCTGAGGTTCCTGTAGGAAGGACCTTCAGGGGAAAATCCAGGGGCCTCAATTACATTTGCTTTTTAATTAATTGAAGGTGCTAATTTTCAGCTGGAGTCAAGTTCATTTCTCTTTGTACTAATCTAATGGCCACCAGCAACTCAAGTGCTATTACAGCACAAGTTTGGAATGACTGTCAAGTTCCTGGTGCTAGAATGAATGCAGCTCAAATAAAACAGCTTCCCTGGAAGGCACACAAATTGAAATAATTTCCACTGATGGTCTCTGCTTCTCTCAATGATGAGAGAACAGGGCTAATTCCCACCTAATCAAGCCACACTAACATCCAGACAAACTTGTTCTTTTGATCCTTTCATGTCTCTCATCTGAAAATGAGAAGGAAAAATAAGCTTCAATTTTTTCCTGCAGCAGAAAAACAAACACTACAGGTTTGGGATCTGAGAAAGTTATGGGTATGCTTTCCTCTCTTTGGGAAGCTGTTCTGTTCTCTCCCTGCCCCCCATGATATAATTATTTCATAGGCAGGGGCTTTCTTATCTGGAACAAAGACTATTATTCGGAAAAGGAATTAAAGCCACAGGCCACCTGATCCTTCTGAAGAAAACTCAAACTTTGTACCATCTGTCTGTCAGATCATTCAAGGAGAATGGAATATAGGAACTTGTTGTGTGCAGCCAGGATGTGCAAAGTCCACCAACATGAAGTTCTTATAACCAAGTCTTTGGTTACAAAAGACATCCAATAGGGGCCCAACAGTGATTGGTCAAAAGCCTATACAGGCACCTGGATTTTGAGGTTAAGAAAGGGTGATGAAATCCAAGCAGCAACCAGAGGCACCTGAAATTTGGCCTTGACTCCAGACTCCATGGGTATTGGTTCCCCTGACATTGCCAATAGTCTTTAAAAATGCTCTCTTGCTACTTCTTTTATTTTATCCACTATTGTAATTTCATATGCCAACTCAAAACTATTGATAGGGGCCTCCTGTCCATGAGCCATGTGATTATTTCTGGGCTTGCTAGTGATAATGTGGCCTCTATTCTTAATGTAATCTTAACTCCTAAAATATCACCTGTCCACTATGGCTGGTTTGCTCAGTAGTTAGAGTATTGGGCCCTTGGACTAAAGGGTAACATGTTGGATTCCAGTCAAGGGCATGTAACTCTGTTGCAGGCTCAATCGTACCCAGCTGGGGCACGTGCAGGAGGCAACCATATGATGTGTCTCTCTCACATCTATGTTTCTCTCTCTGTTTCTCCCCCTTCCTTCCACTCTCTCTAAAAATCAATGAGAAAAAATGTCCTCAGGAGAGGATTAACAACAACAAAAACCTGTCCCATGAACCTACAGTATTTTGAACAAAGGACTGTCAATCATACTTTAAAGAAATTCCAGGGCTTTTATTTGTCTCTAAAGCAATTTTTACCAAAGGAAGTTGTTCCTTACAGTAAACTTCCCTTTACGAAACCTTTCTATCTAGAGAGAAGGAACTTGAAAGGCTGCAGCCTTGGCCCTGAGTCTCTAAAGGAAAGATGCACTCAATTCTACATAAAAAACCAGGAGAGGAGACAAGCAGGCATCAAGGGGTTACACCTCCATGCAGAGGAAACACTTAGGGAAAGCTTATAAACAGACAATGAATCCAGCCCATCCACTTTTAATGGCTTGCATTATTAAAAACATTACTTCTGCTTTTGCATGACAAAGAACATGAGCAATAATTTTGATAATAACTTTGTCTTTGATACACAAAGGAACTCAGTGTGAAAATTTTAAAAAATACTATCTTTGGGGCAAAACTGGAGATTAGCAACACCCTGGGAAATGAGCTATTCAACCAAGAAAGAAGTCTGCTGTGCCTTTTTTAAATTTTAAATTTGGAACTCTAGTAGAAAGCTGGTGGAATATTTAAACAGTTTGATGTCCATTAGAATATTTGGTCTATGAACAAAATGTGAAACTTCTGACCAGAAAAAAAGTGTGTGTGTGTGTGTGTGTGTGTGTGTGTGTGTATTCCTCCACCTTTACCCTCCTCTAACTCCTCCCATTCACCCTTTCCTCTGGCATTCGCCATACTCTCCTGGAAGACATTTTTTAAAGCCCAGAAGTTTATGGTTCAGGGCAATTGTGGAACAATTAACATGAATTCTAATGACAAGCTTGAGTTTTAATCACATTTTCTCTTGAATTGTTTGTCAAGTGACAGCTGTAAAAGTGGGTTTACAGTTGTGAGTCTACAAAACACAGAGTTTATTCTTATATTCTTTTAATTATTGTGCTATTTTCCATATAAATAATTGTAAACCTACCTTTGCCCAGTCCTTTGTTTATCAACATATATTTATTGAGGATGTGTTGCCTGATATTGAATCTAAAGTTATAGCAATAAATAAGACAAGTATCCTCAAACCTTGTGCAATTTACATTCTCGTCTGGGGAGGTGGATGCTGAACAACAAACTTAAATAAAAATATGCTGTATGTTAGAAGATAAATGCTGTGGAAGAAAATAAATCAGGGTAGGAGGAATCCAAGGTACCGAAAGCAGAGTGCACAATCTAAAATAGGATGGTCAGGTTCTGCCTTCCTGAGAAGGGAACATTTAAATGGAGACTTAAGGGAAATGAGGGAATTAGCTACACTGTTCATTGCAGCCAGTGCCAATCCCTGACCAAGATGGCAAAGGTTGTGGGGGGAGGAGACTTTGGAGTTGGGAAAATCAGGATTCCTGCTTTGATCGGCTAGGTTTCAGGCTTACTAGACTGGAGATGACATAAGACCTGGATATATAAGCCTGGAGTTCAGGAATGAGAACTGGGCTAGAAATACTAGAAATATGCATGTTCTTGGTGTAGCGATGGCATTTAACGCCACGAGGCTATGTGAGAACTCTGAGGAAATGAAAATAGAATAAAAGACTGCTCCCTGGGGCTGCCCAGCATTCCCAAACCAGGGGAAAAGAGGACTGCAAAGAAGGTGGAAGAGGTAAGAAGCTAACAAGAACTTAGCTATCCTGGAACCAACTGCAGACACTGCCTCTCAGGGAGGAAGTCATCAGCTGAGCCAGTGCGGCTACTGATGAGTCAAGAGCAAGGCAGTGAAGAATCACCAGTGCACGGTGAATAAGTCACCAACATAGTGGTCTACGCCCGTGGTCGGCAAACTACAGCTCGTGAGCCACATGTGGCACGTTGGCCGCTTGAGTATGGCTCTTCCACAAAATACCACGGCCTGGTCGAGTCTATTATGAAGAAGTTTAAAAAACTTGGCTCTCAGGAATTTCAATCATTGTACTGTTGATATTTGGCTCTAATAAACTAATGAGTTTGCCAACCACTGGACTCTAGGCCTGCACTTATAGGTTTCAAGTAGCCTATAGCTCACAACCTGCTAGCTCATTTGCAGGACTGGCCTACAGAGTGTTTTGTTGTTATTGTTTTGTTTCTCCAGCACAATGTTTTAACATTAAAGTG
The DNA here is from genome assembly GCA_011751065.1 of Lasiurus cinereus. Classification (NCBI taxonomy): domain Eukaryota; kingdom Metazoa; phylum Chordata; class Mammalia; order Chiroptera; family Vespertilionidae; genus Lasiurus; species Lasiurus cinereus. Next base: position 13,023,524 of record JAAGEH010000020.1, read on the forward strand.
GTGAAATTTCATATTTAAAAATTATGGATTTCTGTGTTCTCCTAAGAACCTTAAAACTCTCACTGGTCTGACCCAACACTCCCCAAAAGCAGCAGTGACCGACTGGAGCTGTGGGATGTGAGTTTCCAGGTCACCATGCCCAACATTTCGTCAGTGGGCACAGATGAACTCCCACCCAACTAGCCTCTGCTACTTACATAGCCCCGCTGGTTACACAACCACTGCAATGTGCCATCTCTCCTTTAGGAAGTTTTGAAATGAAATCAGAGAGATTTGCATCTGCATATGAAAGTATAGTTTTGCATATGCATCTCAGTTTGGGAAATTCCATTGTGGTCTGACAGATTTCTCTATACCAGCAGGGAACATTCATTCCAGGAGACTTTAAGAAGTGTTAAATGGCAAAAAAATTTCCTGTTTAAATAAGCATGGGAAACATTAAGTTAGGGTTATTTTTTCTCATTTTCTTTACTATGAGACATCTTTGCGGTTTAATGCTAATGTAGACTAGATTTCTTCAAGAATTATGTCTTCTAGTGTGCCCCATTCCTGCCTGGCTATGGACTGCTTTTCTGATGGTTGAATACCTGAGAGATGAGAGAGCCTCAGGACACTCCAGGTAATGGCCTCTTCTAGACTGGGACATCCATGATGGCTAGGACCATGTCATCTTATTTCCAGAAGTCAACAACTTCTGTAGCATCTAACACATAAATGTTCAACAACTGGCTGAATAAAATACAAATTGGAGAGGCTGGGTGTGTCACCAGGGCAAAGCTGATGGATCCCAGATTCCACTCCATGCCTGAATAGCAAGGGATGGAGGCCTCAGGTCCCCTCCCCACCCCCAGATCCAGCCACCCAGAAGCACTGCATGTGCGCTTCCTCTCACTGCAGGCGTAGATGGCCCTGCCTGTCCAATCAGTGTCATTTATAGCCTTGGAAGGTACCTGCTCCAAAGGCCTTTGTGCAACTGAGCCAGTCATGTGCCAAGCATACGCCTTTTCCCTCCATACTCATGCCACTTCTCTTATTTCTCCCTCTTTGGCTGGAGCCAAACCCACAGACAGCATCGCTTACTGCTGAAACTGCTGTTGCATTAAATTGGGAGACAGTCTATGGCCGTCACTGACATTGCCCAGCGGTAGGTGTTAGGCATTCTAGCTTTATATGTGGGAGTCTGACTCCATTTGTGGAGATATGGGTCTAGATTAAACCTGCTCTGATGGTGAAATGCCAGAGAAAGGTACTCCGCTGGGAACTGGGCTGAGCTGGCCCCCAACACCTGTGTGTCTCTGTCTTTTTGTCCCTGTTAGCATTTATGTAACACTCAGTGCCTGCTATGTGCCAGGTGATTACTTTGCACATGACCCCATTTTACAGGTGAGAAAACCAAGGCTCAAAAAAATTTTACCTATCTTGTCTAAACTCACACATTTAGTAAACAGTAGGATGCAGGTTTTTACTGCAAGTCTTCTCTAATTCTAAACCACCCCCACTGTCTAACCAGGAATTCTCAAACACACTAGAGGAGGCTTAGCAAAATCACATGGCAATGAGAACACACTTGTCCAAATTCTTTGAGAATCTCATATACAACTTCTTACAGTGTCCCAGACATTGGGGATAGGGGAGATAATATATTTTGCAACAGATTTTGATATAATTTTGTCCAAACTGGCCTTGTGCCTTCTTAGCATTATATTTGTATGTTTGATTTTTTGTTTAGATTTTCATGGTTTTACTGTTTACTTTTATGCATTAAAATGTATTATCTCTATAAATTTGAAAGATGAGATTTAAAAATGGAATAAATTAAAAGGTGGTAAAATATTTTTCTTAAAAATATTTTTTTGCTCTTCATTAAAAGGCAATTACCAGTGTAGTAAAGCATTAAAACTGCATTACCACATTCCTGTGGGGGTCTTATTTGGGGTGATAATATGTTTCAGAACTTGTTAGAGATGATGGTCCTACAACATTGTAAGCATACTGAGTGCCACTGCTTGTACCCTTTAAAATGATTAATTTTAGGGTATGTGACTTTTGCTTCTCAAAAAATAAATTTCTGAACCATAAAATTGAACCCAAAGATATTTACACTGGAGAACCAATGCCACTTCTGGCAAAGTCTTTACCAAGTTGCAGCGCTCAAGGGAACCAGCAGGCATTATCTGAAACTCAGGGACAGGAGCTTCTGAGTGGCCATTAGCCAGATGGCCTATTGCCTCTGGAAATGTGGCTGCAGAGTCAATTCCTTTGGGGCGAGGAGAAGGTGCCACCATGAATGTGCCACAAGCACCAGTTTTTAGCTCACTCAGCACCTTGGCTGGCTCCCATTGGTATCCTTGGTCCAGTGCCCTTCCATGTGCACATGAACACCCACATTGGAACAGGTGTGCCAGCTCAGGATGGAGCCAGCCCCACTAATGCAGCAGAGGCAGCTGTGGAGGGGAGAGCCTAGCCCCTCTTTAGCTCTCTCTACATACACCCCGGGGCTCTGGTGTCTTGCAGCATCATCCAGAGCCCCTTGTCTCTTGTGACACAGTTCTGATGGTGTGCTGCCCTCACACTCCTAACCCCAGGACATTGCCTACATGATTCTCCTCTGAGCCCTGCTCAGCCGGCTAAAAATGCCTGTTACATAAACATATTCCTCTCATCACATGCCACACTGTACTTCCGATCACGCCCTAGGCACTGGTGTTTGCAGTTCAGGAGGGAGGGTGAAATGCACTGGCTGCCCAGGAACAAACACACTGTGTTCCATCAGAATGCAGAATGCAATTCCAGGCTACAGGACGGCTTTCTGCCCTACAAGGCTAATCAGCCCATATGGGGATGGAGGCCATAAGGCTGGTCAGCGCTCTCCCAGACTATTTATACCTTACAAAGATCAAAAACCACACAGAGAATGAAAGTGAATACCATGAAATGTCCCTATACTTTAATTTCTTTCTGAAGGTCAAGGCTTCAGAATGAGGCTCAGAAAGCAGTAATACAGCGGGCAAGAAACACATATTAAAAGAACCTCTTCTATATCAAAAAGAAAAAAGAGGTCACTGACTATTTTAATGGGATCATTTCAGTCCACTGGCCCCAGTGCTAAAACCATGTTGGAAATGGAAAAGGGAGTGGGGTCTTTCATATTCACTAATAATGTCCCAACAGCAGAAAACTGCATTTAGTCTAAAATTACACACTCCTGAAGAAGGCAAGTGAGGCCTGTGAATAGGATGTGTCTTAGGACAGGCTCAGAGCCTGAGACAAACCTTAATGCAGGTGATTTATTTGGCAAATGAAAGCCTAGAGTAAGAGTATGAGGCCAGAGGAATGAGACAGAGAAGGGGGAAAGCCAACACAGAGACGTGTCAGCCTTGCTGCCTAACTATCCTTATGCAGGGATGCTTGAAGCCCATGTGCTCAATTCTCTGACCTTCTTAACCGAGGTATTCATTTCAACAAAGCAACAGGTGCTTTCTAGCCTCTTTACATTAACCAAAAGAAGCTTCTCCACTTCTAATACCCAGTCCTGGCTCTCATTTCAAAAGTATCATTATTGATTTTGGACAGAAAGGGCAAATACTCAAAATTCTGCCAACATGCAAACGTTTATTCTCTCCTCTTCTTTAGAATAGCCTCTGATTTGCCTCTTTTGGCATATTCCTGCTCCCTTAACACACACAGAAATATTTATGATTCAAAGTTCAGAAGCTTGTTTGTTGTGCATGGGCCAAATGCAGCTCCTGAGGCCCACAAGTCATAGGAACCCATCTTGGGTCGTAGCACAAAGTCCTGGGCACAGTTTGGCATTTCCCCATTTAACTAACAAAGTGATAGTCTCGTGGAGATTTGTAGAAAGCACATACTAAAAAAAATCTGGTTATTTTGCAGTAAGAGGAGAAAAGAATGAAACCCTAGCGATTCTGCTTAGGACAGGAAACTCTATGGCGGCTATAAATGTGGGGTGGAAAAAAAATAAAGTCTACCTTTATATGTTTTTTTAGGTTTCTTGACTTGTCAGTGGCTAAATTTCCCCCTCTGGCAACCTAAACTTAAACCTATCTGCCCAGCTTTTGGTTCTCAGCAGCTGGGACAGTTCCAGCTTCAACACACGTCCTCCAACAAATGCAGTGGTGCCCCCTGGCTTTGTCATCTGGAATTTAAGTGATTTCAGAAGCTGTCCTGACACCCAGTCTTGGGTAGGGGTTTGACTTGAATTTGCTGTCAGTTTTGATTTTTCACATTACCTGCTCACACTGGCAGAGAGAACCCAGTAAACTAACAATAAGCTTTCAATTCAAGGAGGTCAAAATAAGGCTCCCATTTTGGTGAATAACAGGGGCTTTTCCCAGTCAAGTGCAGTAACTGAAGGAACAGAGCTACCCAACGACACACAATGAAGTGGGAGAGGTGTGCTCCCCAGAGTTCAGTCACAGGACCCTACCCTCAGTCTCCCCTTTTGGAGAACAGCCTTGTGAACTGTCTGCCCAGAGATGCCTGGCTGCTTGGCACGGAGAAACCCAGTAAGAATGCAGAGAATACCTGATTTTTTTCAGAAACATTTATGATGCAGTTTGAGGTGCTAAGAGTACCTTGTGTACAGAGGCACTCAATACATTTTTACAGAGAAAAAAGCAATGGCTTCACCCCAGTAACTGGGTTTGTGCAGCCATGTGTGACTTTCCCGCTCTGTGATGTAGGTTTGGTGTTTGCTTTTCTACCCAGACACTCAACTGCCCACAGCTCCAGCTCAAGTGTGGTACATGGGACAATAGTCTCCAGAAATACTCTAACTGAAAATCACTATTAACAGCAATTGTTCCCAATGAGCAGCTTGGTGGGTTTTTCATTGGACTCTCCTATATCTAGGCTAGCTCAATCATGGCAGTCAGGAGGGGCGGGCTATGCTCCCAATTATAATAAACCTCAAATCTCAGTGAGTGCTAACCACAAGTTCTGTCACTCATGCCACATGCTCTGTAAGGCTTATAGTGTGTGTGTGTGGGTGGAGTAGGGGGGCTCGGGGGGGAGAGGTGCGTGAAAGGGAGGCTCTGTTTCCTGGAGTAATTCATAGCCCCTAACTGAGGGAAGGTCCATTTTAACTATGCTTCCATGTTCCCTGTCACTGGGAAAGAAGGAACACTTCTTTTTAAATCACATTTTATCATCCAAAGAAGTCACAGGCCTCATCTAACTGCGATACAGGCATCATAACTATCGTGTCCCAGGAGGAGTTAGTGAATAGAGCAAATGGGAGCAGGCCTCCTGACCAGGTAGCCTTGCCTCTACCTCTGTCTGGTAGTTCAAGTCCTGTTGGGAACCACTGGAAGGAGCTTTCCATAGAGGAAGCCAATGTGTTACAGTCAAATATGATTTGGAGCATGACCCAGTAACCCAGTTCTAAATGGTCAGGAAGCTCTTAAACTTCTATCATAGGTGCTGCCCCCATTCAGTTAAAAATGAGCTCCTTCCCCATACTGATAGTGAAACAATTCTAAATAAGCCTAATGCAATTTTCCCTAGTACAGCAATGGTTCTGACAGTTTTACTGTTCACTGAAAACATTTCGTTGAACTCTCTTGCACCTGGGCTAGCTCAATTATGGCAGTCAGGAGGGGCGGGCTATGTTCCCAATAATAATAAATTTCAAATCTCAATGAGTGCTAACCACAAGGTCTATTTCTCACTCATGCCATGGGGATCAATTGCAATGAGGTTTTATTAAGAGATGGGGAGTTTAGAGACTGAATGAGCAGAAAGGCTTCTGTGGGGTCTATAAGGAGAGAAGGTAAGAGAAAGAACAGCCAAATAGCAAACACCTTAACCAGGCTTATGTCCCCACCTGATCAGGTGGTCCCAGGGAGAGAATGGATCTCTGGTAGCCAAGCTGAAAGGTATAGTCCCTTTTAACTGTCCATGAATGTTACAGAATCTCAGAAAAAGTTGCCAAGACGTAGTTCAAAAGCAGGCACATTCTATGCTCTCCCTGCCTCCTAAGGGAAAAGGAGCCACAAGTTCCTGCCTGAAGATGCAGTCAATGAGTTTAGGAGAGGTATGCTGCAGGGGAAATCTGAGAGAAAAGTAAGAGACAGATAGAATAAAATGTATGAGTGTATATTTATACATTATTAAATACATTATCAATTGTATATGTTCCATTATATATTCTAGAGGCCTGGTGCACAAATTCATACACGAGTGGAGGCCAGGCAGCCAGCCCTGATTGAGGTCAAATGGGTCAGGCCAGCAGGGGAGAGGGGCCATGGGCAGTTGGCCAGCCAACCCCACCCTCTGGTCAAACTCCCGGTCTAGTGGACAATTTGCATATTAGCCTTTTATTATATAGGAAGGGTTATATTTAACTCTATGTAGTATTGTGCTTAAGAGTCCTGGGCTAATATTTCTTTCCTCTGGAGTAGCAATCATCAAAGTATAGCTGACAAGCCAAATCTTGCTGTTTTTGTATGGTCTGTGAGCTAAGAGTAGACTTTACATTTTTAAATTGTTGAAAAAATTTGTGGAAATTCATTTTATCTCTTGTCATATAAATATCCATATAATATTCTCAATGTTTCCTCTTGGCCTGCAAAGTCTAAAACTAGCTCAGCAAAAAAGTTTGCCAACTTCACCCTAGAGTATTAAGAAAGCAGATGGCTTCCAGGCACTGTCCCAGGAACACATTAATTAAGGGAAATCATTAAGACCCATGGATGATGTTGCCTCAGGAGACCACATTCTGTTGGTCATGGAAATTTCATTCAGGTCAAATGTGATGGTGAGTAAAAGAGGAAAGTGAGAAAATGAAGCAGAAGATCAAGAGAAAGACAGTGAGGTAGAGAGAATTGCATTAAATTGAGTTTCACAAGCAGCATGCATGTTTACTTCTTACTTTTCTTTATAACAGCTTTGTGCCTGAGCCTCTGAGCCTCGGCCTGTCTGTAAAATGGGGGGAATGTCATCTGATCTTCCCAGTTGTTGCTTTGGGGTATGTTGTCAACCAGAACCCTAGAGCAGAACCCCCTTTGAACATTTAATGGGGCTGGAAAAATGGTCCTCCAGTTGGTGGACCTTCTCCACACAGTTATTAGAGATGTCACCAATATCTCATCCACATTGTAGGTGCAGCCAATGCTCAACTAAATAAAGTGGTGTCACTTTCTATTTAAATGTGAGAAAAAGCAGGTCATTAGTAAAGGCGTGGCATGGAGGTCCTACCACAGCTTACTAAGACAACTTGGAATCTCTGACATTAGCAATTTCAATTTCATTCTCAATTAGGTACCAAACCATGTATACAACAGAGTGGGCATGGTCCTGAAGTGAAAGGCAGAGATCAATAAAGAACTTCATTATTCTATAATCTCTCATCTTCCACATCCATACAACCATGCCACCATGGATCATGCATTTTCTCTATTTAATGGCCTCTCAGTGATAAAAAATTATATATTCTGTCTTGATGGAGCTTACATTCTTCTGATGAGAGCAAACAAATGGTAAAGAAGTCAGCAAATAAACAAGATAAGTATAGATAGTGATGTATGCTGTAAAGAAAGAGAAACAGGTAGAGAGTAACTGGATAAGGTTAACTATGGAAGAGTAGCCTACCATTTATGTGTGACCTGAAAGATGAGCAGAGCAGGAGCCAGGTGTGATTGACTGCAGGGAAAGCATTCCAGGCAGAGAGCAGAGATGCAAGGGCCCTGAAGTTCCAGGGGGCGGAATGCTGGAAGGAGCGAGGGAAGGGGTGAGAAGGAGAAAAAGGCTGAAGAAGTAGAAGGGGGTCAGATTATGTACAGCTGTGATCCTGACACAACATTTAGCTTCATTTTGATTGATTACAGGAGATAAGACTAAATATTTACAGTGGAGCATCTGTGGTCTGGTTCCTGATCTTAGAGGCTGGCTAAGGCAGAACCATCACCCAGCGGGACCAGGAATCCGAGGGCCTTGCAAAACTGTAGCTGGGGGAAGAGTGGTGCTGACTCAACTGGGGTAACTGAACCTGCAGTAGAGCTTGTGGGTAAGTGTGGGACCAGAAATGAAGACAGAGCTGGAGTTGGGAGCTGAGAAAACACAGGTAGGGCAGAAGGGTCAAAACTTGTTTTGTTTTGTTTTGTTTTTTGGTGTGTGTTTTGTTTTTGTTTTTGTTTTTTGTTAATCCTACTAATGGATATTTTCCCATTGATTTTTTAGGGAGTGGAAGGGAGCACAGAGTGGGAGAAAGGGAGGAAGAGAGTAGAAGAGGGAGAGAAATAGGAAGATAAAAGAGAGAGGGGGGGAGAAGGAGAAATAGCAATGTGGGAGAGCTTCATTGATTGGTTGCCTCCTCTAGCACCCTGACTTGACTAGGACTGGCTAGCGATGGAACCTGTGTACAGGCTGATGCTCTAACTACTGAACACCTGGCCAGGGACAAACCTTTTATCCTTAACTGCCTAGGTTTTCCTAGGACTCCTGTTTTGATCCTGCCTTGATGTTCCCTGGCCAGTTGGCTGTGATTGTGGCACGATATAACACTATGAAGATAGAAATGTGCTTGATGCCAAAAGAGTATATTGGAGGCCTAATCACCTTCTGTACTGACAATTAAAATCAGTTCAAAATTCAGTTAGAAACATGAGGGATAAGACATAGCAAAAGGACAACACAAATGCTGAACTACTAATTGTTTCAGTTAATGTGAATTTCTTTTTCAATAGAGGGAGTTATACATATGTTGATATATATGCTATTTGATATGTATGCTATTTTGTTGTATTGACAACAAGCTTCAAAACTTCATATGTCAAATTTTCTTAAGGTGTTATCATAGATATTTTTATGCTCAAAAATGTCGAATTTTGTGCCAAAAAAAGAGCATTTGCAGGAAGTTTTAATTCATTATTTTGAAGAAAAGTGCTGCTAAATACTTCAGGAAGCTTATGGTAAACATACTCCATCTCAAGATACCTGTGAATTCTGGTTTAAACACTTTAAAAGTGGTGATTTCTATGTGAAAGACAAAGATGTCCAGGTCAACCAAAAAAGTTTGAAGACCAACAATTACAAGCATTATTGGATGAAGATGTGTTATACTCAAAACAACTTACAGAAAGATTAAATGTTCCTCAGCAAACAATTTCTGATCATTTACAAGCAATGGGAAAGATTTTAAAGGAAGGAAAATGGGTGCCACATCAACTGAAAAAAAGACAAATGGAAAACGGAAAAGCCATCAGTAAAAATGTTGATTCAGTGGCACAGAAGAAAGTCTTTTTGCATTGAATTGTGACTGGTGATGAAAAATGGATTTATTTTGAGAATCTCAAATGCACAAAATCATGGGTTGATCCAGGTCAACCATCAATATTGACTGCAAGGCCAAATCGCTTCAGAAAAATAATGATCTGTGTTTGGTGGGATCAGGAAGGTGTGGTGCATTATGAGCTTCTACAACCTTAGGTGAAATCGTTAATACTAATTGCTACCAACAACAAATAATCAATTAGAACCACACTTTAATTGTAAAATGACCAGAATGGGTCAGAAGACATGGCAAAGTAATTTTGCTTCATGATGACAAACCATCACACACTTCAAAACCAGTTAAAGACATGTTAAAAGATTTTGCTTGGGAAGTATTAACCTACCCATTGTATTCACCAGATCTTGCTTCTTCAGATTACCACTTGTTCTGATCAAATGGCACATACACTTTCTGAGTAGCACTTCAAAACATACAAAGAAGTGGAAAATGGGGTCTCTGAATGTTTTGCCTCAACATAAGAATAGTTCTATTGAGACAGTTTCCACAAATTACCTGAAAAGTGGGCAAATGTGTAGCTAGCGATGGATGTTCCTTTGAATAAAGCACTTTTGAGGTTTCTCTTGAAATTATCGTGTTATCTTTGATTACAAAATCTGCATTATTAACCGGTACATCTAGTACATGAGTGACATGTTGTGATTCTGCACGTGCTTCACATGGTGCAAGGAGAGGCCTCTCCTGGGTACAGAGCACGCAGGACAGACAGAAAAGCAGGGCTCCGAAAGAGGTGACATATCTGAAATGGCAAGGAAAGGACAGGGAGTCAGCAAGCAGAAAAATAGGGTGGCCACACGAATGTCCCATATGAAGGCCACAGTGGTTTTCTTTCCTGGTAATTAGAGCAAAATAGTTTTTAGAATAACATTTATTCCATAGACTTAGTTGCCACCATCAGCATCACCTCCCTTTCTGAGAAGAAGGAGTACAGAGAGATTTTGCAGAGAAAAGAGGGGAAATTGGCTGTTCTGAAAACAGTGCACCTTCTTCTTTGAAACCTCTCACAAGGGGAGAAGCTGCATGATAATGAAAAGTCTTATCATCGTTATTATTTACTTCAAATATTTGGTTCTCTCATAACAAAAGCTTCATTCTCTGTAATCTTATTGTTGTTTGGTATCCTGAAGACACTGAAATTCATTTACACCTTTAGATCTGGATACAGGAGTGCCACCTGCTGCTCTCCTCTGTGGCTGATTTATCCTATTAGGCTATTTATGGGGACTGTTGGTGAAGGTGGTGAGAATAGCAATGCCAATGCCTTCTGCTTCCCTCCATCTGACAGATGGCATGTTGTCTGACAACACAAAGGGAAAGAAAAAAGTTGCATATCAAAATATTTCGAAGGCATCACTGTCAAACATATAGACCCACAACCTGGATAATGAAGTTTCATTGCATTGTCCAAAATGAAATCTTTCTCACCTGGGGTCAGTTTACAAGTTTCAGGAAAAGAATATGGCTTTCAGCTCCAAAATATAGGCCTTTTCTCACTATCTCTCACACACACACACACCTCTTAAAATAATTATTTTGCCAGCAAAATCAATTCTGGTATGAGGGTTTTTTTGTTATTGTTTTGGGTGGTGTGTATTTTTATAATTTTACCATGCAGAATGAGTTAATATAGGTAAATTTCCATTCAGTAAATTGTACTCCCACTGACTCTGATAAGTGGAAAATAAGATCACCCCCCAAAAATACAATATGGAAAACTCCAGCTGGCTACAATGGGGGCTATGCAACTAACCCCTAACCCCCAGGAGCACTCACTCACTTTTTGACTCAGCTGACCAGAAGCTCTTCCCTGAGTATCTTCTCCACATTTGCTGGCTCTTGGAGTCTAAGAGCTGCTCAATATGTAAGCATCTTAGAACTTTCTCTTGTGTCTTAGTTCTTATATTATCAAAACCCCACACTCCATGGCAGCTTTCCTTATGATGAACTGACACTCCATAAGGAAAGAGCGTTGGTTAAGATGAATCCACCTCCTACTTTATTACAGATTCTGGGGTGAAATGATGAGAAGGTTCAAGTGTCAGTAATGGAATCTTCAGCAGCGCCCCTCAATCTCCTGGCCACTCTCTTCCACAGACCCTTCGCTTCTGCTGCCAGCTGTTAGCTGCCTGGATATGGTTCTCACAGAGGCTGCTCCTGACCTTTTATTTGTGTAGCTGGGCTTCAGGGGGTACATTGTGCGAATTAAATTCTCCCTCAGGAATTTGAAACCAAAGACACAGGTGCTGGTGAGAACTTTGGGGGAAGAGTTGGGACACAGTGAATGGTGTCACAGGCCAAAGTCCTGAGGGCCTATCAACTTGAAGGCAAGTGGTTGAGAGTAAAGAGTTCAGATGTGCAGAAAGCATCAGAGAAAACAAGAGAGGTAGAGGCCAGGCCTGGAGCCACTGTGGTGCTGGACCTGGCAGAAATCTAGTGTGCAATGTTTGCTGGGTTCCTGGGAGGATCTCTGTGTTCTTACAGAAGAAAGATGGCCTTTCACCTTGATCTATTTTAACAGATCTCTGTTTTTTTCAATTGAAAGAGTCCTTCCTTATCAGATGGCCAGTAGGCCACCTGAGTCAAGAGTCCCAGGTGGTTGTTAAACATCACCCAGATCTCCTGAATCAGAAGACTCTGAGACCAGGAATCCACGTTTCATAGGCACCACACACCCCACTGGAATTGGAGAACTATATTCCATACAGAAACATCTTCAAAAGCATTTTGCCTGTGAAATATTAGGAAAATATAAAGAACAAAATGTCAGCTAAAGCCCTATTAAGTATCCAGAACATGTCATGTTCACATTGTCTTTAAGTCTTTTAAAAGCACTGCAGCGTGAGAGGTGGTTAAGTTAGCACATAGCAGCAATGCTTGGGATAATTGCTCCTATTACTGCAGAGAGTCACAACTCTTCTCCTTGAGCAAGTGCCTGTTAAAATCAGCATCATATATACCAGACATTGTGTCACATGCAGCTTTGATTCCCCTTCCATCTTCATGCTATTTTGTATCATAAAGAAGCTGCCACGTGATAACTGATTATTTCAATGCCAATTAAGAGAGGAAGGTGATGTCAAACTATTTCTAGAATCACAAAATTACAGTTTAGTCTTCCAACAAATGCCCATGAACTACTAACTCTACTCCTAGAATTCTTCTAGGCAAGAAGGATTCAGAAATAACTAAGATGCCAAGCCTATAATTTATTAGGTACTTTAGTAAGACTGCCAGGAAGAGCTATGAACACCAAAACAGACATATTATGTACAATGGGGACATGGACATAGTGGGGTCATCTCTACAATAGCAATAGACAGGCAGGGTACCCTTCAAGATTCCACTTAAAGAGAGTCTGTATAGCATAGCCTACAGCTGGGTAGATCTGTTAGCTTAATTCTGGAATTAAGAATTAGGAAGCATGTTGGCCTACAGACAAAACATATTCCCTAATGTAGCTTTTAGGAATAAAGTATAGTTTCATGTCTATCTTTTGTGTCTGACTTCTCATGTTGATCAAAACTCAAGAGGATGTTATTGTGCAAGGTGAGGCAAAAGTAGGTTTGCAGTTCTTTATATGGAAAATAATACATAAAATACAATTATTATAATACAATGATAATACAAGAATAAACTATTTCATGTACTCATAACTATAAACCTACTTTCTGTATATTGGACTCCCTCAAAGATCCCAGTACAAAGAAGGTAATTGATAATAAAAATTTCCTAGAACTTTCCTACATTTTGTTCATTTTAAGACATTTCAATGTCTACTCTACTGAAGACTGAGCTACACTGAAATATGTACCGACCTCACCATTTAGCAAAAGAGGGATACAGACATGGACAATAAAGGTACAATGAAGGATGGCACTTACGTCACATGTAAAATATAACAGAGTGGCATGGCATGGCAGTATCAAGAAAAGAACAATGAATTCTGTCTTCCAGATGAGGCAGGTTCTCTGAAGACAAGATACTTGATCTGGACCTTGATATGAATTAGGACTTGAGACTCTAAACACACAAGTTAAATGAGAAAAAAAAAGTTAAACAATTCTAACAAAGAATATTTACAGCATAAGTTAGCTTCTGCTATGTAACAAACCACACCAAAACATAGCAGTTTAAAATGACATTTGTCATTTTCTATAATTCTGTGGTTTAGTTCAGCATTTCTTTTGGCCTGAGTTGGCCTGGCTGGGGCCAGGTGGCCTAGAAGACCTCACTCCCATAACCGAGGCCTTAGCTGGGATGGCAGAGACAGCCATGGACTTTGTACTTGTAGCCTCACATACAGGATATCCCTGGCTTACTCCTTAAGGGCAGACGGTTCCCAGCATTACCGAAAAATAATGGGATTAACTGAAAAATGGGGCAGGGGCAGGATGTGGAAAAAAATATGAGAAAAAAAAAATCTAAGTGAGTCATCCCCATCACATGAAAAACTACTATTAGCCCAGGCTAGTGTTGCTCAGTTGGTTTGGAGTGTCAGCCTGTACATTGAAGAGTTGAGAGTTCGGTTCCCAATCAAGGGCATGTACCTCAGTTGCAGGTTCATTCCCTCGCCCTGGTAGGGGTGTGTGGGGGAGGAAACCAATCAAAGTATGTCCTTCACATCCATGTCTTTATCTCTCTCCTCTCTCACTCCTCTCTCACTCCTCTCTCACTCCTCTCTCTTTCCTCTCTCTTTCCTCTCTCTCTCCTCTCTCTCTCCTTCTCTCTCTCCTTCTCTCTCTCTCTCTCTCTCTCTCTCTCTCTCTCTCTCTCTCTCTCTATCTCGCTCTCTCTCTCTCTCTCTTTCCACCCTCCCCCACAGCTCTCTCTCCTTTCCCTTCCACTGTCTCTAAAAATCAATGGGAAAAATCTCCTCTGGTGAGGATTAACAATGAAACAAACATGAAGTCAAACATTGCTCTAAACAGTACATTTAAGTCATCTTTGGATATGGATGTAGAAGAATGGTATGCACAACTAGAAGACAACTAGTTTAAATCCTATTTAATATGTAAAAAAGAAAACCCAAACTAAAGAAACTCCTTACAGCTGAGAGCCATAGAGGTTCTTGACTGGCTGGCTCAGCAGCCAGGATGTGCTCAGCTGCCAAGTGTTGTTCATCCTGTTTCTGTGTGGAAGAGGGGTCCCAGTATCCTGCAACTAAACAGCATCTGCTTTGCTGGGTCATCTGGGCTGAGGTTGCACTTTGGTCAGAATGTTAGCAAACTGAGCCTTGTCACAAACTTTGTCAGGCACTGAAAGTCAGTATCTGGAGTCCTTTTCCTATCCAGAAGGTGAACTGATATTGAATTGAATCCTAGTGCTGTTACCAAATAAGCCCTTAAAAAAACAATGAGCAAATGGAAAATAGAGTGTCTCTTATTGATTGTGATGTTTCCACTGAATCCTGAAGGGGTACTTCTCCCCCAGCACATGGCCAGCAGCAAGGGCAGCACAGAAGCAGTGGATAATTACCAGGAAATTGACAGACTGGTCTGCCTAATGGACTTCTCCAATTTCTCCCATTGGGATCCATTTGGGATTAGTCACTGAGTGGATTTTTCAAAACCTTCCTCAATTCTTTCAAAGCAATTGGGCAAATGTCAGTTTAGCGGCTGGGTTGACCTTCACGACAAAGAACTTTTTTGAAGACCCTGAGGTGTCCTTTTGCTTTTCTTTTTGAACCAGTGTCAGTCTCTGATTTTTGAGGTAGTTTAATTTTTCAATATGTCACTAGCAAAGTACACACTCCCACCAACACCTCTCCCCACCACCCCCCAAACACACATACTTTATGAGAAGGAATTTTTTTTCCATGAAGTATACTCTCAAAAAGAATGTTTCAATAGTTCCTCAAATGCTTCCCCATAGAGCCCCCTGCTTTAATACCATTTCTAATCTATTTGGGAATAAATTTGGATTTATAGAAACATCACTTGAGTTTTCTCTAATGTTTCCACATTACTGCGGTGCACTGGTCCAAACTAGGGCACCGGCACTGATTCATTACTGCTAACTAACATCTAGGCAGGATTGAGATCTCACCAGTTTTTCCATTTATGTCCTCTTTCTGTTCCAAGATTTAGTCCAGGGAACCTCACTATATTTATCCTTAGTTTCCTCTGGTCTGTGATAGCTCTCAGTCTCTGTAGTAACCTTCATGTTTTGAGGTGCAGTGACCAGGTATTTCACAGGACATCGCTCAGTTGGTATTTCTACTATGGTTTCTCCTGATTACCTTGGGGTCTTGGGTTTGGGGAAGGAAGAATACAGAAGTATGCCTTTCTCTTTCCATCACATCAGCAGTATATGCAGGTATGTTTGCCAGGTTTCTTCTCTGTAAACCATCTTTTTTTAAAAGCAGCTAAGCCTAAAATGTAGTATAATATTTAGGTGGTATTTCTAAACACTATGTTGCACAAGATTCTAGAATATAAGGTGTCACTATTATTGGTCTCCTTGATAGTTGTCTGAGAGAAGCTGGAAAGTATTAGGGTGAAAAAGAAGGACATAGAGGAAAGATGTAAGCATATTTCAAATTAAGCTTTGATTTCCAAATTCTATACCAAAAAGTTCTTTCACAAAAGATACTAATCTATGTTGGCCAACTGGTTAGTGTTAGCCTTTCAGAATTCAGCCTCAAAACCCCATTAGTTATAAGCAAGGCCAGCTGATCCACATTTCCAAACTCTTCAGTTGTTTTAAATTGAAATTAGCAATCCCCAGCTTAAAGTCTACTTTGCATTTGAGGATATTGGTCTGTGTCATTAGTTCAATGAATGACATGGGATAGAGAAGAACAGTTTAATCTATTAAAGATCTTATTGATGTAAGGCCTAGTAGATACATAATGTTCCTTACCTATTGTAGCAAAATCTGCCCTGTGCTAGACAGCCTAATTCTCTCATCAGCTGCACAGATCCACCTGGGAGAAATGCAGAGTCTCTGACCTACTGAATCAGAAGCTGCATTTGAATTAGATCCCCAGGTAATTCATAGGCACAATAAGGTTTAAAAAGTGCTGCTTTAGAGAATATTATCCATCAAACTTTGGAGGTGATGAAAAGAATATGTGAATGGACTTCTGTCCTATCTTTGAGCCAATGATAATATATAAGTATTCAAAGCACAGATTGCTGGAGGAAATTGATGATATTACTCTGGGAATTATGCTAGTTAATATACCTTGCAAAAGCAAAATTATTTTTTTGAACAGATATGATAACTAGTTACAGAGGTGGCCAATGCAACCAAGATGTATCCTTTAACATAATTATTTTTCTACACATTTTAAAAAAAGAAGATCAAAACAGGACCTCAAAAGCATTATCCGAAAAATAATTGACCTACATTAAAATTAATACATTAAATACTTAGGATATATTTATAGTAAATTTAACTAATAATGTATTTGAAAGGTATAAAAAATTATAAACCAATAAGAAAAAAGTAGACTCCAGTATTTAAAATGAGCAAAAGATCTGACTCTACAAAAGAAGATATCTAAATGGTACTACACAACTAAAAGGGTCTTAATCTAATCAAATATATGGAAATGAGTTAAAGTCACAAGAGCACATCACTACTATTCAATCATATATAATGGCTAAACAAAAAATTAGCAAAGTATCTGCCATTACCAAGAGTTGACAAGAATGCAAAGCAGCAGAAATTGGTACAATTTTTAAGAAATAAAAATAAGGTAAATATATATAAAAAAGGAGATATTACAAAAGTAAAGCCCATAATTTCATCTTACAATGGAGACAGGAGAGGTCTCTGTCCCTAGGGTTTTGGTGCTCTGTTGCTACTTGTATCCCCAGCAAGTCTAGACAACTTCAAAAAAAATAATTAGATGAGTTTTAAATGTGCCTCAGACTCCATTCTCTCATGATCCTCTCTCTGAACCTTGGCTTCTTGACCCGCCTCATATACACACCACCATTCCTCCCCTGTTGATGGAATACTTCCTAACATTTGGAAGAAGAATCCCTGGACTGAGACAAAATGTTTATCAAAGAGACATGACGAAAGTCACCCCAGAGACAATTTTTATTATTAGGCAGTTCTCCTGGCCCCAGAGAAGAACATGTGCCTCTGCTCAAATATCCTTCGGACATCTTGCATTCTGACAGCTACAATTCTTCCCGTTTCAATTTCAATTCGTATTGATTTTCAGGATTCTCATTTCAGAGATGTATGCAGTCATTGTACTACCGTGCTTAGCAGTTTATCTGTGCTGCTTCTGTATGCTAGATTGATTCTTGCCACCAACGCTGCAGCCAGAAGGATCAGCTCACTTTCCAGGTACCATCTCTGCTCACAAGCCATTAAACCCACGTGCTTCACCCTCTCACCTGAGGAAAACACTGAGCTGAGCCCATGCCTGGGAGGCTCAGTGTGGTAAAGAAGCAGAAGTTGGCAATGAACTACTTTTCAGAAGAAAGGCACGGCTTAGGTGAAGTTGAATCTAAAGTGGGCAAAGAAAACAGAGACATTGCTCTGTATTTCTATTCAAAAGGGCCAGGTCTCCCTGTGGGAAGACAGTGAGAGAACTACATAGATTGATAAAATATTTGCTTGGTTCTGGTTAGAGGGTCAAACTGGTAAGCATTTTTAAATATGTGTATATAAACAGAAGAGATTTTAGGCAGCATGGAGGAGAAGGCAAAGTACATGAACCTGTAAGAGAATGTGTTTCTTACTGGACAGTTTCTCCAAGGAAGAAATTCTAGGGCAAATAGTGGTATTTACTTGCACTGAATTGAAGTATTCATGGTGAACACAGTGTGAGAAAAAAATGCTTCAAAATTTAAAGATTGAAACATTTATGGATTACAATAATTACTATCTCTCTTTAGCCCAGTTTCCATTATTTCATCTGTAGTGACTATGATAATTGTGCTTCATTTTTGTTGGTGGTGTTTCTTCATGTCAAAACTTTTCCTCACACCTTCTCCTGATTCCCTTGGCAACCCTTCCCAAATTCCATCTAGCACCGAAGGGCTGCTAGTCACGGGCCTCCCTCTCACCACCTAACAGTCCCCAGGGGTAAATACTGCCTGGGACATACTTATGCCCACCCCAAAATCATTATTTATTAGAAATTCCAACTTAACTGGGCATGTTTGGGATATACTCATACTAAAAAAAATATTTGTTGTTATCTGAAGTTCAAATTTAACACATATTTGGAATGCATTTCTATCAACACAATATTCATCTAAAGTTTATCTGGAGTTCAGATTTAACCAGGATCCTGTGTTTTATCTGGCAGCTTTACATTGCATCTCCCCTTCCACTGGTAGGTAGGTGCCCTGTTTTCCTTATGAAATGAACCTGCTGCACTCTTAATCCATAAAATAGCAATTATCAAATACTATGTGGGAATTTGGGCTGAGCCAAGTTGTTCTTAATTGGTTTGTGAGTAGAGTCCTTATGCTGCTTCATCTTGGCTGTGTCCCGTGAGCAACCCTTCCATGTGAGCACCACCATGAGAATAGTTTCCACCATGAGAAAAGACGCACACTGACTTAGGGATGGCACAGTCTCTTACTCTGCTATCTAGAGAATGGATAGGGTACCCTAACCTTAGGATGTTTCTACCACAACATGGAGACTGTGCTTTGGTTTAAAGAAGAGTCGCCTTTCACAACCCAAAAAGTGCTGGAGAAAGAGACTGTGGAACCACACAGGGCAGGGTAAGTGAGGGAGCTGACTGTGCAGAGTCACCTTTGCTCCTACCCTAATTCCTGGGTGACCACTTTGTTAAAAGTGATCCACTTGTAGGGCTGTTGACTTAGGGTGGGAGTCTTTTACATGCCCAGGCATGTGTGTGTCCTTGGGGCAGAGAATGTCCTAGAACTGCCAACCTTCTCGTTACTCTTATAAAGAGTCCTTTACTGCCCTGGGGTTATAGTATTATAGGTCAGCTTTTCCTTAGTCTTCTTTCAGCATCTTCTATTTGGAAGCATTTTATAATACACACATGCACATCAAGAAGACATCCTGAGGCCAGCTCTGCATAGTCAGTTGATGAAATTGGCTCAGCCATGTGAATTTTCTTGACCTGCTGTATCATCCAAGTAGCCCCATAGAAGGAGAGTGACATTTAGATTCACTTCTCATAAGATTCTAATGATGTGCATGTGGGCTAGGTCTGCTAATGGGCTGAAAGTTGAAAAGTTTCCAGGTATTCTTTATTCAATACTGAGCTATGTGTTGCATAAATAAGCCATCTTACAAGTTAATCTTTAAGACTTTGCTCTCTGTGCCAAATTAGAAAGACAAAGAGTTTACCTTTTACCAGCATGTATTAAGGTACAAACAAAACAGAAAACAGACTCAGACACAGAGAATGGACGGATAGTTGACAGAGAGGAGGAGGTTGGGTGAAAAAGGTAAGGGATTAAGAAATACAGATTGGCAGTTACAAAACAGTCACAGGAATGTAAAATCCAGCAAAGGGAATATAGTCAATAATACTGTAATAACTATGTATGGTGCCAGGTGGAAACTAGATTTATCAGGGGAATCACTAATGCACGAAACTCATACAAGGGTAGGCCTTCTCAGCCTCGGCTGCCTTGTGGCCCTGGTTGCCTCACAGCCCAGCAGCCCTGCCCCTCACCCCTGCCCCACACCTGCCTTGGCCTGGTGCTTCCTGCATCCACTGCCACACACCTCCCCCCATTCGCCAGTTCCATGGGGGTCCCCCCCATCCATCGCCCCACAGAGGGTGGCCTGGGCTTCCCTCTGCAGGGCAATCAAGGGGTGATGACGGCCCCCCAACACACATCAATCGCATTGCACCCACCTACGCTGGCCTGGCGCCAGTGCATGTTATAGCATGGTCAGCCAGACTAATTCCACTGTTTGGCTGCTCAGTCGATTGGAATATTATACTTTTATTATATAGGATGATTATCTAACCACTGAGCTGTATACCTGAAACTAATAAAAAGTAATATTGAATATGAATGTAATTTAAAAAAGTTAATTATATATATATATATATATGTTACATAGGAGGGTAGAGGAGAAAGTAGCCAATTTGGAAATATTTGCACAAGTGAAAGATTCACAAGAGACACATTGTGAGCTCGCTAAACTGAGATGGCCCTGAAATGTGGAACTTATAGAGCACGAATAAAGCTCAATTATTTATCAAATCCAGTTAACTGGAAAGGCTGGACTGGGATTTTTTCAGGCATGGAGAATTTGATTCCTTTGAGAAATCTTGATTATCATGCAAACAAATGGCAACCTATAATACTTAAAACATTTTATAGTTTTAAATGTCTTATTATCCTTTATTTCCTCTTATTTTTAAAGTAAAAATTGAAATATGATTACTCTTATGTTTAAATGTGGAGACACATTTTTAAATGATTGGTCAAAATTTCCATTGTCATAGAGATAGTAATATAAACTCCAGGTTTTCTGGCCTGAAACCTTTTATCCAACATATGTTAGAGACATTATGTCCCATGCACTATTCTAGACACTTGATAAATAGGATAGACACATTCCTACCTCAAAGAGCTATATCTCTGTATTTACATGAAACAAGTTCAATTAACGATTCTGAGAAACACAAGCTACATCATATATCTTCAAAAAGTAGAAACAGGTAACATAAGATATTCAATATAGTCAACATATACTGAATCTTGTGTTCTTAGTACCCAATTTAAAAAATAGAGATAAAGAGAAAGAAGAAAGGAAAGGAAATTAGAGGCATGAGGAGATGCCAGTAAGAGAAAATCTTCATGGGATGGGGCAGCGCAGGGACAGAGTTCAGTTGAATGCAGAGAGAACATATTTAATACTCAAGACACACTGACAAGATGGGGACAGCTGGGGACCTTCTTCTTGCCTTTAAAGTCTTCACCACCCAAGGTTCAAACACCTTTCTCTAGGAAGATCTAGGTCTCTCCTGTGTTACTAATGCTTTAGGATATTCCAACCTGAAGTCTTAATCTCTCTCACCAGCCCCTTTACCTCTAATTATTCTTTACTCATAACTTAGATTTCTTTCTACTATTCCCCAACAAATCAGCCCTCCTAAAAGTGTAGACTCTTTAAGGCTAACATACATTTCTGTCTTATCTTACCACCTCTTAATCCATGTAGAATATTTTCCAGCATCTATTAGGTCCTCAATAAATCTTCACTGAATTGAGGTTAATTTGTGCTTTCTCATTTTTAACTTACCATCTTGGGTAAATAAATCAGACCCCAACTTAAACAAGATTGATTTTTATATCCATCATGCCAAAAACTGTTTTATTCTAATAAGTTGAGTTCTCAACAAGGAAAGATACAGCACTAGATTCTGGAAAGGATGAAATGGCAAACACAGTAAAGGCCCTTTAAGAACTTATGCTATGTTCCTCACACAGTGTGTTACTTATATTAATTCAGAACTCAGTGGGTCAGTCCTCTCTGGTAACCCGGAGACAAGTTGCCCATTGAATCATCAGGATTATCTCCATCTCCTCACCTGCCAATGAGCTTCACTGATGGCTAACAAGAGGCAATGTATGAGCCAAGTTCATGTAGGGTTATTACATGCCAAATACTATGGGCTGAAAGTTTGTGTCCCCTACCAAATTCACATGTTGACATCTTAACCCCCGTAGATGATGGTATTAGTAGTTGGGCATGGAAAAGATGAGGTGGTGATGAATGGGATTAGTGCTCATATACAAGAGATTCCACAGAGCTCCCTGGCCCCTTTCGCCATATGAGGATACACAGTAAGAAATCCAACCCAGAAAAAAGCCCTAGCAGACCATGCTGGCACCCTGATCTTGGACATCTAGCCTCCAAAATTGTGAGAAATAGATTTCAGTTATTTATAAACTACCCAGTCTGTAGTATAAAGCAGCTCAAATGGACCAACACACCAAATAAGGGAAGACTAAAAGAGACATAATATCAATATTGGCTCATCAATTATAGCGAGTGTAGCACATCAATTCAAGGTGTGATAACTGGGGAACCTGGGGTGGGAGGGGCTGTGACTGGATATATGAAAACTCTTTGTACTTCCTCCTCAATTTTTCAGTTAACCTAAAATAATCTATTATTTTTTTAAGAGCAGCACTATAATAAAAATATTTAATTTACTAGAGTAAAAAATTTAAGAAATAAAATGAGTATCATGATTGCAAGCCTGTGTTTAGAGGGGAAACACAGGGCAAGGGGTGTGGTCTATATAATTATTCTTGTTGTCTTATGATATAGGGTGTGCATTTTGTGAGGCAAAATGGTGTTATATACTAGCAAGCAGCACCAGGTCATTGCATGGCAACCAGAGAGAGTGAATTTTGGGAAGCAATTCGAGCAGAGAAATAACACAAAGAACATGATAAAAGGTCACAATAGAAAGAGAACAATTGCAGGTGTAAGGAAAATATGTGTTAAGAGAGGAGGAAATATAAAGAACTAAGAAACATTTTTAACCACTGCATTTTCTCAAACACAGTGCAGTCAAAGGACTTTGAGGTTTTCACGATCTTTTAAGAGTGTAGGGTAGGAGACTAGAGCAACTTTTTAAAACTTTCCAGTGCTTTCTCAACCCTGGTGATTTTCTCTTACCCACTCTCAATGCTGCCTTCAGTGGGAAGATTTTTCATTTTCAGATGGTTTCTAGACATGCTCTTCTTTTGATCAGAAGACAAGGGCAATAAGATGAACAAAAACAAGTCTGACTTGGTTCCTTCTCCAACTTCACCTCGTGCATGAAGCCAGGTGAGGGGTAGGGACAAAAATCAATCACTAAAAGTTGGCCCTTCTCCTGCAACTCTCTGCATTAGCTCAGATGCCCTCAAATCTTTGAAAATAATCAATAAATATGTGTTATAATAAAAAATAAATATTCAGGCTTTGTACCTGGGTCCTGGCACAGGAACCCTTGGAATCTTGGGAAAGATAAAAATGTCTTTTGCATTCTGAAGAGATGGCTGGTAATTGGGAGTCCCTGATAGGATGAGGGCTAGTCACAAAAAGACCAGACATGATTAGAGGGTTGGAACTTTTAGCCCCTACACCTGAACTCTGGGAAAGGGAGGGGCTAGAGATTGAGTTCAATCACCAATAGCACAGGATTTAATCAATCGTGCCTATATAATAAAAACTCTATAACAACCCCTAGGTGATAGGGTGTGGAAAGCTTCAAAAATAGTGAACACATTAAGGTGCTGAGGGGGTGACCTTTCCCCATATCTTGCCCCAAACACCTCTTTTATTTTTTAAAATATATTTTTATTGATTTCAGAGAGGAAGGGAGAGAAAGATAGAAACATCAGTGAAGAGAGAGAATCATGATCAGCTGCCTCCTACAGGACCCCTACCTGGGATCAAGCCCCAAAACTGGGTATGTGCCTTGACCAGGAACTGAACCCTGACCTCCTGGTTCATAGATTGATGCTCAACCACTGAGCCACACTGGCCAGGCTTGAACACCTCTTTTATTTGGCTCTAAGTTGTATCCTTTATAATAAATGGGTAATGGCAAGTAAAGTTATTTTCTGAGTTTAGGAGTTATTTTAGACAATTAACAAACTTAAGAAAGGGGTTATAATGACCCCTTAATTTAGTCAGTTGGTCAGAACTATCAGTGACAACCTGGTGCTTTCAAATGAGCCCTTACCTAGTGGGATCTGATGCTAACCCTAAGTAGAGAATGTTTAAGGAGAGACTAGGGCTTGTCATTCTGGGAAGAGAGCTACAGAAACAGCTACAAGGAACCCTATGCTGAGTCCTGTTCCCTCGCTGCAGATGCTATCTTTCTGTGAATGCAATAGCTCCACCATCTCGACTCCCTGTTAACCCACTGTGGAGCTCATACCCTGCAGAAGAATCAGCTGCCTGGACATTGGTGTAGAGGTCTGGGCAGACTCAGGGAGTATCAGTGACTGAGTTGTGTGGCTCTAAGATGGCTATTTAGCCCTCACATGTCTAACTGAGACAGAGCCCACCTTTCACACTGCCAAATCTTAGTCTGTTCAAGCCTGATACACTCTGTTGACCTCACCCTGATGATTTCCTGAGATCCTGTTCCAACAAAACAGCCTGCAGGCATCTGGCAGGTGACAGCTAGACTTTGGAATTTTTGTTGAGTGGCCTCAGACTCAGCACTAGCACTGACTTTGAACTGGAATCAATCTGATGAACACCAATTGCCCCTACCTGATGACTAACTGAGAACATCCCTCATGCAACTCAAGTACAACCAAAAGCTCTTTCAACCACAGAGTCTAACAGGCAGCTGGCCAGTGGAAGCAGAAGGTAGAACTCAGGTTGTTTTGGACCTTTTGAAGATCTGCCCCCAGAACTTAGTACTGGTGGAAGCCAGCATTGCGCACAGCTTGGTCATCCCCACATGCACCCAGGCACTAAAGAGGCAGCCACAATCTTTGAATCACTTTGTAGCTCCAAACAGGTTGCCCAGGGCTAGTCACAGGGAGAGTCTGACATAGACCTGTACCAGAATACCTCGAAAGAAGCCTCAGAGCCAACATGCCCTGGGGCCAGCTTCAGACAACATCAGAGCAAGATTCAACGAGCCTTATAAGCAGCATATCCATAAGGGGATCACTGAAGGCACCAGAATCTACTGAGGTGAATTCCTATGAGTGTGGTCAGCAGCTTGTACAGTGGTTGAGGTCACTCCTCATAGTCAACCAGGCTGAAGGTTGAACACATGCATAAATAGGCCAATAGCAATCTCAAGACATAATTACAAAAGAAGGGCTAACATAACTCACACAAGGTACATTCTTGGAGCACCCAGCTCAAGTGATCAAGTAGAATGCAAACACTGGATCCCACATTACACCTACTATGTGAGGCCATCCTACCAAGACTAAGGGATATAGCAAATTTACCTAATACATAAAAACAAACACAAAGAGGCAGACCAAATGGAGAGACAAAGAAACATGACTCAAATGAAAAACAAAAACAAACAAACAAAAAACACAGAAAAAATCGCCAGGGGAGAAAAAGAGATAAATAAAATGGAGGCAGACAATTTACTAGATATGAAGTACAAAAAAAAAAAAAAATTCTCGGTGAGAATTATAACAGCATAAAAAAGACATAGGAACCATAAAAAAGAATCAGTAAGAAATGAAGACTACAATATCTGAAATGAAGAATATATTAGAAGGAATAAATACCAAGTTGGATGAAACTGAAGATTGAATCAGTGATTTGGAAGACAAGGTAGTAGAAAACTAATAAGAGGAGCAAAAAGATAAAACAATTGTAAAAATGAAGACAGATTAAGGGATCTTCAGGAAAACGTGAAGCATAACAACATCTGCATCATAGGTGTACCAGAAAATGAAGAGCAAGAGAAGGGACTGTGAATTTATTTGAAGAAATAATGACTGAAAATTTCTGTAATCTGATGAAGGAAAAATAGACACAAATCCAGGAAGTACAGAGAATCCTAAACAAGATGAAACCAAAGAGGTCCATATCATGACACATCATAATTAAAATGGCAAAGGTTAATATTTTCATTGATTTTTATAAATATAGGAACGGAGAAGGAGAGAGACAGAGAAACACTGACATTAAAGTGAGACATTGATAGGCTGTCTCCTTCATGCCCCCTACTGGAATTGAGCCTGCATCCCAAGCATGTAACCTGACTAGGAATTGAACTGGTAACCTTTGTTGCTCATAACAATGCTCAACCAACTGAGCCACACCAGCCAGTAAAATGGCAAAGGTTAAAGACAAAGAGTATCTTAAAAGCAGCAAGACAAAGACAGTAACCTAAAAGGGGAATCCCATAAGACTGTCAGCTGACTTCTCAACACAAACACAATCTACACTAATAAAAGAGAAAGATACAAATTGACTATACCTTTGCAAGACCCACCAGCCAATCAGGAGTAGGTATGCAAGTTAACCCAACAAAGATAGTGGGTTAATTTGCAAAACGGGCAACAATGCTGGCATTCTGCACCACCCCAGCAGCTCTGGGCCTCTGGGCAGTGGGTAAAGGTGGAAAGATGGCTCCAGGCTATAGTGAAGGCAAAAAGGTCACTCTGGCCAGAGCAAAGGTGGTGCAGGCAGCAGGGGCAGGAAGGCCCATTCATGCACCAATCTTGGTGCATCAGGCCTCTAATAAAATATGTCAATATGTATTATAGAATTGTACACTTGAAACCTATATAATTTTATTAACCAATGTCACCTCAATAAATTCATAAAAATGTGAGCAATGTAAGGGAAAGGGAAAAGGAGAGGAAGTAATTGAAGAGTTTGTCTCTAAATAAAAGAGTGGGGTAAGAGTTGGGAGATGAAGGGCATCTAGCCAAACATATTCAGCTCCAAACACTGGGACTAGAGAGGTTTTATAGAACCTCTAGGAAGACCTCCTGCCTGCCACCTCCACCTAGAATACTCTCCTTTACAGCCAGCTCTATGGTGACACAGATAGGAGTTTGGAGAATAGGGGGACTCAGAGAAATAATCCTGGATTATTTGGGGAAAATGAGAGAAATTTGTACACTTTTTGCACCTTCATAAATGGTTGATAAGGGAACTACATTTTAGCAGTTGGCTGCTTAAATGTGTGACTGCATGTGGCAGAGAACTGTCACTATTCTTAGGCTTCACTACAGATTCCCAGCCTTCCTGCAGATGGATTGGTTCCCTATGTTTGGTTCTGGCTAATAGACATAGTGGAAGTGACCTGTGACACCTCTAGACAAACATTTGCTGTGGAGAGCTTAGAGATCACATATTTCAGTCAGCATAGCTGTTTGCTGGAGCAGGGCCATTTGGGCTTTATTGTGTTAAACTCCTGAAATTTTGTTATTAATCATCCTTATACAAAAATTTCAATAAAGAAGCAGGGTGCTGTCATAACAAAAACCATAATAAACACATTAGTGTAGCTGTTGGGCAGTAGGCAACAAGGACCTAGATATTAGAGGATAAAGAGATGGTAGCCCATGTATGCAGGGCTTTGTGCTGGGCTGGCTCCTGCAATAGTGAAAACAGACGACTAGGATGTTGTTGCACTGGCTGCATATGGCAAGATGTTGCTAGAACGATGAACTGGGAAGAACTAGCCAGTTTACAAATAGAGGAAATATGCAGGATCTCATATTCAGGCTGTGGTATCCCCAATGCTTAATCAAAACTCTCAATTTGATAAAATAACTCATAGCAAAGACTAAATTAAGGTTGAATTAATTTAACCTCTAGCATGAATAAGTCTAGATACCAAGAATGCAGGCATGAATACTGTAGTTAATAAAACTACTACTGAGCGTAGACTTCAGGTGCTCTCCTCACATACCATGTGAGATGACCTTAATTAGCTTGGCTATAGTAATCATTTCACTATGTATGTGTATATCAAATCAGCATTTTGCACAACTTAAATATATACAGTATAATTTTTATTAATATGTATAAGTTTAAATCTATACCATGCTAATAGGTAGGAAATATATCTCATTATAATTTTTTAAATTTGTGATGATGAATGTTTTTCTATTTATTGGCCAATTGCATTTTTTTGGTGAAATGTCTCCTCACATACTTTTGTCTTGTTTCCACTGAGTTATTCATCTTTGCCTTCCTGATGGATGAAAGTCTCACATTAAAAACCTTAGGCTCTTTTCTGGAAAAAAAAAAGGGGGGGGGGACAAAGAGGTGAAATGTGACTTTCTTGCCCTTTGTTTTTAAAGCCTCAATGTGTCTAGTGATTAATTTGGAAAGAAGAGATAAGGATGAGAAGGCAAATACAAACCAGATTTGAGAACTGTGTCTGAAAAGATTTTTTTGTGGTTACTGACTCATAGAACATACTGGAAGCAACTATTAGAATCCAACTGAATTCTTAAGAGAAATGTATTGCCAAAAGGAACTGTATTCTGGGAGTAAAAAGCCTCTATCTGAGGCCTACAATGACTATGCCCTTCCACAAACAAGAATAAGACCAAGAAAGCTGCCTAGTTCTTGAGAAGGGAACATTACCCCATGTCTACTTCAGTCATGGCCAAAGGAGAAGAGGAATCCCCTAGAGGGCTAGGCCAGAGTCCACTGGAGAACAATGGACAATGGAATTCCTTTCAGAGAACCTGACCAAAGGAAGGAGTCACCCAGGAGCATAGAATGCCTTCCAACATCCAGAAGATATCAAATTACTGGGGACCAGTGGCTGCTAGGTGACTTCATTTTTCCACTTTCCAAATAACAGGAAATTATTTGGAATGCCAGTAAGTGGGCTTGCTGTGATTATCTGGTCCACCATGGAGAAAGTAGACAATTTTTTTTTAGTTCTCAGGTCTCTAAACCAAGAGGAGCCATATCCAGACCTGAGAGACTATTTCTGGGTCATGATCAAGAGATGCTGGACTTTGAGTTGGATGCTTACCAAACATCTATACATCCCGCTGCATCCCATATTTACCCACCCTACCAGACATTCAGGTCAAGGCCATGTGGCTAGTTTTACCAACAGTCTGTGATCCAATGCATTTCCTCCATCTCTCTCTATCTGTGCTGTCATTATGTGCCCTATGCTGATGTGTCATCACCAGTTGTGGCAACTATGAATTATGGTAGTGTCCCATTTGCCTGCAATTTCTTCCCTGTTTCACTATATGTTAGGTAATTTCATTCATACTATCTTTCATAGAGAATTGTCTTTGTAGTGGTACTAATAGATATAAAGAACTGTACTTCTCTTAAAGAATAGCTGTCCTTCAGCATTCCAGTGGTGTTCTAAGAGCTGGGAAGGGATTTTGATTCTTTCCTAAAGAACCCAGATGGCTCGTCAGTTGGCTCCTTCTAAGTGTGCAGCAGACAAGCTCCTTTGTTGCTATTAGTATGTTGACTACAATTGCAGTTACCTGGTGACAGGCTGAAATTATGAAGACAGTAGTTTATCTTCATACACCCTGCCCAATAATCAATTTCCCAGCATAAGCCATTCTTCTAGTGAGGATGTAATTTTGATACATGTTTAATTTCAATGTGCTCTTATTTGACAGAGATTTTTCACCCTTTTTATATGGTGCCATGCACCCCTCAATTGGGTTTCTTCTTCCTGCTGTTATGGCTTGTTCCTACCTGAAATATTTAAAGAAACAGTTCTCCAAAAGCTGTTAATTTAATTACCACTGCATACATGCATACATACAAACTGTTCTTTTCCTTTTTCTGACACATAAAGGAACAGTTTCAATGTTTTTATTTCCTATTTTGTTAAATATTTATACAAAGGTGGGCAAAGTAGGTTTATAGAAGTGAGTATATAAAACACACAGTTTATTCTTGTATTATTTATTAATTATTGTGCTGTTTATTTATACACAACTGTAAACCTACTGTTGCCCATCCCTGTATTGCATTCTCCCAAAGCAAACTTACATACATAAGAATGAAATTTATAATGTTTAGGTATTGTTCAAGGGACATCTAAAGATAGAATTGATCAATACTAATTTTCTTCTGAATTGAAATAGTCTACCATAAATAAGAAAGTGTCACAATTTGTAACTCACTATTAAGTTCTTCTATAAATGACTAGAGGCTTGGTGCACAAAATTCATGCATGGGTGGGGGGAGTGATCTCTCATCCCGACCTGCACCTTCTTCAATCTGGGACCACTCAGGGCATGTTTGACTGCCTCTCACAATCCTGGACTGCTGGCTCCTAACTGCTCACCTGCCTGCCTGCCTGATCACCCTTAACCCCTCTGCCTACCTGCCTGATCTCCCTTAACTACCTCTGCCTGATCACCCCTAACTGTTCCCCTGCTGGCCTGACTGCCCATAACCACTTCTGTTTTGCCCCTCCCTTGGGATCCAGGATTCTGCTCTTCTCTCTGGCTGGCCACAGGCACCCAGGACCCAGGCCAGCTTTACCCAGGCTGGCCGCAGCTTCAGGGGACCATGGGCAGGTGGCTTCACTCAGGCTGCAGCCACGGCACCTAGGGTGGGTGGCTTGTCCCTCTCCTAGGCCACAGCAGCAGGCGCTGGCACCCTGGACCACAGGGCAGGGTGGGGGTGGGGAGTGCTTGTCCCTATCCCAGGCTGCAGCCTGGCTGGTCCCAGTCCTCTCTCCCCAGTTTTGAGTGTCTGAACCCTTACAGCTATTACATAGGATTCCTGAAGATCCATAAAATCCAGCTTAGTGATTCAGCAAAGCTCTTAGGCCTCAGGTCTATGACCAGGTTCTAGCCCTACTACCAGAGAGCAATCAGTATCATTCTGGGAGGCAGAATACCTGAAGTAAGGTGTTGAGTAAATGATGCATGCAAGCAAGCAAGCAAGCGCGCGCGCGCACGCACGCACACACACACACACACACACACACACACACACAGAGCATGCTCCTCTTTTTATGGAATACAGTGGTACCTCGAGATACGAGTGCCCTAACATACGAGATTTTTGAGATAAGAGCCATCAAGTGAGCAATTTTTTGCTTTGAAATACCAGCATCATTTCAGATACCAGTAATCGCAAGGATTAGCCGGCTGCACGCTACCCACCAGTTTACCGCAACTCCAGTGTTTCATAGTTTCCCATGCCTCAGTCAGTGTGCTTGTTTACCTCGTTGTCGAAGCATCTTTTGTGCATTTACATACTTTATCACATTTCTTTTTATAACCATGGGTTCGAAGAAAGCGAGTGGAAAGGTCAGTGCTAAGAAGAGGATGATGTCTATTAAATTAAAGCGTGAAATCATAGAAAAATATGAGCAAGGTGTGCGAGTGGCTGACTTGGTGAGGCAGTACGGGCATAGTACTTCAACAATATGCACTATGCTTAAACAGAAGAAGTCGATAATGGGTATAACGCCAGCTAAGGGTGTTACAATAATTTCTAAGCTCTGTAGCTCTCTCCATGAAAAGATGGAGAATCTACTGATGGTGTGGGTGACGGAGAAGGAGCTTAAAGGAGATACATTAACATGGCATCATATGCGAAAAGGCGCGAGCGATTTACGGTGATTTGCTGGAGCTGACCCCGTGCACTTCCATGGATGAAGCATCGAAAGACTCATTTAAAGCCAGTAGAGGCTGGTTTGATAACTTCAGGAAAAGGTCTGGCATTCACTCCATCGTCAGGCATGGTGAGGCAGCAAGTACGGATGTGAAGGCAGCTGAGGATTACCTCAAAACTTTTTCCGAACTGATAGAAGCCAAAGGATATATCCCCCAGCAAGTCTTCAACTGTGAGGAGACAGGGCTTTTCTGGAAGAAGATGCCGAATAGGACTTATATAACGGCAGAGGAGAAGGTGATGCCAGGCCACAAACCCATGAAGGATAGGCTAACTCTCGCACTGTGCGCCAATGCAAGTGGCGACTGCAAGATCAAGCCTCTGCTCGTATACCATTCGAAAAACCCCAGAGTCTTTTAAGTCACATAAGATTTTAAAAGATAAACTGCAAGTTATGTGGAGGGCAAACCCGAAGGCATGGGTCACCAGGCAGTTCTTTGTGGAGTGGATAAACCTGGTTTTCGGCCCTTCTGTTAAGAAATATCTACAGGAAAACAACCTAACCATGCAAGCCCTCCTGGTCCTCGACAATGCTCCTGCTCACCCACCGAACCTCGAAGATGAACTCCTCCAAGAGTTCAAGTTTATAAAGGTTGTCTACCTACCTCCCAACACCATTCCTATCCTGCAGCCCATGGATCAGGAGGTGATTTCTAATTTTAAAAAGCTGTACATCAAGCACCTGTTCCAGCACTGCTTTGAAGTGACGGAGAACACAAAAGAACCACTTGAACATCGTGATATGCCTCAGAATTATTGATCAGGCCTGGCTGGGTGTTACAAGGAGGACTTTGACCTCTGCATGGAAGAAGCTGTGGCCTGAGGCCGTAGCCCAAAGGACCTTCAAAGGATTGGAACCTAAGGTGCCAGTGGAGGAGGAGATAGTGTCTCTGGGAAAATCCATGGGCCTGGAGGTGGATGAGAGAGACGTGAATGAGCTCGTCCAGGAGCACTCTCTGGAACTCACCAAGGAGGAGTTAAAAGAGTTGCAGTCTCAGCAACATGGGGAGGTTCTCCAAGAAATTGGTTTCCAGGAGGAGCCGGAGGTGGAGATCTCTACAAGTGACATAAAGGAGATCTTAGGAATGTGGGAGAGGGTGTCACACTTCCTGGAAAAGAAACACCCTGAAAAAGTTGCTACTGGTCTTGCATCGGAGCTGTTCAATGAAACTTGCCTCACCCATTTCAGAAACATTCTGAAAGGGAGGAAGAGGAAAACCTCGTTGGACACGATTTTTTTTTTTTAATTGGCCAAAATGCAAAGACCAGTAGCAATTAAGTTCAGTGAAGATTAGTTAAGTTACATTCAGTTTAGGGATAAAGTGTAGCATTAAGAGTGTAACGAATAGGTAAATACACTTTATAAAACCAGTTTATTCCTTTACATTCTCTTTTATTATGTTTTTATACAGTATTTGTCCTTTATAAATACATTTTTCTTATTCAAAAACACGTAACAAGAACAACTGGGGTGGCATTTGGGGGCTGGAACGGATTCACGGCATTTCAATTGATTTCAATGGGGAAATTTGCTTTGAGATAGGAGCAACTTGATATATGAGCAAGGTTGTGGAACACATTAAACTCGTATCTCGAGGTACCACTGTATATTCAAATCAGAGACAAAACTAAAAGGACCACCCATCCAAAAATCTCCTGATCTAGAAGTCTCATTCTCACTAGCAATACATATGCTTAGTCTCACAGCTCATTTCATTTTTGTTCCTTTTTTTTGAAAAGGAGGTGCTGGTTGGAAGAAAACATTTTCCATGAATCTCCATGAGCAGGCAGCTGACTGGACAGCCACTTCATTTTCCTGTCTCTCTAATAATATCTCCATTTGTTTGTATCTTTGGAATTTCCAATAAAGAAATTTGTCTTCTGCAAAATCAACTTCAACTTTTTTTGGTTCTAAAAAGGATTTTTCCCTTTCCTCAATGTCCTGTCAATCATGCTACCAAGTAACCTGTATACAGCATGCTAAGGAGGGAATGTATGTGGTGGGGGTGGGAGTGTGGGGAATCTGTGTTTGTGTAAGTCAAACATAATGTGGGCGCCATGTGACTCAGTCCCAGTTCTGTCACATTAAAGAGATGCAGGTCCCTCAGCCCAAAGCACCTAAGAAG
Organism: Lasiurus cinereus; assembly: GCA_011751065.1. Lineage (NCBI taxonomy): Eukaryota > Metazoa > Chordata > Mammalia > Chiroptera > Vespertilionidae > Lasiurus > Lasiurus cinereus. Next base: position 13,057,016 of record JAAGEH010000020.1, read on the forward strand.
TCTCACTGTTGCTGCTCTCCAAGAACATTAATGGAACCCTAATTTATGACCCAGAATGATACTTATAATCCTCTTTCCTTTTATCTTCAATTTATAGACTCCACAACTACTCCAGAACCTCTCAAATTCCTTTCAAGATTTCACCAGAAGTTCTCCGTAATCTCTAAGCCACATGATCCTGAGAAAAAGAGACAGACATAGTCTACACAGAAACACACATATACATACATGCATGTATGTCTAGACATACCACTCTTAAACATATATGCATATATGCACAAGTATGTATCTCTATACACATACATATTTGTATATTCCACATAGACACAGTCCCCAAGTTTGCATCACAGAATCTTATAAATTGGACCAGCAAAAGAGAAACTCTCCTTATGGTTGAGAAGAGGGGAAAGTGAGCAAGCTTATAAAAGAGTTTCTTTAAAGAGCTGTGGAATGGCTGACAACACACACAAAAAACAAACTCCCATGCTGGTACATGTTTGTCCCCATCATAGCTCTTCAGCCATTCTTTATCACTTTTTTTCTGTAAGTTTTCAAGTGACTATTTCCACACCAGTTTCCTCCTCCATGCCTGTGTAGTTTATCCTGACTTTCTACTCTACCTCACTTTTGCAAGGCACACCATCTATGGGACTATAAAGATAATCATGCAAGTCTATGAGAAGTGCTCCTCAGAAGTGTACAGCTGAGACAGCCAAGCATCCAGGCAATAGGAGGTATCTCAAAGACATCTCCTTGTCATTGTTTACATTTCACATGAGTGTTTTTATTTTGTCAATTAGCCTCTAGATCTTCATTGCTATCTCTATAGCTGGATTTTTGTCTTATTCACAGACCCCTCCCCAATCATCAGGAGACCTTCATAGACACACTAAGACCTATTTATCCATTATCCAACATGAATTGTCAACAGGTCAGATATGATGATTACTCACTATACCAGAATGATGTCTAGTTTGGGGTTTCTTCTATGTCTCTTGTAATAGGAGTAATCTCAAAGGCAATAACCATTTAGTCATTCATACAGCCACACAGCCTGCCACTGCTGGGGTGAGTCCTAACCCTCACGGGCTGCCCTTCATCTAGGAGCAGGGGTGTCTCTGACTCTTGAAGCCCTGATTTTAATCCATCAGAGTCTGTTCAGGACAATTCCTTAGACCAGCATCAGCTCAAAGTGTTGACAACTAAGCTCAACCCAGCAGTGCCACTCTACTGAGCTCACTGTAAACCAAGCACAGGGAGGCAGCTTCCCTTCTCCAATGAAAACATTTGTCAAGCTCACTCATGCAAAAATAGACAGAGGGCAGAGACTTTGGAGTTCAGTGCAAGGCTGGCAGAGGCCATATAGAGATGACAGTGAAGATCAGGGGTGAAAGAGAACACAATTTAGCAGACTCTGAAGCAAGAACCTCATCATGTGACTGGACCACACTCTGCAGGTTTGGGGAAAAAATTACTTATAACAAAGGTGCACTTTAGATTAGCTAAGCTGATTCAGCATGGACTTAAAGGTCTGGCATGAATGCTTACCTGGCAGTAAATCTGATGGAGTAGCAGCCCTGAAATCAGACAGGCTTTATGTCCAGCTCTGTTCACTACTAAGTTGTTCAACAGTGGATCAGGGGCTTGCCTCTTCTGAACCTTAGTTCCCTCATATATAACATGCTTAAGATACTAACTGGTTACTTAAAGAGCTTGCAAACATCTGATGTGTTAATACTGGAAGCATCTTCTTCAAAGTAGGAACTTAACAGTGATGGCTGCTATTCTGAAGGGCCAGGTACTCTGACCCAGAACAGGTGCTAATCCAATCCCAACAGGCAGTGCCACCCACAGGGTGCAGCCCTGTGTCTTCTCTGGGGAGGCAGTTCACTACAGATTTCTAAAGGAGTCAAGCCTTGAATTTTTAGCAAGTTCAACCAGTGCCCATTGCATCTAAAGGATGAGATATGGATACCATGATTGGACCATCTTACTGCTGACATTATGTTATCATACATTCTTTTCTGAAAGAAAAGTATATTTCTCTTCCCCCTCTTTCCCCCTCTTTCCCCCTCTCTTCTCCTCTCTCCCCCTCTCTTCCTCTCCCCCCCCTCTCTTAAACACACACACACACACACACACACACACACACACACACACACACACACTTTAGAGCTTCAGTAAACTTTGTCTTTTGGGACTTTTTCATTTAAAATATCCTATATTTTAAAAAAAATTATGATTTAGAGCTCAGAAATATATTCCTAGAGAAATACTTTTAAAGGGGTGTTAAATACTCAGGAACATTTCCAAAGCCCTTAGGTAGACAAATTACAGTATTTTAGTTTGCACTGTTATAAGTTAAAAGGGCTTTTTTTATATGACATTAAATAATCAAAACTGAACATGGCATCAAAGGCAAAACAACACAATTAAGAACTGAGGACTTCTGAGCTCTGTGGCTCACTGCTCCTCATATCGTTAGTATTTGTTGTAAGTGTGAATGTACAGCTAAGGACATGGAGTAAAAAAAAAAAAATGGCAGGCGGTTCCATGGGCATCTGCCCGCTCTACTTTTGGAAGCTGTTTACCACTTTGAACACTGTATAGTGGAGTTGGTGGATTTAAAGACCCCTTTTAAAAAGATAAACTTTCACATGCAAAGTCAATGCCAGCTGCCTTACTTTGTAGATTCTTAGGTCTACATAAAGTATCATAACCATCACAGCTCTCATATAACTATAAAACACTTAAAATGAACAAAATTGCAAAAGCAACATAATTAAAATTAAATTAATGAAGCAGGATGTTTTTGTTAAATTAAATTGTCACTTGTAATGTGAATGTAAAGTGCCCTCTTGTGTGTCCTTGTGAATTTGATAGCTTTATATCAACTTTTTTTGTTTACAAAATTCAATGGAATCACTTACCTGCAGTCCACCCAAACACATGATAGATGTAAAGTCCATTTCTGTTTCTTTTGTCATGGATGTGTGTTGGCCCCTATTGTCTCTGGGACAAGAGGAGACCCACAAACCTGGAGACTCTGAGAGAAGGTAGATAAGAGAGCCCAAGATCTAGTCTTCCAAATGCCTCCTGCCTTCTGCCTTCTTCATGGGAAAGCCCAGCCCTGTATGCACAGGATCCTGGCCAATGATTAAATAAACAGTCATGAAGCTTTTTATGGAGATGTCAACAAAGGGAAATGGGAGTTTTACAAATCCTTTTTTGTAAGCAAAAAGAACAGCCTTCCTCCCTATTAGGAGAAAGAAACTGCTGCCTGAGAGGGGAGGCCTGGTCAGGCACCATGCTAGGCTCTGGGATACTTAGACCTGAGGCCGCCAGGCCTGCATGGTCCAATGCACTGGAAAGGCAATAACAATTTATGCACTGAAAACAGATCTGGTATGAACGGCAAAGGCCTATAAATGCAAAACAGACACTGAATTTCAAAGGCTTACCATGAAAAAAAAAAAAGAGTGTAAAATTTTAAGTAATAATTCTTATACTGATTACCTATTATATTTTATTTAATCCAACATGTTTAAAATGTTATAAAAATTATTTTTTAATGTAGCTAGTAGAAAACTTAGTTATAAATGTGGCCTGCATTCCATTTTTACGGGGCAGCACTACTCCCAGCATTATTTGACTTTGCACACACCAATCCATCAGTGACCTGATTGACTCCACTTCAACATCCTCACCCCTGACATCTCTCCTCCTCAGGGCACCACCACAGTCCAAGCCACCATTGCTCACAACTGAACAAATGCAAGACCTTTCTCACTGGCCCAGAAAGTCAGTTTCTATACAGCTGTCATTTGATCATCTCAAGCCTTGCACACCATGTTTTCTTTTGCTCAAAGTCCTTCACTGGCTTCTGATTGCTGTTAGAATAAAAGCTCAACACGCTGCCATGGCAACAAGCTCCACAGGATTTTCTCCTGCCTACCTCTCCACTGTAACTATGTCAGAATCTTCTCATCAAGGACCCAGCCACATCGGCCTTCTATGGGCTCCTCCAAAGAACCCACACTGACTCTGCCTCAGGCCTTTGCACCAGGTTTCACTTGGCCTAGAATTCTCTTCCTCCTATAGTCACATGTACGGCTTCTTATCATTAAGATCATAGTTTATATGATGGCTCCTCAGAGAGGCTGATCTTGATCTCCCATCAAAAAAAAAAAGGCAAACTTAAGTTATATCCTTGGGATTTTTCTCTGTTGCACATATCAGTTTTTGAAATTTTATTCATGTGTTTACTTGCTTACTACATTTTTTCCTACCCTAGAATGTGAGCTCATCAACCAGTATCCCTGATTATATAGTACATTGATCTTTTACTTATTTACTGGTATTTCTAGTATATGATATATAATATCTATCTATCTATCTGTCTATCTGTCTATCTGTCTGTCTGTCTGTCTGTCTGTCTATCTATCTGTCTATCTGTCTATCTATCTATCTAATTCAGGCCTTTTCTACAGACTTGAATTTTCTGCCTATAGCACATATACACTGAGTGGCCAGATTATTATGACCACCCTATCAGTACTTCATTTGGCCAACTTTTGCCTTCAATACTGCAGTGATTCTTCTTGGTATTGACTCCATGAGATGTTGAAAGGTAATGCGAGGAATCTGACACCCTGCCTGATGCATAGCACTGTCCAGTTCTGTGAGATTTGATGGTTGTGGAACCAGCTGCCTGATGGCTCTTTTAACTTCATCCCACAGATGCTCAATTGGATTGAGATCTGGTGATTATGGGGACAACCTAAGCAAGGTAAAGTCTCCCTCGTGTTCTTGAAACCACTCATGCACAATACCAGCACCATGGCATGATGCACTGTCTTGTTGGAAGAAGCCATCTCCATTGGGATATGCCATTAACATGATAGGATGAACTTGTTTAGCATTGATACTTAGGTATGTTGTCCTATTCAGATGTTGTTCCACACAAATTAAAGGGCCCAAATCATGCCAGGAAAACATGCCCCAAACCATAACACTACCCAAACAAGCTTAAAGGATTGTACTTATGCATGTGAGGTGCATGCTTTCATGCTGTTTCTGCGAAATTCTCACTCTGCCATCTGCACAATGTAACTGAAACATGATTCATTAAACCACATGACTTTTTTCCAATGCTGGACTCTCCTGTGTGAATTGGAGACATTTTATCTTGGTAACTGCAGAGAGCAAAGGTGTTTGAACAGGCCTTCTTATACAAGGTAGACCATATTCCATACAATGCAGTATATGGCTAATTTGCCTACAAATGTCAGGTGGTCATAATAATCTGGCCACTCAGAGTGTGTGTGTGTGTGTGTGTGTGTGTGTGTGTGTGTGTGTGTGTGTGTTTGTGTGTGTGTGTGTGTGTGTGTGTGTAATGATTAAAGTTGCCTTGGGCAGAATTAAGGCTGTTTTATTCTGTACATTGGACGAGGGTTGGAAATGTACCCAGAACATACAGTGAAGATTCCTTGGGCATCCAGTCCAAAGGGAGTTGCCTCATAAAATAATTTAAAAATTTACTGTTTGAAACATCTAGTATTTTCCCTGTCAGAGCCTGAATGAGAGTAGGAGGTAAGGGCTGTCTTTAAAGGAGTGATTGGGAAGTAAGGCTGGATTGTTTGTTTAGCCTAATGTAGGGCTCTTTCCCAGGATGGCACAGGGTTGTGGGACATGATATACCTGATCAATACCACAGAAGCATGCTCCTGAATTTTTCAAAAACCATACCTAAACTCCTCCCCACCTATTCTTGCATATATCTGGTTTAGTTTGAACACAAAATGAAAGTAATTAAGAATTTAAGATTTACAGTTTCAAATCTCTCATATTTTATAATCCTGGGATCACTAAGGTTCTCTGCTGGGGGTCAGCAAAACTGTGGACCTTCTTATACCTTGTTATACTGTCAACTTTACTTTAAAGTTCTGTGTGTTGAGGGGCAGTAATTTAAACTATTTTGATATCAATTTTAAATAAACATGGATACAGAATAGAACAAAATGAGAACACTGCATAATATTCTTAGCTAAGCCCTTTTAAACAATTTTGTACTTGGCCAGCTGCTCCTGCTATTCTCCCAACCCGACCCTCAGCAGTAATTTTTCTTCTGCCCAGCATTAGGGAATTGGAGGTGAAGATTTCAGAATCATTATGGCATTTATTCCGCCCAAAGCATGTCTATTGGTCTCTCACCAGTGAGCCATACAGTTTGACAATGTGGGGGGATGTGGTTGAAACATCTGACAAATTTAGAAACCAATGAGGCTCATTAACAGGAAGGCAATTTAATTCTGTTTGCAGAGGGGTAACAAGAAATAGGCATTTTTACCTGCTACTCTAAAATGACTTCAGATTTAGGCCACTAAAATACAAAGGTTCTACATCTATCTCCATCTACTCCAGATAAATACAAACACAAAGCACAAAATATTTAAACCAAGCAGTAAGATCATCAAACAACAAATGAAGGCAGCAAAATGCAAGGGCTGCAGATTTCCTCTCCAGTTAAAGAAGCCACATGGCACCTTTGGGCCCAGGAAAGATGCATCACTTGAGATTGTGAACTGGGATGTGCGAGATAAGAACGGTCAGAGGAGGGGCACTCTGGCTCAGAACCCCAGCATCTGTGCCTGCCTGAGACTGGTCTACACGTGATCAGATCTCATATCCAAATACGTATTCACACCAGTAGAATCCAGGGCCTTTCCTCCTAACATACATGCTGTACAGTCTCTCTTAAAACCATGTGTAGTGATGGCTACTTGTTGAGACTTCATTACTCACCAGGGCTGTGCCAAGAGCCCCATGCGCACCTTCTCTCAGGAGCCCTCACAGAGCCTGAGCAATGGGTGCTGTTATTCCTCCCACTTCATGATAAAAAACACTGAGCCTTAGTAATGCTGTGTATAGTTGTACATGCCTACGGTTTCTCTTTCCAGAGAGCTACACTGAAAGGGATGGGAAGGCAATGACTTCTCTTCTTTCTGCCTCTCAGTCCACAACCTTCTGGGTTTATGCATGTCCAAAAATCCCAGCAATGCCACCACTTCAGCATTAGGTACATTTACTCGTGTGAAAGGTGCCCCTCTGGGCTCCAACACACAGATTCATATGAGCAATCCTTCTTGTCCTCACACAAAGGACGGGGCTCATTGCTGGGGTGAGATTTTGACTCTCGAGAGAAGGCTCTGGGAATTGTCAAGTGCAGTTGGATGTTAATAATATTAAGCCAGGATGTGGCTTGGTGGCACAGCTAATTCAGACTATACTTGCTTTGCCTGAACAGCTTTCAATCCCGTTTCATGTGATTTCCCAAACCCTTGAGCTATGCAGGGCTCTTCACACCCGCAGAGGCAATAAGTGACTCTGGAGAACACTTGCAAAGTGTGTTGGCAGAAGTCAGAAAGACTGGGGGGTGTGAGATGTCTGAGAACCTTCTCCTGCTCCACATCCATTGCGTTTGGTGTGAAGGAAGGCCACCTAGTGGGGTGGCTACAACGCCCAACAAAAACAACTTCTCAGCTAGTGTGTGGGTACGGCAGCATTATCAGGGGGTAAAAACAAAATGAAAGCGCCTCAGGTCATGGCCACAGAAAGACACAGAGCTGAATCTCCCACCTGCAATTGAAGTGAGGCCCCTGTTCATAGATCATCATATATCTAGACACATAAAAAACAATGCGCAAATGTTATGTATGTGTTTCTTAAATTCATGCCAGGTGGGTATGTGAAGTGTCTGCACTTCAGGAGTAGAGATCTGATATCTTTCCCTCTCCTGCTACCTCCCAACTGTCTTTTAACTCAGACTTGCTAATGAAGCATAGTAACCTCCATCTTGGATAAAAACTGCTGTTTAAAATTTTAACCCTGCTATTCTGGCTTCTGTAAATATTTGCTTACTTAAATAATAGGGAAAACTAAGACTACTCCCATTTCCGAGAGGCCATAAACTATGCTCCAGACAGAGTTGTCAGTGCTGGCACCAGGCCAGGCTTTGAGATACGGTCTCATGGCCTGTACTAATACACAGGACCTCTTTCTCAGAAGGTCTGGAAGTCTCATTCCAAATTTGGAAGACAACTGAAAAATGTATAAATAGGAAAGACTTCCTCTATTTGGAGCCCCAGAATTTGAGAAGCAATATTTCCTCTGGTCCCGCTAGCACTAGTGAAATAAATTTGGCTTATTGATTAAGGCGTCTTCTGATTTACAATATAATACTAAGTGTCCTGATTCAAAGAGTTGCAGACATCCCACATTGTACACTCCAAGACAAAGAGAAGCCCAGACATAATTATTCAGAAATTCATAATCTGCATAGCCCCAAATAAGACTTTTAAAAGTCATTTCTTATTAATACTTTATGGTAGTGGATTTCACAACCTATAAAGAGACTATGTCCCATAGGAATTTATTAGTAGTCTAAGATGAACTCTATAAATAAAATATACAAACTGTGAGACAATGTGCCAAAAAGGACAGAACTATTTGCTGAAAAATTCTGGTAAACAGACTTAAATAATGTATGTTACCTGTGGATTAATAGAGCAGATAGAATTCACTCATCCAACAAATATTAAATACTAGGCACCAGGAATAGAGGTAAACACCATTGGTAGGGCCCCCACCTCGTGGAGCTTAGGCTGGTGGAAGAGGTAGTTAGCAGACAAGGAGCACACTTGGGCACCACTGGGATACAGAGTGTTGGGAGGGGCTGCAGAGCTGCATCTTGTACTCAAACATGCAAACTCTGCTCAACGATCATGTCTCCCTTAATGTTTCAGACTACTCCTCAGGATGTAGCAATGGACTTGCATATCTTTAAAACATCTATCATTGCACTGCAGGAGCAGTGGATAGAAGCTAGGAGATACTCACAAAGGCAGATCAGCCTAACCAGACACCTCAGCTCAATGTCTTGAGAGACAGTGAGATAGTAGAAAGAGAGCAAGCTTGGACCTCAAGGAAATCTGGATACTTCACCATTCACCATCCAGGTGTCTTCTGGTGGTGACATGTTAAATAGGGCAGTTGTACCTACTTCAAAGGATTCTTGTCAGAATGAGCTAATAAAATATAAAGTACCTGTCCATTTCTGGTCACATAAAGTAGATATTCAAAGTGATTCCCTTTGAGGAAAGTCAGTCTCTCACTCTTAAGAGGGACTGCATGAGAGATCACCCGCATGCTTCCATGAGGTGGGCTTGCTCTGAAAGCCAAGATAGGCATTCTCCTGTCCTCCTCCTCCTCTTACAGAAATCAAGGTATATCTTTTCACCCCAAGTTAAAGACTCAAGGCAATCACATACACTAGCACTTCTCTGTCCTTCACTGTCTTTAACATAATAGAGAAGGAAGCGCCATTTCTATAATCTTCCGAGTTACCAGTTACATTCCTTTGATTAAGAGAAAAAAAAAAGATGAGTCCTTATGTTATCAGAGAATTGAGAAGGTAGAATTTCTCTGTTGCTAGGGGGAGTTGGGGTCTTACAATATCTTGAGAAAAACAATTTTTAAAGACTCACCCAGGGGAATGAGTGATTTTTATTCACATAGAGTTATATCTCTCTGTAAAACCATTTCCCTTTAATTGGTCCTGAAAAAGGTGCAGCTGGGAGTTCAGCAGAGCTAAAAGCAGTCAGTGTCCAGCGGTTTGCCACTCTGTTAACTATTGAGTTTGCCAACCACTAGACTAGTCTAAATGTTACCATGTAGTTGGAAGCTGTGAGGATTAGGCAATTGTGGCATATTGTGGGCAAATAGGTAAAGGGTAGTATATGACAGTGGTCGGCAAACTCATTAGTCAACGTAGTAGCAAACCATGGCTTGAGAGCTGCATATGGCTCACAAGCGGAGGTTTGCCAACCACTGCATTAGTCCGCTGTGTGTGGAGTTCAAATGGCTGGAGGCCATCTAGGCAAAAGAAGAGTGAGAGAGCACACCCCCTGAAATAAGAGTCCCAAGAGAGCAAAGGGCCAGGAAAAAGGAAATCACTTTGTTCAGGAGCTTATGCATCTCAGATTTCATGCCCTTTTAGTGGCCATGCCTATTCTGGACAATGACCTGCTTCCAAGTGTGAATGACATATAATCACCTTTCCTATGTCATTCACACCTTTCTGGGCATGCCTATAATATTCGGCCTCCATTTGTTCCTTTCCTGTTATCTATTTAACAACTGGGTTAATTAGAACAGCCTCACTTAATGTAATACAACAGTTATAAAATCTCTTAGGGCAGGGGATAAAAAAGAGAGAGAGTTGACCACAACCCAGAAGGGGAGACCCATGTAGAATAAACCACCTAAAATAAGCAATTGCCTTTGGTCAGGATACATTGCCAGGCTTTGGGGTCCCTGCAACCGGGGAAAGGAGACAGGGAACACAGCCCAGGATCCACAGCTTCTCTCCCTCCAATACCCTGCTGAGTCCTACTGAAAACTAGAAAGGAAGGGGTTAGTCCAGAGGTCAGCAAACTCATTAGTCAACAGAGTCAAATATCAAAAGTACAAGGACTGAAATTTCTTTTGAGAGCCAAATTTTTTAAACTTAAACTTCTTATGTCACTTCTTCAAAACAGACTTGCCCAGGTCGTGATATTTTGTGGAAGAGCCACATTCAAGGGGGCAAAGAACCGCATGTGGCTGGCAAGCAGCAGTTTGCCAATCACTGCTAAGAGAAGGGAGGGAAATGGATCTGGAGGGGCAAATAGAAGATGGCTGAAAAAAATCAGTCCCTTTGTAAACACAAGGAGAGCAGGCCTTGGGGCCTATAGCCTCAGGCAGTACTATGAGCTATAAGATATTACCTTTGTTTTGTTTTGCTTTCATTGTATTCATTGTTAGCTTCTATTTATGATAGATGATACTGGTTTTCCATTTACTTAGAGATAGTTTCTTTTTAGAATACATTTAAGTTTTGTTTGTTTTTTTAAAGTGAGTCCATTTAAAGATAAATATGAAGTAAACAGTAGCACTAAAAGAAGGGAAAAGAGCACAGATAATGGAAGTAGTATTGGAATGATTGATGTCTGGGAACCTCCTCCTAGAAAGTAGGAACTATCAGTTTTTGAATGCGATAGGATCTAGGCTGTGCTTCAGGAAGCTGAATGTGGCTGCAGCCACAAGACAGACAGCAGGTCAGATGAGGCCTTGGCTGTAACAATGGGCTGAAGAGGCAGGATGGAGGGAAGGGGTGGATGGAGGAGAAGGGTAGAATCAACAATATTTGGTAATTCATGGTATGGAGGGCAAGCAAGATATGAGGTAAAGATAATAGCTGCTACCAGCATTGCCTTAAAAAAGCATCTATTACCAGGAATATTAGGCTGATATAGGAAAACAATGTGACAACAATCGAGTTCTGCTAACAGGTAGAGTTTTTCTACAATTCATCTCCTGTGAGGCTATCTGCTATGAACAGAAAACAAGAGCCATTTATCTAAGGTGTGCCAATACCCACTGTTGCTCCCAGCCAGCTGCGTTTGTTTTTCAGATTTGTAGCAGAAAAATTGGGAAGGTCAACCAGGCTTGGCATCTTGCACCAGGAGGGCAATTTTCTGCCTTGGATCAGCATCACGGAGGACGTGATTCTATAAAACAGAGCTGCTTTGGGTGTTTATTTAAAGCTTTGAAGTAAGCCAAGAGATCTATTTCCTGAAAGGACTGCTTAGTTAGAAAAAATGAAGTCAAATAGACATAATCATTCAAGTGTCACATAAAAATAATTTGAAACAAGAGGTTAAAAAACAGTAACAGCTCATCACGGGTGAAACAAAGCTTTGGTTGGGTGAGGATTCTGAGACTAGTTGCTTACTTTATCCTGGCTTTTTTTAAAAATCAGATACACAATGAATTTCTAGATCATGCTTCATATGTATGAAAATTACCTTCAATTAAATTCTCAATTTCTGGTTCCCCAAGGATTTTAAGCTTCATGTTTTCAGATGAGTAGGTACTGAGTGAAAGAAGGGACCTATCCAATGATCAAGTTCACCCAAAAGATACCCAGAGGAGTGTTTCCTGCCATTCATGTCTCATCGCTTTGGCCAGTCCGGCTTCCAATGACTACAGCAATTGGACTCATCATCAGTTCAATTGGACTCATCATCAGGTAGCCCTATCTCAGTCTGAGAGTCTTCACTTATAAAGAAAACTCTGACATTAAGTCTTGTTACACCACTTGTTCCTCCCAGTGGAGCTTCTCTGCATTCTGCCCCCCAGCCCCTCCAGATGCTAGAGTAGCAGGATCTTTCCCCACTGGTTACTCTGCCCTTCCCCTTTATCATTTCTCATTCCCTTTTTAAATCTGAATATGTCTATGCTTTTATCTGCTTCTCTGGTTTCTTATCACCATAGTAACTGAAGACTTTGACAAGGCTGTCATTTTGACAGGGGCTCTCAAAGGCCAGGTTCAGTCTTGTGCCCTTCAACTCCAGTCCAGCATGAGATTTTCCAGAATCCTGAGCATTTCAGACCTAAATCCGCTTACTCGTGACCAGGCATTGAACTAGTGGCCAGGGCCTGCCCCAGAATTACACATGACCAAATGTCTGTGGCCCATGTGGTAGAGGTCCCTACCTCTCCATAAGAGGAGGGAAATGAAAATGTGGCTGTATATTTGTGCACATTTAAAAGCATTAGAAAGAACACAAAATGGGGAGTCATCCAGTGTCTATAGTTAAACCACTCTGAGCCTCTGGATCTCAGTTTCCACATTGCAAAAAGAAGGGTTTATATGGCATGCCACAGAGGGACAATTTATGCACCAGACCATGACAGCACAATTCCAGGTTGAAGAAGTGACAGCAACATCCCTCACGTAGGATGGCAGATTTAGCAAGTACAAATATAGGATATCCAATTATGAAGTATTCACTATCTGAAACTCAAATTTAATATGTCTGTTGCAATATTAGGAATATACTTATACTAAAAACTCACTCATGGTTTATCTGGGAATCAACCTTAGCTGGGTGTTCTCTATTCTATCTAGCAATCCTCTTCTTGCCTCCACATTTTATCATCTTGGTGGATAGCTGGCAAGTAGGTGAGCTGATCAGAAGATTCTCATTCTCATTCCCTCTCACCCAATGTCCTGTTGGAGCTCCCAAGCCTAGAGTGAGCTCCAACCTCAGATATTTGCAAAAATGTGCATGCTTACTGCTCAAAATTCCTGAGCAATCCAAATATGACTGAGTGAGCACACAGTAAAAGTAAAGTACTGTGCACATGCATTAGTAACACTAACTATGAACGCACACATCAAATGTGAGGACAAAGGGGTCGTAAATCAGCAGTCCCGCACAATGAAAGTCAGCCTTCCTCTCTATTCCAGCCCTCTCCACAGTGGGGTGGCTCCCTGCAGCTTTAACAATAAAACTACTCATTTACTTATTAAAATTTCCCCATGTGTCAGGCACTGGGCTAGGGATTTTATATGCATTCATTCATTTAATCTTCAGAACAATTCCGTAATAATGAAACTATGCTGCTTCCAATTTACAGATGTACAGGCAGGGCAGAGAGGAAAGGGGACTCCTCTGAGTCCACACAGCTCAGTGTAAGAATGGAAGGACCACCAAAGGATTTTCACAAATAGGACAAATTATTTGCCTCATCAAGTAAGAGGCTTAATGCTATTGTAATGAAGACAGCGTGGTATATGAATAGAGGCAGACAGACAAATGGAAGGAAAGAGAGAGTCCAGAAACATCCTGATGCCTGTAACGGAACCTGACTGGTCCTCAGCAGGAATCTGCATGGCTGACCTGCAGAGCAGGGATGAAAGAGGCTAGCCAGTAAAGCGTTTGACAGCTGGTTAGATGGAAAAGTAAAAATACCGCAACACACAAAAATTGAGTCCATTTGCATTAAGACCTTAAATGTAAAGAACAAAACTTTAAAATTTCAGACAAAACAATAGACAAGATTTCTCAAACAAAATGCAACACAGCACTAAGAAAGACTGATCCAGTGCAACTACATTATAGTGAAGAACTTCTGTTCATAAAAATAAACCACAAAAAGAGTGAAAACATGGATAAGGTAGGAAGAGAAGGTAGTGGGGAGGGAGGGCTCAGCCTCTAGATGTGTTGCTCTCCAGAGCAGCCTGAGTCATGTGGCTACCCAGCAATGGAAGCATGGCTAGTACAAACTGGGGTTTGCCAGAGATATAAAACACATGGCAAATTTCAAAGACTTCATTAATAAATTTTAATTTATAATATTACTATATGGATAAATAATAGAAGCTAAATTAAATGAAATAAAAAAATTGTTAAAACCAATTATGCCAGATTTTTTAAAACATTTTTAACGTGATTACTAGAATATTTTGCATTGTGTTTTGGCTTGCATTATATGAAATGTATAAAGAGCGCCCATGAGTTAATAACAATGAACAAAACTCAAAAGAGAAAGGTCATGAAGAGGTTTTCCACAGAAGAAACAAATAGCCAACTTGAGAAGATGCTCAACCTTACAAACAATCCAAACTAATTACAAACTAAAAGTGCAATAAAATATCTTTTAAGCCATCAGATTAGCACAGCACAAGAACTCTAACCATATCTAAGGTCGGTGAGGTCTGAAGCAATGGGAGTTCAGATTCTGAGCTCCTGGGAGGAAAACCCACTTGGCATTAGGCAGTGAAACCAAGCATACAGATACCCTGTGCAATATACACACACCCCTGATGCCCCTCTGAGAACTCCTCCTGTGGGTGATACGTGATGTCACAGCAATGTTTGCAGCAGCATTTGTGACACTACAAACTGAAAATGCCCAAGTTTCCATCAACTCTAGAGTAGCTATATCAGTTGTAGTTGATTTATAGGATAAAAAACTATACAGAAGATTATAAAGGAATGAACAGGAGCTATATGAAGTCAAAAAAAATTACATATATGTGGTAACAGTTATCTCTTGAAGACGAAATGATCACAGAAAACTTGGAGAGAACAGGGAGGTGGCATGACTAGGATAAAAGGCGTCAGTCGTGTTCTATTTCTTAAACTGGGTGGTATAAACATACCTTGTTTATCCTGATTTCAAGGTGTGCTATTTCACAACTTAGAGCATTGCTCTGTGAATGTGCAACACGGCCGTCTTTTTGCCTGTTAATTATGGTATCTTTAAGTGGGCAAGTTTCTTTAATTGTTTTCTACCATTTGGCTCATCTCTCTCATCTCCTTTTCTATGTCATCTCCAGATTGCATAGGATATAAATTACACACTCGGAAAAACAATCAAATAAGGATTGCTGCTCCTGTGTTTTGACTCATCTCAGTCATTTCCTCTGCAAATAGCACCAAACAGAAGGAAACAGGGTGGGCCCACGATGCCAGGTAGCACGTGGCACCCAGGAGCCCAGCTCCTCCAACTCTGCCAAACTCTCCCTACCTCCAGTCCAATCCTGCTCTGATTTCCCCATTTGCACTGTCACAGTTAATGCATGGTCATTGGAGACATTCTTGAGAATTTGTGTCCTCTTGTCAGTATTCTTAGAGATGCACAAGAAAATAAAAGGGAGAATTTGAATCCAAAATGGCGGCATAGGTAAATACCTACACTGCTGCCTCGCACAACAATTTTAAAACTACAACTAAAAGACAGAACGAACATCATCTAGATCCACAGAAAAGCTGGCTGAGTGGAAATTCTACAACTAGAAGGGAAGAGAGGGGCTCCCAGAAACCCAGAGGAGCTGCAAATGGCTGAGGTACGGAGACACGTACATGGAGAGAGCGGGTGTCAGACAACCTGGCTGGCTTTCTCTGGCGGGAGGGAGACGGAGACCCTCAATAGCATTGAACCCCTTATCCTATGACACTGAACCCCAGATCCAGCCAAAATTCATACGGGGAGGAGTTTGGACTGTGAAAAGGGAGAAGTGCACGGAAATTTAGGGGAGTCGCAAAAGATCAGAAGTCTGGTGGCACCCTGCTGATTGTGCTGCTGGCTTTCACGAGTGGGCCGGAGACAGACCCTCCCAATTGTGCCACTTCTAACCCCATTAAACCCCAGTTTCAGGCGAAACCCTGGGGACCCAGACTCATATGGTCCCGGAGCACAGGGGAGCCAGAAAGGCAGCAGTCTAGAGGCACTGCTACAGAGTGCGTGCCTGCACAGGGACCGCTCCAGTGATTATCCAGTCATGTGAGACTTGGGGGCTGTGGAGGGAGGGGCCGACTGGAAGGCAAGGCGGTCCCTTAAGCCCTGAGACTCCACCCATCCCAAGCTCAACAGAGAGGCTTTTGCAGTTTTGCAAGTCTGGTATCATAAGGCTGAATCCAACACAGAAGTTCTCCCAGCACAGTGAAAATACTGAGACAAGGGAAGAGATCACAAACAAAAGAAATGGAGGAAAACAAATGACTGGATATACAGTTTAAAACCACGCTTATAAGGTTTTTCAAGAATATCCTAGAAAAGATAAAGTTAGCAAGACCCAAGAGGGAATGAAAAAGAACCAACTAGAGATGGAAAAAATCCAACTAGAGATGGAAAAGGACCAACTAGAAATTAAACATACACTGACTGAAATAAAAAATATTATACAGAGACCTAATAGCAGACTAGAGGAAGGCAAGAATCAAGTCAAAAATTTGAAATATAAAGAATCAGAAAACACTCAACTGGAAAAGCAAAAAGAAAAAGAATCCAAAAATGTGAAGATAATGTAAGGAGCCTCTGGGACAGCTTCAAGTGTACCAACATCAGAATTGTAGGGGTGCCAGAAGAAGAGAGAGAGCAAGATACTGAAAACCTATTTAAAGAAATAATGACTGAAAACTTCCCACATCTGGTAAAAGAAATAGACTTACAAGTCCAGGAAGCACACAGAACCCCATATAAAAGGAATCCAAAGAGGACTACACCAAGACACATCATAATTAAAATACCAAGAGCAAAAGACAAAGAGAGAATATTAAAAGCAGCAAGAGAAAAAAGTTAATTACCTACAAGGGAGCACCCATATGATTGTCAGCTGATTTCTCAACAGAAACGATGCAGGCCAGATGGGAATGGCAAGAAATATTCAATGTGATGAATAGCAAGAACCTACAACCAAGAATATTCTATCCAGCAAAGCAATCATTCAGAATTGAAGGGCAGATAAAGAGCTTCACAGATAAGAAAAAGCTAAAGGACTTCATCATCTCCAAACCAGTATTATATGAAATGCTGAAGGTACTCTTTTAGAAGAGGAAGAAGAAAAAGACAAAAGACAAAAAAATATGAACAACAAATACATATCTATCAACAAGTGAAACTAAAAATTAAGTGAATTAAAAATTTGATCAACAGAATAAACTAGTGAATATAATAGAATCAGGAGCACAGAAAGGGAGTGGACTGATAATTCTCAGGGGGAAAGGGGTGAGGGGTGTACAGAAAGAGACTGGACAAAAATCATACACCTATGGATGAGGTCAACGGGAGTGAGGTAAGGGTAGAGGGAGGGTTGGGAGCTGGGTGGAGGGGAGCTATGGAGGGGGGAAAAGAGAAACAAATGTAATAATCTGAATAATAAAGATTTAATTTTAAAAAAGAAAGAAAGAAAGAAAAAGGGGCAGACTTGTGGTATCTTCAGAGTGGCCAGGCTTCACACCTTCAGAAATGCCAAATTGAATCCTTAATGGAAATATCCAGAATATCAGGTATACCTCATCTTCCTTAGATGAGAACAACAACAAAAATGTGTGTGGGGGGGGGGGGCGGGGGGTAGGTATGTGTGTTTAAATTCTGGCACCTGCAGCATCCCTAAGTCATCTTCATCTTGAAAACATCATTCCCTCCACCTGAGGGCAGTAGGCACTCTTAGCAGGGAGGTCATGGCACCTGCTGACCTCATCATTCCAGGCTGCCTCCTCTGTAGCTCCCAGAACCTGATCTGTCTCCTCTAGGTGAGCCCCAACTCCAGGACAGGAAGAATCGATATACAAACCATTACTCTCATGGAGGAGCGGAACAATTACTAAAATCTATTTGCTAGTAAATGTGCCCTGTCTTGTAAATCATTGGGTCGTTAACCTTAACAATGGCACTGTGCCATCTCTATCCCATTCAATTAAAGTAGAGAGGAAAGTAATGCTTAAGAATACATTCCAGGCAGAGGAATATGCTATTATAGTATTAGATGCTCATAAATTAAACAACACATTTACTTCCCTCCTTGGAAGAAGAACACTGCACAGTAAGCACAGGGTAGAAAAGAACACAGATGATCTCAAGAGGACTATAGAAAAGAGAAGACTGAAGGCACAAGCAAGCCACCCTTCTTTCTGGCATCACCACAGAAGTTCTGGGCCAGTGAAGGCGCGAACACAACAGTGCACTCAGACTGCGAGGGATTTGGAGCTGGAGATGGCAGAATTTTACCAAAGGGCAAACAGTTCCCTGCCTGCTCCTAGTCTGGCATGACTGCAGCTGAGCAACTCAATGCTACCAGCAAGTGGAAGGCTGAGTCCTGACTAATTCTCCATAGTCAGGGGAGGGAGCTCTTTCATACACAATTTGAAAAAGAAGCACTCTCTCTACAGTTCTCATTTCTTCAGGGTTCTGGTTGTAGGGGTTAGGTACAGATTAAGGGGGAAATATTATAACATTATGGTATCCGCCACGAGATTAGATAATACAGATACATTCATTCATTGTCTTCACAAGGGGCTCTATACAAGTTTCCCTGCCATCTTTTCTCCCAGAATCCCTCCAAGGTGGCCACTTTTCTAGCTACAACAAGCATGGTTAATTCACAAGATATATTAGTTTTCTACTGCTGCCCAAACAAGCAAACTTAAGGGCTGAAAACACTGCTTTTTACCTGGCAGCTCCACAGGTCTCAGTGCAAGGCAGGCTTCACCGGCTAGTTGGGGGTAGGAAGGCTGTCTGCACTCCATTGTGGAGACTCTGGGAATAAACTTTTTCCTTGCTCATGTGAATTGTTGGCAAAATTCAGTTCATCTGGGTTTGCAGTCTAAAGTCTCACTCTCCTCCCTGGCTGACAGCTAAGGGTTGTACCCAGCTTCAGGAGGCCACCTGCATTTCTCAGCATATGGCCCCTTCCCCCTTCTAACCAGCAACCTGGGCCAACCCTCTTTCTGGCTTCAAATCACTCCTGGCTCTCTTTACTTGAGGAACTCGACATTTAGCCAGGAAAGGGTTTCTGTTTTTTAAGGATTTACCTGATTCTATCAGGTTCAACCAGATAATGCAAGGTAACCTCACCATCTCAAGATCCATATCCTTAATTCTACACAAAATTCCTTTGCCACGTAGGGTAACATAGCCCTAAATTCCAGGGATTAGGGCATGATCTTGGGGAGCCACATGACTTGACCTTTTATGTAAGTACAGGGCTCATCTGAGCCGATGCTAGGAATAAAAAGATGAAACCTCACCATCTCCTCCTTGTCCTTTCCCACCCCCTCCTCAGCACTTCCTTTCTTTACTTTGAAAGCAAAGTTTGGCTACTCACCACGTTCCCATTCTTAAAAGGATGGCTTGGCTGCAGGTGTCTCCCTCGGGCTCCAGGAGGACCAGTGGGTGTTTGCTTTCTCTGGGTGACGCATTTTTCCAGCATCTGCTCCGTGCATCTCACACATTCTAATTCCCAATCTAATCTAATTCCCAATGAGGTTCCAATGTGCTGCTGTTGGAAACCAGTTCACCTGGCCTTCAGTGACCTGGAGCCAGTGGTCTGGGAGGCTCTGCTGGCATCCTGCTCCCAGCGGGCTCAGAGCAATTAAGGTACAAACCGGGCCAGAGGAACTCCACCCAGGTGGGTGCCTTCTAGTCCATAGGCTCCAGACGCCCAACTTATTCTTTTGCAGCCTCGGGAGATTTGTTCCTTCCCAGCAGTCACATATGTTACTTCTAGAACCCCAGCCGCTGAGGAGAGCTGCAGGCAGAGCCTTCGCCTGCACACAGGATGCTGGGGTGCTATGGAGTCCTGCAAATGCTCACACCCAGAAGAGTCAGCAGCAGGCAGCGTGATCTCAGGATATTTTCCAGTTGAGGCCTCGTTTTATCATTGATCAGATGGGGGTAAAAACAATAATTACCCTGGGAGGCAGTTAAGAGGATTCTGGGAGATGCCACCTGCAAAGCATAGAGCTCTTTCCCTTGTGACCTCATCCAGGCCTAAAGATTAAAAGGTGCAGATCATCATGAGAAACAGGTGGTAAAATGGGAACTGCAAACACGGAGAAGAAAAGTTGCTTATGTTGCTTTTAGACAGTGTTTTAGTTTGTTTGCGCTCCTGTAATAAACTACCATAGACCAGGCGGCTTATCAGTACCAGACATTTCTCTCTTGTCCTTCTAGATAGGGGGGCCAGCAGATTGGGTGTGATGACAGCCGCTGCCCCCCACAGACTGTAGTTTTCCTGATGCAACCTCACAGGGTGGAGTGGAAACAGAGTTCCCTGGGGCCTGGAAAAAGAGATCTAGGGCCTTTCTCGAGGCTCCCCTCTCTTGATTGGTTCACCTCTCCAAGTCCAGCCTCCAAATACCATCTCCTTGGAGATTAGATTTCAACATATGCATTCTGGGGGAACAAACACTCAGGGTCAGGCAGCCTATACAATTCTCTTTTTGTGTGAGTTTTTCTCCAAATGTTAAGAGATAAAATAATAATAATAATAATAATAATAATAAGAAGAAGAAGAAGAAGAAGAAGAAGAAGAAGCAGCTATTTTTTTAAAAAAGCACAGAGCACTATGCTTAAACACTGGATAAGGGTGACAGTTTTGTTATCATTGGTATCATTGTCACCCAATATTGGCCCCAACTTGCTCCAAGGCCTGGGGGCAAGTGGCCTGGCCCTCCAATGTAGGTTCAGCCTTCCCAGTAAAGGGGGCCTTTACTCACAGGTGGTAAAATGGAAATTTCACCAAGGTATTTATTCTCCCTGGTGGTTTGCTTTATTGTCAAAACCTGAGGAAACACAGTAGAAATTATAGAATTGGGGGAAATGGCATATGTATTATGTTTATGGCATTAGTTTTGAGGGTTTTTTAATATATATTTTTATTGATTTCAGAGAGGAAGCAAGAGGGAGAGAGATGGAAACATCAATGATGGGACAGAATCATTGATTGGCTGCCTCCTGCACACCCCCTGCTGGGGATTGAGCACACAACCCAAGCATTTGCCCTTGACCAGAATCAAAGCCAGGACCCTTCAGTCCAAAAACCAATGTTCTATGCACTGAGCCAAACGAGCTATGGCTGGGGTTTCTTTTAGACCAAAGTTTGGCAAACTTTTTCTTTTATAATCCTCACCCAAAGATATGTTTTATTGATTTTATAGAAAGGGAAAGAAAGAGAGAGAGAGAGAGAAAGAAACATGGATCAATTGCCTCCTATACTCACCCTCACCCTGACCAGGAAGTGAACCCCCAACTTAGGTATGTGTCCTGACGAGAATTGGACCCGTAACCTTTTGTTGTACCAGATAATACTCTAACCAACTGAGCAACCCAGCCAGGACAACAAACTTTTTCTATCAAGGGCCAGATAGTAACTACTTTGGGATTGCAGAACATACAGTTTTTGCTTTAGACCAACATCTAGAACTTTAAATTTAGTTCTAGTTAGAGAATCTCCATTCTACCCCTATTTTATTGTGTTTTACCAGACATTTGTAAATTTATTGTCCTTAAAAACATATTTCAATAAATGTTTATATCCATGGACATGCCTGGAAATTTTTTATTGAAATTCAAGTTAATGCTTGGCACATTCTGAAACCCATAAAAGACAGTCCTAAAGGACCAGATGTTTTGTTAAATAATGATTTTCCCTGGAAGACTTTGAAAACTATAGAGATACGTGATTTTAGATAAGTTACTCATCTTCTCTGCCCATCAATTACCTCTTCGGTTAAATTCAAGGCTCTAGTTCTATCTATGTCATGAGGATATAAAGAAGTGAATGTATAAAATAAAAAAGGAAAATGAAACTCTTAGCCCAGTGCCCAGTACATGGAAAACACTCAGTCATCACCATTGTCCTTGCCTATCACCATTAGAACCCCTCCCATCAAAAGCATTTCTTATCACAAATAAGTTAGCATCTATAGAAGGAATCTTGTTTGGGGAAACCGAAAAATAGTCTCAAGGTTAAAAATGATTCAGTAAACTCATTTCACACCTTATAAATTGCAGGCCCACTAGTTAGGTTAGGCTTAATTAACATTGTATTTTTTTTTTATTTGAATGAATTTGAACCACAACTTTTCAGGTACCCACAGCTCACTGCTATCTTGATAGGAAGTAGTTACACAATGCCATGTTATCATTTTGGCCCTGAAGTCATTGGAGTATCTGATCTCTGGTCTGAATTTGTGATGCTAGGTTTTACTATTACAACCCTGGCTTCTCCTGCCATGATCTCATGGCCATCAATATATCTGGAGGAAGAGTCCTTATCTTCTCAAAAACATATGGCCAGTTCCCAGAACTAATGTCATCCAAGGCTGCCAACAAATGATGTAATGAGACAGGTTAACTACAAAATGAGATGTTTCCTTCCTTTCCTGCTTATTGCTGCCAGACCTAACATATAAAAACTGTTTGAGACTGTTTCTCACACATGCACCTGCACACAGGTGCGCGCGTGTGCACATAAACACACAGAAAGGGGGAGGTGAGAATTGGTTCCTTTAAAAGTATTCATTTATTTTGAAAGTTATTGTTAATATCTAGGACCAAGAGGTCTTTGAGGACATACTCACAGGAGATTATCAGAGGAAACAATCTTCATTGTGGGGTAACCTGATTTTGGCAATGACTCAGGTAGGACCTGAGGTTTTCTCTTCCATAATCAGGGTCAGACAAAGAAGCAAATGGCAGTGGTCAGCATGGTTGGGGTCCTGGGTGCATGTCCCCACTGAATGATTTTCTGGGAATTACTCCGAAAATTGCCCTAAGGTTGAGCAGATGGTGCAGCCATTCTGAGCCCACCATCACAGCAGACAGGACAAGGCCTGGCTGATACTTGCTCAGGTCTTCTTGCTGCCTTACTTAGCCCTGGACTTTTCAGCTGGTGAGTACTCATTGGGTGCTGGTGTTCTGGAGGCCACAGACTGGTCATATGATGAATTCACTCCACACAAACAGCAGATTCTAGAGAATAGTAACATTGGTGATTAGAGTCCTAATGTAAGCAAGGAATTATAAGCAATATTTTGAGAATGTAAATTGATTGTATTACTTTCCTGCTCTGAAACCTCCAATGTTTTCCTGTTTGCCTGAAATAAAACCAAACTCTCTGTGAAGTCTCAAGGACCCTGCAGAATCGGGCTGGCCCTTCCCTGCCCACCTCTCTAGTCTCATGCCCCTTAACCTCCATATGTCTTATTGAGATATAATACATATTCCATCCAATTAATCAATTTAAAGTACACAACTCATTTTTAAAATGTTCACACAGTTATGCAACCATCATCACAATCAACTTTTTAACATTTCCATCATGCTAAAAATAACCCCATACTTACCTAGTCACTTCTCCTTCTCCTAACCTCATAGCCCTGATGATCATTGATCTTCTTTCTGTCTCTACAGATTTATCTATTGTGGATATTTCATATAAATGAACAATATGTGGTCTTGTGTGACTTCTTCCTTTTATTTAGCACAATGTTTTCAAGGTTAATCTACATTGAAATATGTGTATCAATACTTCATTCTTTATTATGTCTGAATAATATTTCACCACATCATGTTTTGTTTATCCATTGATCAGTGGATGACATTTGGGGTATTTCTACTCTTGATATTATAACTACTGGGCAGTAGACATTTGTGAATAACTTTTTGTGTGGCTATTCTCTTGGATATGTATGTACGTAGAAGTACTATTGCTGGGTCATATGGTAATTCAGTGTTTAACCTTTTCGTTGATTTGGGGAAATTTTCAGCCATTATTTCTTCATATATTCTTTCTGCCTTTTTTTCTCTCTTCCAATATGCATATGCATAAATAACTTGAATTTCATAAAAATTAAGATTTTGTCTTCAAAGGACTCCATCAAGAAAGTGATAAGAACTGTGTCCCAAGGTGGCTGCACCATTTTACATTCCTACTAGCAGTATCTGAGGATTCCAATACTCCACATTCTCACCTACATTATTTACTATCCACCTTTATGGTTAAGCCATTCCAAAGCTCTTATAGGGCTGCTGCCCTCTTGGAAAAAATCTCTGAGTTTATTCCCCAGAGCTGGTATCAGGGACAGTGATCCATTTCTCTGACACTCCTGCTTTAGGAGCAGGGTGCTGGGTGGGAGTGGCATCTGATCTTTCCAGCTTGCCTCTCCTGGTGCAGAACATCTGCTTATAAACAAGATGGGTGAAAGTAATAGACCCTGTAGGGGAACTCATTCAGAGATGCAATGCATCTCCAACAGCAAAGACATCTGGGAAATGCTGGACTCTGTTTAACCTTCTGTGACTGTTTAACTCTCTATAGCCTCAGGTTTGGCTGACTGCCCAGAAAGCCAGAATGCCACCCAAATATAAATGTCAGGCCCCAGGAAGGAGGTTAATGAACATATAGGATGTGGATAACTGTCTAATGTTATCTGTTAATTTAGAAATACATTCTTCTTATTATTGGCCTATGTGATTCCCCACCATAAAGTTTTACTATTAACACCCTAATAAGAAAAGAGCTTGTCCTGGAAGGGGGTGGATGTCTGCCAGGCAAGCCAACACTGGTAGCAAGCAGTTGCTTTGCATGTGTATCTAAGTTTCTCCTATTAAAAAGGCCTTATGAATTTGAATAGGCTACTTACTACCTGTCAGTTCTTCTGAACTGATCCTGAATTTAGACTTTTGGGTCTTTTCTCCAAAAGGCCCATATTCTCAGCCTCTACACTATGAGTGGGAATTGGATGGAGGAAAGGAACCCCAACATCTTGGCAACACTCACTGAATTTGAATCTCTGCAACATGAAGCTATGGGGGATGGGAAGGAGAGGATGAGGCCTGGCTCAAGTGCCATTAAAGCTTACTGTTCTTACCAAGATTGAACAGTGTTGTAAGCATTATATATATACTAGAGGCCTGGTGCATAAAATTCATGCATGGGGACAGGGGGCTGTATGTGTCCCTCAGTCAAGCCTGCACCCTCTCCAATCTGGGACCCCTCAAGGGATGTCCAACTGCCCATTTAAGCCAGATCCGATCACCCTTAACTGCCCTCCCCTGCAGGCCTAGTCCCCCCTAACTGCCTTCCTCTGCTGGCCCGGGTCACCCCTAACTACCCTCCTGGATATCCCTCTCACAATCCAGGACTGTTGGCTCCCAACAGCTTGCCTCCCTGCCTACCTGCCTGATTGCCCCTAAAAGCTTCTGCATGCCAGCCTGTTCACCCCCTAATAACTCCTCTGCTAGCCTGATCGACATTTAACTGCTCCCCTGTCTGCCCGATTGCCCCTAATTGCCCTCCACTGCTGACCTGGTCACCTGTAACTGCCCTCCCCTGCAGGCCTGGTACCCCCAACTGCCCCTCCCTATAGGCCAGGTCCCCCCCAACTGTCCTCCCCTGCAGGCCAACCCCCCCCCAACTGCCTTCTCCTGAAGACCTGGTTGCTCCTAACTGCCCTCCCCTGCCAGCCTAGTTGCCCCTAACTGCTCTTCCCTGCTAGCCTGGTCCCTCCCAACTGCCCTCCCCTGCTGGCCTGATTGTCCACAACTGCCCTCCCTGGCTGGTCATCTTGTGTCCACATGATGGCAGCCATCTTTGACCACATGGGGATGGTCATCTTGTGTGTTCGAGTGATCTTGTGTGTTGGAGTGATGGTTAATTTGCATATTACCCTTTTATTAGGTAGGAAATATATATATATATATATATATATATATATTTCATATTTATAACAACCCTGTGAGATAGGTACCATTATCATCTTCATTTTACAGAGCAAGAGAAGTGAAACACAGAGAGGTAAACAAACTTGCTTAAGGCACACAGCTAGTAAGAGGAAGAGCTAAAATTTGGACCCAGGCAGTTTGTTTTTAAACTCTCGTCATTAATTATTCACTATGTGGACATATTCATTTACATATTGGTTTTATTGTATAAATTGCCCATCTCACATCTGAACCATGATAAATGCCTCCTGAGAGAAATGTTTGTAGCTCTGTACACCTGTAGGTAATAGGCAATTACCCCAACAGCCATTAGAAAATAGTAATTAATCTAACTTATCTGTACAGGATACACTATATTAACTGCTCTGGCTAAGCATTTTAAATTTTTCATACATGCTTTGCACATCCTCCTTTAGTGAGTTATGGTATTTGAACAATTTCTTAAACTTGTTTGGAACAATTTGTTGTTGGTAAAAGCAGGTTCTGGGTGAGACACAGGAAGAAACTGAAAATTACCACAGGCAAAGGAAGGAGACTTGCTTTAATAAAGGCCACATAGTAATGCTGAACTCCTTAAACATTGACATTGTTTTTGTTCTTTGAGTGATAATAAGCGAATGTCCTAGTCAATCTTGACTCTGAAATTGGTAGGAAACACACAACCATGTGCCCTGCTACATATGTTCAGAGAAAATGAGTACATCATGCATAGATCTTCCATACTCATTGATAAAATAATGAGAACAGAGAATAATGATCCCCAAAGATATCCCCACCCTAATCCTTGGAACCTGTGACTATGTTAGGCTACATGGCAAAGGGAATTGGGTTGCAGATGGAATTAAAGTTGTGAACTGGTTGACCTTATTATCCTGCATCATGCAAATGAGCTCAGTGTAATCAAAGTCCTTCAACGTGGATGATGGAGGTAGGAGAGCCTATCAGAGAGAGGAAAATATCACTATGGAAGAAAAACACCGAGAGGTATGACCTTGCTGACCTTGAAGATGGGAAAGGAGTCACAAGCCAAGGAATGTGGGGGAGCTTCTAGAAGCTGGAAAGAATAAGGAAATATATTTTCCCCTAGAGTTCCCAGAAAGGAATGTAGCCTTGCCAATTTCTGAACTTTAGCCCAGTCCAGTGAGACCCAGGTTGCACTCCAAGACTGAGAAAATAAACATATGTTCTTTTAAACCACTACATTTGTGGTAATAGAAAACTAACAGGGTCTGAGACAAGACAAGAGCTAAGAATATCCTGTCTAGGGAAGTTTATAATCTGTGAGGCTCTTTCTTCCCGGCTGACTATGATCAGAGAGACCAGGTGTACACTGATCTCAAGCATCCCTCCTGCCACTGCAAGACCTTTCTCACAGCTTCAGTGCAAAATCAAAGGTAAAAAATACATTTCCTGTCACAGGTTGAGCCTTCTAAATTGTAAGGACAATTTAACACAAAAACAAAACAACAAAGCCCCCATTTCTGATTCAAGGAGCTGGAGTTCCTGAGACTTAAATACTCTTCCACTTTGCCTAATACAGTGGTCGGCAAACTCATTAGTCAACAGAGTCAAATATCAACAGTACAACAATTGAAATTTCTTTTGAGAGCCAAATTTTTTAAACTTAAACTTCTTCTAAGGCCACTTCTTCAAAATAGACTCAAGAGCCACACTCAAGGGGCCAAAGAGCCGCATGTGGCTTGCGAGATGCAATTTGCCAACCATGGGCCTAATAGACAGCTTTTGGAAAACTCTATGGATATAGCTAATGGCAGAATCCATTTTCTTCTGTACGTGTTCACTCTGGGGCTAGTGAGATTGGTGTGGGAAGCAAAACCTTATCCACAGGAGTGGCTAGAGCCTACCAGCTGGCCGCCTACAGAAAGCGTTCAGATAATTTCTTTGATCAGGTGCTGTTTGCAGAGGAAGACAGACTTAATGGAGGGGAGAGTCTGCTGCCATCTGACCTCGGCTGTGTGTTTTTCTCCATCTCCTGTAGAGTTTAGTCCTAAGAGCAAACAATTGCGGATGAGCTGGTACATGAGAACACAAAGGACAGTCAGCAATGAGGGAACTCCCAGGTGAGGCTGAATCAGGTCCTAGGAAATGTTCTCTCTTCTATCTGCCCAGGGGAGAGGGGCCTGTTTCCAGAGAGTCTAAGGGCACATGCAATGACTGGGGTGTGGAAGTGTGGAGCCAGGCACCGGTGTGTAAAGCCAGCCATCACTGCGTGTGAGTTGTGTGATCCCAGGCAGGTTATTCAGCCTCCTGGAGCCTGTCTTCTCAGTTCAGCCAACATGGTTACACCTGGCCCATGAGTTATGATGAGTGCTGGCACTGCAGCCAGCTCAGGTCAGGGAGGACACTGGGAGTGATGTGAAGATATACACAGAGCCTCCCAATACCCTGGAGCATGACTTCTGATGGGTTCTGGGTTCGGATTCTGGTTCATTTCAGAGCCCAACTACCTGGAGTCCACAAAACTTTTTTTCTTTTTTTATCTATTAATGGGTTTCTTCTCCCTTTTCTGTTTTTCTTATATTTCCTCTTCTTCTTTACCTCCCTTCATTCCTTTCTTTTTTCCTCTCTTTCTTTTAATTGAAATATAATTGCTATATAATAGAGTGCCTAAATCATAAGTGCTCAGCTCAGTGAATTTCTATACACACCCTTGTAATTGCCACCCACATCTTAATACAGATGAGCAAACTCAGGCCTGTGGGCCAAATCCCCTCTGCCATGGTCCTTGCAAAAAGTTTGATCAGAATATAACTACACCATCATTTGCATCTTGTCTAAGGCTATTTGAATAATTGCCATAGAGGCCCTATGGTTTCAAAGCCAAAAATCTTTTTTTAATATATTTTATTAATTTTTTACAGAGAGGAATAGAAAGTTAGAAACATGGATCAACCAGCTGCCTCCTGCACGCCCCCACCGGGGATGTGCCTACAACCAAGGTACAAGCTCTTGACCAGAATTGAACCTGAGACCTTTCAGGCCTCAGGCCAAAGCTCTATCCACTGAGCTAAACCGGTTTGGGCCAAAAATATATTTTTTTAATAATTCTTTATTGTTGAAAGTATTACATATGTCTCCCCTTTTTCCCCATTGATCCCCTCCATCCTGTTCCCACCCCAGGCCTTTAGCATCCTATTGTCTGTGTCCATGGGCCATGAATATATGCATACAAGGTCTTTGGTTGATTACCTCCCATCCACTCATCCACCCTGCCTTCCCTCTGAGATTCTGCATTCTGTTCTATGCTTCCATGTCTCTAGATCTGTTCATCAGTTTATTTTGTTACTTAGATCCCACGTATGAGAAAAGCCAAAATATCTTAATTAGCTGGTCCTTGAGGAAAAACAGGCCAACCCCTGAGATAGATCCACTGCATCTCCTCTGCCCTGACTGTCAGGGTCCCTCCAAGACAACCACTCTTTTGACCTTTGTTATTGTAAGTAGTTCTGCTTGTTCTAAACTTTGTACAGTTTTATTCACTCTACACTAGATGTGGGAACCTTTCACGGTGTGTGGCACTGTCACTTTAAGAGCATCTCCATTCACGAGACTTGATGATAGTCCAGGCCTCCTCTACTCTGTCCCACAGGAGGGGCTGGCTCCTCCCACTGACAGGTGCTTCCCTCCTGCTGCCTCCCAAAAGGCCCCTGGACGCTCTGGGCATCTCTTTACAGTGCTGCATCCTCTCTCTCTCTCTCTCTCTCTCTCTCTCTCTCTCTCTCTCGCTCTCTCTTTCTCTTTCTCTCTTATCTGTTTCTGAACCATAAATACCACTGAAAAGCAGATCAGAGCTAGGGCCCTGTTCTCAAATAAATATAGTTGGTAAAATGCTCAGGTAGATATTATAACTTGATGGTTTTTTCCTACCTGTGTCAGTCAGAGGGATGTCAGAAGCCCACCTTGGTTCAGGTGCTTTGGCTCTATTAGAAAAGGAAGGGGTGGGAGAGAGATGACCTGCTGTCATTTAGCTCCATCTCAAAGAGCAGATGCAGGACATGTACCCTGTGGTGGGGACAAAGGGCTGGGGCTGGATGCTTTGTATTGAGAGCCTGATCCATGGTCATGTGCTCAGGAAGACATGAGGACAGCACACTGACCTGGCCCCTTAATTGCTGCAGAGCCAGGAGCATGAGCCTTGCTCAGGTCCCCTGACAGGACTACACAGATGTCATTATAGCAGGAGGAGGATGGCCAGTGGCTGAGAGTGGGGACCAGCTTCAGCCCAATCTGCATGGCAACAGAATAAGCAGCACCCACTGGTCAGTTCCCAGAGTTTTTGTTTTGTTTTTCTTGCTTTTTATTTATTTTTTCTCTTTTTTTTTCTTACTGTGTTACATGTATATGTATCTCCCCATTGACGCCCCCTAGGCATACTCCAACCACCCAGTGTCTTGTGTTCATTGGTTATGCTTATATGCATGATTCCCAGAGTTTTCCTGGCCTGCAAGCAAGAGGTAGACTCAGCCCTGTAGGACGGGGAACCTCAGGCTTTGTGGATTACTCAAGGGTAAGAGTGCCTTAAGAGGGTACAGTAAAACTTCAGTGAAGGAGGTAATAGAGCAGTTCATCAGTAAATAAAAGATCAGATCATGCTTACAACTCAAATTAGTGAAGCTGTTTATACCATTTAACACACACAAACCCCAAATTTCACACAGAATCTAAATGAGTTTGTGGACTCCAGGCTGTCTCAATTCCAGTCGGATCCTCTCTGCTGCAGCTCCCACTGAGAGCTGGCAGAGCCCGCCTGTGCTTAGGTCAGGTTCCCAAGAGAATATTATTGGCCAAGTTAATGTCTTTAATTAGGCCTCACAAATCACAGTCCCTAGCCGCTTCCTGGAGCGTTGTCCTTCTGTCAGGCTCTCAGCCCTGGTTTCACCAAGCATGTAGCTGGGAAAGGGTGAAGCGGTGGAGGTGGGCATGGGCAACTCCCCTTAGAAGCAGGGGTGAGCAGGCACATCTGTAACCCTCATATCCAGTCCGGGAGACTTAGAGATGATTGATGGACTCTGCTTAGTGAACACAATGCTGGAACCAAGTATAGTCAATAAATGAATTCTAAGCTGTGAGGATGAGGAGGAGGAGAAGGAGGAAGATTTATTATTACTCAATATGAGTTGACCCCCAGAGTCACTTCCATCTAGAAGACTCTGCTGCTCTTATCTCAGGGGTGCTGATGGCGTTGGCCAGAGTGGATGTTGAATGAACACAGTTGAGAGGCTTGTGAAATATGGGCATTTGGTGAGGGCCCTATTTTAAAAAAATCAGAGAAGAAAAATTAAAAGAGCCCCTTAAGTCATTAAAATGCAGGTAGATTTGTGGGGTTTTAAAAAATGAATTGTTTTAATAAATACCTAACTGATGGCACAGCCATCGGAATAGAAATAGTATCTAAGTGATTATAGAAGTTGTTCATTTCATCTCATAAATTTAAGTAATTAAACTAATGCTGCAGTTTCCTCTTGCACAGTGGCAACATGACAGAGCCCGGAACTTCTACCTCACTGCTGGCTAATTAAATGGCGTGTGACTCTATTTCTTATTTTCAATGTTCTTTTGAATTCTGTACTCAAACCTTCCTTCCTTTTTCAAAACCTGATGTCTAAGTAGTTATAAATAGACCTCCTAAGTCAGAACTTGAAACTATTTCACTCTATTCTCTTTTCATTCCAAATGAGTTAGGCTTTGGAAACAATTAAAAGAGAGTTCACAAAAGAAGATGGAACCTGATTCTGGAGAGGGCACAAGGTCTGCTTCAATCAGGTCTCAACTAGGAGGGACCTAGACTGGTTCCGTGATGAAAGAAAAGTCCAGGCATCTGGGGATTTTATTTGTATTCTCTTGCTTTGGGGAGTTCTTTTAGAGAAATACAATTTTCTTCCAAAGATGGCAAGATGTTGTAGAAATTCAATGATCATCTCTACTTGAGCCCCCCAAACATGTCATTTATCCCATCTCAGTCCTGGTTGGATCTGTGGCGTTAAGGGCCTACACAGATCCATCCATTCATCCTCTGGCTCATTAGTCCTGCTAGCATTCCCTGAGTGCCTGGAGCATTCAGGCATCCATGAATAAAAGATAAGTGTTTGGCTTCAAAGAACTCACTAGCTTAACAGAGAACACTGCACAGAAGTTAAGAGCCCAGATTCTGGAATTAGATAGCCTAACCCAGCTCTGCCTTCTTGCAATCTGTGAACACCTAGATAAGTTCCTTTACCTTTCTCAACTGTTTCTTTATATTTAAAACTAGAGGTCCCATGCATGACATTCTAAATCGGACATCCCAAAAGGGGTCCTCAAGCACTGCTGCGGAGGCAGGAGAGGGTCCCGCTGTGCTCGCCAGCCTTGAGCCCAGCTCCTGACTAAGCAGCGTTCCCCCATGAGAGTGCACGGACTACCAGAGGGCAGCTTTTACATCAAGCGTCTGCCCTCTGGTGGTCAGTGCGCATCATCGTGACCAGTCATTCTGCTGTTGGGTTGATTTGAATATTAATTAGCCTTTTATTACACAGGATAGGATTATTTATAATAATAAAAAGTAATATGCTAATCAAACTGGACCTCTTCCGGACATCATTTCAGACATCCTTCCTGATGGAGCTGGGGCAGCAGGGAAGCCAGCCAGGTCCTGGGTGTGGAAGGAAACCGGTGCAAGTAGCCATGGGAAGGAAGGCCTACTCATCACGAATTTTCATGTATTGGGCCTCTAGTATTAAAATAATATAATATGATAACTGTAAAGGTTAAACAGAGTGATAACCTATAAAATACATTGCCTAGCAGAACAATCCATATTAGCTGTCCAACTGTTATTGGTAAATGTGTTTAAATTGCTCTACCACAGCTATGTAAGTAGTGCTTGAGGAGCACTGAGAAGGGAGGCTTTCATTCTTTCTGGGATGGACAAAGGAGAGCTGGCAGAATTTCAGAATTTTCTATTTGAGTTGGGTTTTGAGGGATGGGTAGGAGTTTATAACATGAAGAAAAAGATAGGATAGTGAAGGCAGAAAGGGCCAAATGTGAAAATTCACAGAGAATAATAAACAGTAATATTTTTAAAATATATTTTATTGTCCTTTTACAGAAAGGAAGGGAGAGGGATAGAGAGTTAGAAACATCAACGAGAAAGAAACATTGATCAGCTGCTTCCTGCACACTCCCCACTGGGGATGTGCCTGCAACCAAGGTACATGCCTTTTACCAGAATCAAACCCAGGACCCTTCAATCTACAGGCCTACACTCTATCCACTGAGCCAAACCGGCCAGGGCTAAACAGTTATATTTTAAGGCTAACCCATTGGTACATACAGGAAACCACAGAGATAAATCTAGAAAGGAATTCAGAACTACTTTATAAGCAGCATATTAGTCAGAAGCTTTTAGTTGCTAATAACAGAAAACCCACTTTGGTATAGGTATGTTTATAGCGTAAAAAAAAAAAAAGAATACCTGTATGGTCAGGTTTAACACTGGTGTAATCCCATGACTCAGTCATGTCCCCAAGGAGCTGGTTTCTTTACATTTTTACTCTTCACTCATTTATCTCTTTCATCCTAATATTGTGCCTCTCACATTCCCAGAGTGGCTACCAACTGCCCAGATTACATGCTTTCTAAGAAACATCCAGGGAAGCAAGGAAGCCTGTTCCTTAGGTCATCTGACAAAGAGTCCTGGGCCTTTTGGTGGCCAGCCCACTCCTGAACCAGTCTCTGGAGCTGGAGAAAGACATGGGCCAATTGAATTAGATCTGGAACATCACAGCCAATCAGTGACCAACAGGGTTATCCTTTGGCTTAAGCCAATCAGAGCCACCTTTGAAACCAGACAATCAATCTTTGTATACCATGGGGATGCTACAAATATGAAAGAGGAATGGGATGGAGGAGAAAGGCTGACCACCTGGTTTACCCCAAAACACTTACTTTAGGGTTTGAAATTTATATTATGGACAAGAAGACTCTTATAGGCAAGAAGCTACATCTAGAAGTAACTTTGGAGCAATTTGGAGACAAATAGGGGCAAGGAGGCCACATCACACCTAGTTCATTTTTTGGGTTCCCTGTAGAGCAAATAACCTAACTCTCCTGAGCACATACCATGCCCCTTGGAAACCTTACTGCTCAGGTGGAATTTCAACCCAGAGTGTGTAACTGCTCACAGCTCCTAAACTGCCCACAGTAAAGATCTCTGGTGATCAGGATGACATACTCTGTACACTTGTCACACTCACACCAGTGAAGATTTGAGGGTTATCCAGATCCTCTGAGGTCACGGGCAGAAGATACAGTGGTCACAGATATAGAATATTGGCATTTATTCATTCCCTTGGTAAAGATGATTCAGAGTTCCTCACTGCTCCCCCAATCTTGGAGTGACCCAAGAGTCCTCTATTTGATTCTCAACATCATGCCGTTTAACTAGTATTTCAGCAATATGCAGAGAATGAGCTTTCTCACTTAAGAAAAGCAAAACAACTTTGATGACTTGGATTTTTCTACCCATTCTAAGTAGGGCTGAAATGATATATTCAGGGTAACATGTTTCCAGAGAACTTGGACAAACTCACATTTTTAAAATAGACCAGTCTGCTACTGTGCTGTGCTCACAGCAGGGCTTCCTTGGTGTATTTCAAATGATGGCCTTGCCACCCCTCACCCCCAAAACCCTGATGAGAAAGCCTGGGAGATGAACGAGCTCCATGCTCCACAGCACGCAGAGAAGGTTCCTCCCAGAGAAGGATGTTCAAGGGGGAGGGAGCTCACACATCATTTTTCCTCCGTGTACTAGCACCCGGGAGAAGATGGCTTAAAATACTATAATTTGTGATCAGGAAATGAATATGTATTTTATTGCCATATTCATTATATAGAGTACAACAAGTTTGCTTAAAGGAATCTCTATATCATTGGATATGAATGTTATATTGTATTTTGCTATGCACAACTTCTTGAAGAAATATTTTATGAAGAGATTAATAATGAAGAGTTTTAATGTATGCTTCCAGCGCTCATTGATGAAACCAGTCTATTTCCATCTTTCTGCCTGAAGCCAGTTTGACGCTGGGATGACATGTTGATGACAGTGCTTCACAAAAGAAGATTTTTGTGATCTATTATAGCTCTACTCTGGCTGAAGTACGGAGCCTAAAATTGAATGAGAGAACTCAGGGAAAGCAGCAATAAGCTGAAGGCAACACTTTGTAGCAGGATAATGGAAGGAAAATGTGTATACTAAAATGGTATTATCTTTAGAATGAAATGATTAAGTGAATTAGATGTACCCCAGGTAGGTGCAAATCAGGAAACACAAGAAATGAATTTTCCCACCAAAAATGTGTATGAGGCAACATCCAAAACTTCCCAGTCACAGCATCTGCCCTGCCTCAACTCCCTTCTTTTGTTGAAACTACCCTGTCCACAGTCCCAACTAAGATAAGCAGCACAGCCCCTTATAAGAACAAGGTGGCCAGTGGCCCAAGGCTCACTCACTCACAGGCTGGCCAGAGACTAAGTGACCAGTACAAAGGGGTCAGCCCATTAGGCAAGAGGTCGTCTCTGTCCTCAACAGAAAGAGAAATTCTCAGAGGCCTGCAGATAGGTGGTAAATGGAGGAGGAGCAGCTGGTCCCCACAGCAGTGGAATGCCAGGCTGATTGGTAGATGGGAGAAAGGGAATCAAGGAGCCCCAGGTAAGAGAGTAAATAATGCCATCTAGACAAGGAGAGAGGGTCAGGATGGCTCCCTGGGATGAGGTATCTGAGTGCGGCTTGGAGATGATTGGAGTTCACTAGGCAGACAAAGGAGTAGGGTTAGATGCCTAAGAACAGCATTCTAGGCAGCATGTCAGACATGAGCAAAGCCTTGGAGGTGGCACAGGTTCTTCATCACAATGGGAGGCCTGGGTCGCTCCAGGGGAGAGTAGAGGAGTGATGGGATGACAAAGCTGAGCCATGAAGAGTACACAGCAAAAAAAGGAACATATTCTGATCTGGGTTTCAGAACAGTATTTTGGCAGCTGGAGGGAGGGGCAGAGAATGGAGGCAGGGAACCCACAGGGGACTTGGTGCTGAGGGCTGGATGAACACTCTGGGGTGGGAGAGTGGAGGGGGAAGGGCTTAGAGCAGGCAAGTCTTCAGCTTCCTGAGCAGGATGAGCAGGAGCAGCTCTTGAAAGCTGACAGTGTGCATCTCTCCCAGCTCAAGTTTTGTGATTTATGCTGGAAGCTTGAATTCGACCATGATGGGAGTACAGTATTTAAACCACAGAAGTTGGCAAGCTCTTGGGCCTTTTCCCTCTCTCTTTCTTGTTCTATATTTCTGGAGAGCCAGCATACCACTGCCAGAAAACCAGTCAGCAATTCTGGAGAAAAGGGGAAAATGTATTTGTGCTTGCTCTCTTTCTACTGCTTTTGGGAAGGTTCCTACATGGGTAGTACTGGTGATGAATTCTAAGTAAACTGGCTGCATAAGAGATGCGTGGGATCCATCAACATGAAGAGAAAATAAAGATCTATCTTCTTAGGAAAGAGGACATGGTCCAGATCTAATTCACTGAGCTGTCTTCTCAATACTTTATGCATTTAAATATAAATTATAACTAATAATTTTCCTTATTCTGAAAGATATAGAGAGGAGAAAGAGAGAATGGGAGAGAGATAGGTATAGAGATACAGAAAGAGGAAAAAGAAGAAAATGAAAGAAAGGAAGAATGAGAAAGAACAGAGAAAGGAAGGAGAGAGGGAGGAGAAAAAAAGGAAGAGAGGGAAGGAGAGTAGAGGGAGGGAGGGTAGAGGGAAGGAGGGAGGGAGGGAAGAGACAGCTATCTCCATCTTTCTGAACTATACACAGCATCCTTGCAGCTCTTTGGTCACTAGGGCAGTGGTCGACAAACTCATTAACCAACAGAGCTAAATATCAACAGTACAGTGATAGAAATTTCTTTTGAGAACCAAATTTTTAAACCATAAACTTCTTCTAACAACACTTCTTCAAAATAGACTCACCTTGGCCATGGTATTTTGTGGAAGATCCACACTCAAGGGGCCTAAAAGCCACATGTGGCTCACGAGCCTCAGTTTGCCTACCACTGCACTAGGGGAATACACTAGCCATGTACCCTGAGGCCACTTTATATGACAAGGGCAATATCTTACTTAACCTCAAATAGCAGAGGCTATTATCTGTCCTCCATTTCAGATGAGAAAACTGAAGCCCACAGAAGTTGAATAGCTTGCCCCTGTCACAGAGCTAGGTTTAGAGGAGGATTTGAACTCAAACTGTATAACGCCACAACCCACTCTCCTAGCTACTACACAATAAGGCTTTTACTCCAAACAAAGCAAAGTGGGATTCGCAGAGAATACATGTGAACACCCACTGTGGCATGTGAAGAATACAGAACAAGGGAAAAAGTCCGTGCTCAG
The DNA here is from genome assembly GCA_011751065.1 of Lasiurus cinereus. Lineage (NCBI taxonomy): Eukaryota > Metazoa > Chordata > Mammalia > Chiroptera > Vespertilionidae > Lasiurus > Lasiurus cinereus. The sequence goes on from JAAGEH010000020.1 coordinate 13,094,360, forward strand.
GAATTGGCCCACAGTGCATCCACAGACAAAATGAGTAACAATGAGGGAGCTTGGGAACAACACCCAGCCCAGCTGATGGAAGCTCCTGAGACTGGGACCCTGTCTTTCATCTCTGCATTGCAGTGCCTAGCTCAGAGCCTGCTCAGCACATGTCTGTGCAGTGAACAGTGAGGACTTATACTGCAAGGCTGGACTGGATGCTTCTTGCCAGACAGAAGTCTACAAGTCCTCACAGAGGGAACAACAGGGGAGCCAAGGTTCCTTCCTGTGTGTGTGAGGAACAGAAAAGTGACAGCTGGGTCCATCCAGAATACAACTCACTTTCTGGACAGACACATTTCCAAGTTGGCTGAGCTGTTTGTCACCAGATGCCCTTTCCTTTGACTCTAAAGTCTGGATGACAGTAATGACTCCATTACCAGCAGTTATAAGCCTTCTGAGGGCTAAGGAACCCCTGATGGATTTAGATGGTTATGGCTAAAGCTTGCTCAAGGGAAAAAATAAGAAGGGAGGGCAAAGAGATATTTTTAAAGCCTGATTCTTTGGTCAAATGGAGATAATAACTAACAGAATGACAAAAGTGGCTCGGGGGTGATTTTAAAACAATATTCCTTTCTTTCATGTTTTGAAGCTTAGAGCCATCTTACATGCTCTCTACTTCATTGTCTTCTCTGTGCAGTCAGCCACCAAGCCGTCTGTGTTTGTAATGTTTCTCGCAGCCACCTTTTCCTTCTGTCCCACTGCCTTTGCTGGAGTCCAGGGTATGGTTCAATGCTTGCTCAAAATTTCCTTAGAAATCACCAGTGGGGTCCCTTGTCAGAGAGACGACAGCAAGGCCCAATGGTGGAGGACTTCCCTGAGATGGCAGGTTAGGGCGTAGTTGGGGCCACTACCAAGATTTCCGCTGCCAGGTTTATTTTCAAATGTATCAACCAGAGTTTTGGCTGTAAGCAGGAAAGTGACTGATGATCTCACTGAGTGGAGATTTAGTGGAGGTCTATACAAATTTCAGGAGGTTGGGGACCTGATTCTGAGAACAGGCAAGAGCCAGAGGGGACCTGACAGCCAGGGCCACAGTCATGCTGCCTGTCTGTTCAGAGCATGTTGCCCTTCACAACTGCCCCTGCCACACTGCAAAAGTGATCCTCTAATCTAAACTGTCCCCTCCCTGGCTCTGTATGCTTATTTCCAAGGTCAATGCCTGCAGTGGGAAGGAGACAGTAGAGAGACCACAGCACCAGGCATCCAATGGTGAGCTCACCCTCACACCCCCAACCCTCTCCACACACACCTTAGGAATCTAAGGATGAAGAGGGGGGCTGTGAGAAGGGAATGAATGCATGGATGCTGGCAGCCAGAATACCAGGAAATGTTGTAAACATTGAACATTGTCTCTTTGGGGGCTTTTTCCCAAATGAGCTTTCTGTCTCTGCACTTTGAACCCATATATATACTACTTTATACAACTTACATTATAGGGCTCCAAATCTTGAGTGCTATAGAAGTAAAACTCCATTAACCACCATTCAAAACCTGCTTTATATTCTCTCAACTTTACCCTCATCCCCAGCAGGCCCTCACCAAAGCTGTTCTCATCTCATGTTCTCCACTTCAGTTAGGCTAGTCTAATAGTTAGCTATTCTTCTCACCTTCACCTCTTTCCCCATGCTGTTCTTTTTACTGGCATGCACTCCCTTTTCTCCCGGCATCATCCAAGTTCTACCTCTGATTCAAGGGACACTCTGAGATCTACTTTTTACAAAACTTTCCAAACTGTCTAACCAACACAGACATCTCCTCTGAACTCTTACCTAATAAAATAAAATCTCTCATTTGACAGTACAGTAGATGCTCTCTCAAGCTCACTTCTGGCCCAGAGAAGGCACTGAGCACATATCTGTTGGATGAATAACTTGAATCTTACTCATTCTTTAAGGCCTAGTTCAACTGCCCTTACATCTAAAAAACTCTCCCCAATCCCTAAGCACAAGTTCCCTTCCTCTTGGAGTTTCCACAGCATTTTCTCTGTAGCTACACTATAATACCGTGTCTGCTAATTTGCTTGTCAGACTGTTCCTCCTCTAAACCATAAGTTCCCTATAAATAGAAATGAATCTTCTTTCTTTTATCTATTGTATTTGGCATATACTACACCTATATATCCAGTATAGTAACCAATAGTTACTTCTGGCCATTCACATTTCAATTATAATTAATTAACATGAAATGAAATGAAAGATCCAGTTCCTCAGTTGCACTAGCCACACTTTAAGTTCTCAATAGAGGCTAAAGCATTAGATGATAGAAATGTAGAACATCTCCATCATCACAGAACTCTAATGGACAGTATTGTACCAGGCATTCACTGTATAATAAAAACAACCATCTTTGTAGAGTTCATTATGCATCATGCATTGTGCTGAGGGTTTTCTGTGTATTATCTCATTTAATTCTGACAGCTACACTCAGTCGTCAAAAGTAGGACCATTCTCATTCCATGAATGAGAAGACTACAGCACAGAAAGGTTAAGTAATTTAGCCAAAGTCATACAACTAGTAGATGGAAGGGTCCAATTTTACTATTCTCATGGGCAAGTCTATGCCTGTAACCATGGTGCTATATCTCTTTTGTACAGTGTAAATACAATAGACTCAAGTCCAAATTCAAATCTTCCATGTTAGCTATGAGACCTAAAGAGTTAATTATTTTTTTCCTAAAGTAAAGATAATGATGGTTATTTCTCAGAATCATTGTAAATATTGAATGTGTAATGTACATGGTAGAACCCATATTATGCCCAGCACATCGTAGGTATCCAGTGAATATTAGCCATGTTCTGACATAAACTTTTACCTTCCAGGGTGTCAAAAATGTCTTAGTTGAGTTATAAGTACATAGTAAGTCTTTAGAAGTATTATTTTAAGAGATTGATTCTGATTCTGAGATATTATCCTTTGCTCCTTCACAGTATTTTTTTTTTACTTTTACAAACCCTTTGACTGACTGCCCACTCAACTTGTGTCCTGTTATTACTGTAAATGACAGGGCAGGAGTGTGAAAATAAATGCTGCCTGCCACATCTAGAAACAAGAGCTCTATGGAAAGGAGGGAACGATCTTAATCAATGTAAACAGAGGGAAGTGGCAGAGTTTTAAAAGGAGAATTTCAAGCATCAACCCCAGGAGGGGTACTGGGCCACCCTTCCCAGCTGCATAACTTGGTGCCCTGGAGTCTTTGGAAGAAGGCAGATCTGATTTTTATTGACCTGAGAAGAGTTTGCAGTGAATAATAAAGGCCACAGTTCCATTACCACACCAACTGGAAGGTGAGCTAAACAAACGTGAGAATAGATTGAATTATACAAAATCAAGGAATAGATCTGTCACAAGAGAGTAAGTGGTAAGAGAAAGGGATGGTTTGGTTTCCTAAGGCAAAGCATTATCTCTCTAGGCTCTTTATATTGCTTTTTCCCCGTGTGCTATGTTTATCCACATCTCTGGGCTTTTGTTCTTAAATGTTCCAAGATAGTTCTGAATTGGGAGAGTTTCAGCTGCAAGTAACATAAAATCTACCTCAAACTTCTTTGAATAATGTCAAATTTGGCCAACATTACTGAATTCCAGAGGTCAGCTAGAACTTCAGGTTGATTTGATTGGGTGGCTCCAAGGGGTCCTATCAGAGCACCTATTTTCTCTGTGTGTGTTGGCTTTATCTAGGGGCTGAAAGGGAGGTGAGTTGCCATTCTTCAGGGTCTCACTTCTATGCATGTCCCTGTGCTAGATGAAATTATTGCTCAGAAATATTCATCACCCTCCCCATCATTCCCAGGAAGGGGCAGACTTCCTAATCCTTGGATGCTGGTCTTGGCCATGAGATCTACTGATAGATTCTCCCTCCCCAGAACTGGTGGGCAGAGTTATGACATAACTGGCGTCTGCCGCCAGAACATCCTCAGGACATTCAATTACCAATCAGCGCGTGCCGAGTGCCCTGGGCCCAACCCCTTCCTGTTTCCTCAAAAGGCCTGGTCACTGCCAGACATTTACTGTTTTCCAGCCTGGAGAGAGTCTAGCGGATCCCTCCTTCTTCTCCCCCTCATCTAATCCTGGTTTTTCTACCTCCTCCATAATAAACCTCGTCCTTAGACATGCCTTGATCTCTGACTCCTGTTTCCTGCACCTCGATCCATACATATACTATGGTAATTTAGAGGGCAGTCTTGATGCTAAGCTTGGTTATGTGACTCTCTTTGGTCAGTGAGGTGTTGGTAGATGTGATAAAGCCTAGGCTTGCGATAAGCTCATAGATTTCCACTGGTGCTCTTACACCTCAGCCATTGTGTTGAGAAGAACATGCGTAGGCTAGCTCACTGGTTCCAGAAAGGAAGGAGAGACTTAGATGTAAAACATAAACTAACTCACCTGATCACCAGACTCATTAGTGAACCCAGCCAACATCAAAAGAACTGAATTACCCTAACTAGAGAGGCCTAGATAAACTAAATAAATGCTTATTGCTGCCCTATGGTGCTAAGATTTTGTGATATTTTGCTATGAGGCATCACTTCTGAACATTTTCACAGAAGCACAAAGTAAAATTGTTTTATATGCTCCCCAAAAATCATCTTCTTATATCTCATTGGTCCAAATTGAATCACATGCCCAAATATTGGCAAGAGGGATAAGTTTATTCTTAGACAAATAAGGTCTTTTCTTGGAGGTCAGCCACCCCTAGCACATGGACCACTTGGGAAAGGGATGGAATTAAGAATACAAATCAGGGATCTGCTTAAAGGAGAAAATGGATGGCAAGATGGTAACATCCTCCATCTTATTTCTCTGGCTCAATTCATCCTGACTCATCTATGAAAACTTCCAGGACCCCCTAACCTACCTTATTTGCTTCTTCCCTTAGATTTCTTAACTAGACTGCTCTCTAGAAGTAATATTCTCAGGTAGCATCTAGAGTTTGCTTTCAACCATTGAATTTTGGTTTCACCCCAAGAACAACAAAATGATTGAAATCTTGGACTTGTAGTCACATCTGGGACCAAGTCTTGGCTTCACCATTTACTAGCTCTGTGACCTAAGGAGAGTTATTTACCCTCTCTATGCATTAGTTTTTTCATATGTAAAATGGGTCAATACTAATATTGACCTTACTGGTTGTTGGGTGAATGCATCAGTTAGTAGGTTTTTAATATTTTTCGTATTAGGAAAATTGGGAAGATTTTTCCATGGCAGACCATTCAACACAAACTCAGAGTTTGGGCTATATTAAAATTGTTTAGTCAGATGTTGATGAAATATTCTTTAAAAGTCAAGGAGACATGTCATCTCAAAAAAAAAAATAGTGACTTTTATAGTGAGTCCACAGGAATAGAAGACATGGCTGTGAGCTGATTAACTGATCAACTCTCCCGGTGCAGCCATTAGTTCTATATTTGGTTAGACCCCTTTTGGTGGTTGGCAATGAAAATATGTGTTAGCTAGGTTAGGCAAAAAGAGAATTTCAACCATGTAGGATATACGCTGCCTCATGAAACTCCAGGGTGGAAATGCAGATACTGAAAACAGAACTAAAGAGTCATGGCACTGTTCGCTTTTACTCTCAAAACTCTAAGAGTGCACCTGTTTCATTCTACTTCCTCTCTAAAGACCATTTTCTCTTCATGTCACAATTCGGTGCCCCTCTTTTTTCATGTCATACTTCTAGTCCCTCTTAAAGATGAACCGGTGTCTCTAAGTTCCATATCCAAATTCTCAGAAAAAGACTCTATTTGGCTTTCTATGGGCCAGATGTCTATCTATCCTTGACACTAGTGCCAACCTAGATGGCAAGAATCCACCTCTGAAGAATAGGTGCTATTCCCATTAGAAAGGGAGACCTGTTAGCTGGACATGTAGTTCATAAAGATCCCAATAATTTATTTATCCTATTTGAGAATTGCAATGCCTGCCCAAGCTACAAGCCACTTTGCTGCTATAATTCTTATGCAGGAAGTCTGGAGAAGGATGTACAATTTGCTATGTTTAGAAAGTTCTCCAGGTGAGTCTAATGATTAACAAATTTAAATAAACTTTTTTTTTTGGTTAACACTCAATATGGCAAAAAAGGGGGGAAACTAAACTTATAAGAGATTGCAACTAGATTTTTCAGCCTAGATTAAGTCAGACCAAAAATCTTTGAAGCATATGGAAGACTCACTCACAGATCACACCCAGCTATTTTCTGTCTCCACAAAGAGCAGTACAAAGGCATGAGGTTATATATAAGGAAACACTTCTTAATAGGAAAAGAATATTTAAAAAAAATAGAAGACCTCTTTACTCTGGGGCAGTCTCATTGTATCTGAGTGTATGTGAGCAGGCCAGGTGACCTTTCAGAATACTATTCAGTTCAGAGTCTATGATCCCAGGGCCAGGATCAGAATCAAACCAGTCTCAGAAATGGAATGCCAGCTCTTCCAGATGGGGGTCTAGTTACCCAGAGAAAGAAAGAAATGAGAGAAACAGCTCATTCTAATCTCCTCTGACCCATCTATTGGGGTCAATCAGATTACACACTCAACTCCTTTAAGTACTGGAGACATAACTATGTGAGTTCATTCAGTAGTCAAAGAAAGGGACAATGGCCCCAACCCTGTCTCCTCTCATCTCCCAGGCTTGGCCCAAGGAGGATGATTTTATGGAGCAGGGCAATTCCTCCAGGCAGGAGCTGGTGATTGATGTGATGTTAGTGGTTACCATAGGGATATGGCTTGGTCTGTATAGGCCTTCAGGTGCTTGCATGTGAAAAGTAAACAAGGGGTAGAATCAGGTTCCCACACAGCATCCTATGAGCAGGATCAAATATGCTGACTCTTATTTTTCACTTTCTTCATATCAGAGGCTCATCTGTACTATGATCTCCATAATTGTCTCCCTCTCCCCCAATTCATATGTTGAGATCCTAATGCCCAATGTGATGGTATTAGTAGGCAGGGCCTTTGGGAGGTGATTAGGTCATGAGGGCAGAGCCTCAGGAATAAGATAAATGCCCCTATAAAAGAGGCCCTAGTTTGGTGACAAAGGTGAAGGGGTTAATCAAAACAAACAAACAACCAAAAAGAAAAAACCCTCAGAAACAAAGATAATACTATGGTGATTACCAGAGGGAAAGGAGGGGAAAAGGGTGGAGAAAGGTAGAAGAGAATAAAGGGGGGATAAATGGTGATAGAAGGAGACGTGACTTGAAATAGTGAATATACAATGCAATATACAGATTATATATTATATAATTTTACAATTGAAACCTGTACAATTTTACTAATCAATGCATCCCAATAAATTCAATAAAAAAGAAGCCTTGTTCCTTCCACCACATAAGGACACAACAGTCTGCAACCTGGAAGAGGATTCCCACAGAACCTCACCATGCTGTCACCCTGATCTCAAACTTCAGCATCCAGAACTGAGAGAAGTTTTTGTTATTTAAGCCAGCCAGTGTGTGTAATTATGTTACTACAGCCAGAATGAACGAAGACAATCTGCCTCTTAGTTCTTAGATCAGATGGGGCAGGCCCTAGTTCTTACAGGCTTGATGCTGACCTGCCAACCTTCCCTCTTGCTTTTCTAGCTCCTCCACCCTCACAGCTGGTGACTACACTGAGATGAGCATATTCTCCAGCCATCTTGCTCCCCATCCCTTTCTTCTTCTGGTAACTTGACTTAGATCTGTGAAAGCAAAGGGACTATAAGTCCCACTTAGGTCTCAAGTTTTACCAGAGTTCAACAGCCAAGTAAATATGGTGGTAGCTTCAAACATGTTCTTTTTGTTTTTGTTTTTTGTTTCTTTTCATCTGAGGATAGCTTTTGCATTGATTTTTAGAGAGAGTAGAAGGGAAGAAGGTGTGAGGGGGATAGAGAAACATTGATGTGAGACACACTGAATGATTGCTTCATGCATGCGCTATGACCAGGGCTGGAGATCAAAACTGTAACCCAGGTTCATACCCTTGACCAGGAAAAGAACCTGTGACCCTTCAGTATGGGGCAGACGTTCTAACCACTGAGAAACACTGGCCATGGCTTCAAGCATGTTCTTGTTCTGTAGGCATATAAGCAGTCTCCAGAACTTTGTGGGGGAGAACAGTGGAAGGTGATTGACAAGGCATATTTCCAGCATCTTAAGTCCCAGAGGACTATCATCCCATTCAAATCCCAGGAGAATCAATGTCTGAACACTAGAATTCCACCACTCTGGCTGAGGTATTTGGGGGGAAATGTAAGTTTCTTAATTATACTTCCTTTTCACAATGTGGATAGACATTGGGCATTTGTTTTCTGATCTTCACATTTGCAAGGGAAACAACTTTAAAAATCTCAAACTTCAAAGAACACAAGGAAATTAATCTGATATTTTGGAGCTATAATCTATGCTTTGTCCTGTGGAATCACTATGGATTGTTCTCTGAACACCAAAAAAGAAAAAGGAAAGCAATGGTTTCCCAAAGTGCCAGCCCAGGTGCCAGACCACTGAGTGCCTCAATAAGACCTATAACACTGTGGGCCTCATATAGCCACTCAGCACACTCCCCTCCAAGGGCCTCCACAGAAGCAATACAAGAATTTCCTCAAAGAGGTTCCAGAGCACTGATCCTTTGAACTGTTCCTCAGAAAGACTTTCAAAGTTCCATCAAGTTTGGGAAGTGTTCTGTCCCATGTTCTCAAAGCAGTCTAGCAAATTAAGAGCACTGAGATCCCCATACATCTTAACAAAAGGAAGATAAATGATCCAATAAAAAAAAATGGGCAAAGAACCTAAATAGATACTTTTCAAAAGTGGACATAGTGAAAGCCAAGAAACATATGCAAATATACTCAAAGTTACTAATTATCTGAGAGATGCAAATCAAAATGACAATGAGATATCATCTCACACCTGTCAGAATAGCTATCATCAGGAAATCAACAAATGACAAGTGTTGACAAGGATGTGGAGAAAAAAGGAAACCTCATGCACTGCTGGTGGGAATGGAGAGTGGTGCAGCCACTGTGGAAAACAGTATGGAGTTTCCTCAAAAAATTAAAAATGAAACTCCCATTTGACACAGCAATATATTCCAAGAAACACGAAACATGAATCAGATAGGATATATGCACCCCTAAGTTCATAGCAACAGAATTTACCATAGCTAAGATTTGGAAACAGCCTACGTGCCCATGAGCAGAGGGGTGGATTAAAAACGGGTACATCTACACAATGGAATAATATGCTGCTATTAAAAAGAAAGAACTCTTCCATTCACAACAGTATGGATAGACATGGAGAGCATTATGCTAAACAAAATAAGGTAGTTGGAGAAAGATAAACATCACATGATCTCACTTATTTGTAGAATATAATGAACAACATAAACTGATGAACAAAAATAAACCCAGAGACAAAGAAGCATTAAATAGACCTTCAAACCTCAGGGGGAAGGCAGGGGTAGTGGAGGGCTTGGGGAAGGAGGCAAGGTAAGAGCTCAACCAAAGGACTTGTATGCATGCATATAAGCATAATCAATGGACACAGACACTAGGGAGATGAGGGCACGTGCTGGGGGGTGGTAGTGGCCAGGGAGGGGTCATGGGGGAAAAGGAGACATATGTAATGCTTTAAATTATAAAAGAATAAAAAAAAGCAATGAGATCCTTATAATAAGATAATCCTTTGGCTTTGTTTATCTGAGAGAATCTTAAGTTTATCTTACCACAAAGGCCTTCTTATTTATTTTTAGCCCTAGAGGCCCAGTGACGCATCATCATAATTATCACTAATGTCATTATTCAGATTAGCATGACATTCATGCACCAGGAGGAGAGAGGATCCCTCAGTCTGGCCTGTGTCCTTTAGCAGTCGGGAGCCCTTGGGGGATGTCTGACTGATGGCTTAGGCCACTCCCCACCCTCCCTCAGACATCCTTAGCACTGCTGTGGAGGCACTAGATGCTCCCACCACTACTGCTGCCCTTGCCAGCGGTCAGCCTGGTTAGTCCGGCTTGTGGCTAAGCAGCACTCCCCTTGTGGGAGTGCACCGACCACCAGGTGGGCAGCTCCTGCATTGATTGTCCACCCCTTCATGGTCAGTGCACATCATAGCAAGCAGTTGTTCTGCCATTCAGTTGATTGCATATTACCCTTTTATTATATAGGCTAACTCCTATTAAGATTCTGTAAAACAAGCATGTTACCAAATACAACTTAGAATCACCAGCTCACACCAATGTCTTCAGTTCAAATAAGAAGCATCCACTTTGCCTGGATTTTCTGCAAGTCCCACCCCACTTTAATTTGATATCTATTGATATCACTATAATACTTGGTGTATAGATTTTGTAGTGTTTTATAAAGTGCTCTAAACCAATGGCCGCCAACTTTTTAGACCTCATGGACTACCAGTGGTCCACAGACCACTAGTTGGTGACCGTTGTCTAAACTTCCAGTTTTCCACACCTCATTATGATGCACCTCAGCTTTGATGGCATCTCAGTCCATCTACAACTGGTCAGCTCTGGAATTGGGACATTTAAACAAGGCACCAAGAAACCCTTCATAAATACATGCAGACTTCGAAAGTTAAGGCAACACACTCTTTGAAATTCATTTAGAACTACTTGTTGGCTTGGCCTTTGTGGCTCAGTGGTTGAGGGTCCATCCATGAACCAAGAGGTCACCAGTTCAATTCCTGGTCGGGCACATGTACGGCTTTCAGGCTGGATCCCCAGTAGGGGGCATGCAGGAGGCAATTGATCAATGATTCTCTCTCATCGTTGTTTCTATCTTTCCCTCTCTCTTTCTCACTAAAATCAATAAAAACAGGTGGTTGTTGTTTTTAAAAGAACTACTTCCTCTCTTATTTTACTACTTAGTTAAAATACTATGTCTGAAGAAAATATATGCAATTTTGATTGTCAGTATAAAAAATGGCAGTAATTGTAACTTCCACAGTGAAACAATCTGTTATAGAAGAAATGTTAATATTCTTAAAAGTCTAAAGCCTTTAGAGTGGGCAGAGCCTATAATTTGTCTCTGCGTTTGAATGCTTTCCTTTAAATTCACCATATTTATAACTCTATACACAGATACAGACACCCCTGTTTTTAATGTGTCTCCTGAAATTGAAATTTGGTACCATTTATGAACAAGAGGAAATCATTTTTGACTAGTGACCTATCACAGTCCTATCATAGTCTCCCTAATAATGAGGTGGCAGGGTGATTTTTCACAGCTTCCGCTCACTATGGCTGTTACAGATACGTGGGCACTAACTGAGGGGCGAGCGTGTGCTCCCAGTTATGCATCATGTTTGGTTCTTTATACTGTAAGCATATACAGCGCATTGAGAAGCTACCAAAAATCACTCACCCACACAATGTTGGCAAGATAAGGTGATGGGATGATGCATCAGAGATAGAGGGACATCATGTCTGAAAATGGACAGTTGCTAAATGGACAGTGGGGGACCAGAAATTGGTATTTATGGCAGAGTTTGTCCTCAAGTACAACTCTGACAAAGAGTTTCTTAATTGACCTTTACTGTTTCTGTCAGCCTTCTTAGAGGTGCTGAAAGGAAGCCTGCTGATCCTCACAGAATCAAAATGTCCCATCAGGGGGGTGAGGGTGTGAACGAGAGTATGGTGGGGGGTCAATGGGAGGATAAGGACACATATGTAACACCTAATCAATAAAGAAAGAAATATCCCTTGAAACCAGTTGATAAAGGGCTGAACTTACACTACTTGGTCCCCTAAATGTGCCTTTCTGTCGGAATGTAAGCTGTACCTGTGCATCTTTGAGTATGAACTTGGTGGAGAAATTCTCCAAGTCCCACACAGATTGCTAGGAATACTGCTTCCTTTATCTTAACCTCACCCCATCCCCATTCCCATCCCCACCCTCACCCCACCTTCCTACCCCCACCCCTAATGGACCTCAAGCCTTTCCTCACAGCATAGAACATACTATCAGAATAACAGAAGGGAGAATTGAGGGCTATCTTGGGTCTACTCAGAGGTGATGGAGTGATCACAACTTGGTGGATATTGCAGATGAATGGGGTGGGGAGGGGTACCTGGGCTCCTACATTCAGAATAGAGGGGAAACTGCCATGGGATCTGGGTAAAGCAGAACCACCTTGAGGCCCAGCCCCATCTGGACTTTAAGTCAAAGGGTCTACAATTGAACACCACCCCCTGCCCTAAGTAATTGAAATCTGTTTAAATTTCAAGAAAGCACTAAAGAGAGATTACACTCATTTTGCATAGCAAAGGTTTACAAGTCTTTCCCAAAGGCAAGACCAGCTTCATAACTTGGCCAGTATAAAATGACAATGTAGGGCCCTTGTTCAAAAACCAAGAATATCTAGAAGACATTAGCACAGCTTTAAACCTGGGGCCCTGTGTGAGCACAGATAGCCTGCCTAGGGAGCTGGTGTTGCTCTCTCTCTCTCTCTCTCTCTCTCTCTCTCTCTCTCTCTCTCTCTCTCCCTCTCTCTCTCTCTCTTTCTCTCTTTCTTACACACACACACACACACACACACACACACACACCACATACAAGGGCTATCTCCAAGTCTTTGTCCTCTCTCTTGTCAAGATTTCCCCAAGATTTCCCCAGGTTCTTTCCCCTTTCTACATTTGTCATGCAGCCCCACTTACCCTCTTGTTTCCTTCATTTCCCTTTACCAGGTCCACACACGGTGCTGTGAAGGATGCTGTTCCTGAAGATAACCTGCTACAGCCTTCCTTCCGACAAGTCTCTCATGGGGACAGATTTGAGACATTTAACTATTAGTATTCTTATTAGTATTGCATGTATTTGTACTTATTATTGATACATGTCACCAGTTAACAGGTAACATAGGCTGTGTGTAACCCATAAAATGCAACTGTCTCTGACCTGTAAGAATTTCTGTTCTAAAACTGGCAATGATGATGATGATGGTAATAATATGATGATATGATGAAAGAAAGCAACTGTTGTGCTAGGAAATACACTGTATCTTTTCTCCTCATTATCTTCTGTAGTCCTCACAACCATGTGAGGTAATAATAATAATAATAATAGTAATAGTAATAGCAATTATCATTATCATTATCATTATTATTGCCAGGTACAGATGAGGACCTGGAGCTGAGTCTGTGCACCCTCCTCATTTGGTTCTCTAGCCTGGGTTCTTTCTACTACCAAGCTGAGCTACACAAACAAAAGGAAACAGTAGCTTTTCTCTCCACATTGCCTCTCTGCTGGGCATACAATTAAATCCTTAATTGACATTTGCTGAATAACTTAGTGTATTGGTGATTAGGTAAAAAAAGGAGATGACGATTTTAAAAAAATGAAAAAGAATTGACCAAGTCTGGTCAGAGAGTCTGAATACAATCTGCAATATTGCCTTAATCCTAAAGTTTATGGAACTTTAAGCAGCAATTGCTGAATAGTCACTTATCTTTGGGGGGCAGAGGCCTGAACCAGTTCATTGTTATATTCCCTGCAGACCTACCATGGTACTAAGTAGTTGCCAACAAATGTTCCTTGAATTGGGTGAATTTGAACGGAATGGAATTAAATCAGAACATTTTGGTAAGAGCCTGGCTTCAATCTGGGAGAGATATAAATGGGGCCCTTTTAAACTTTAAAAGTGCACCAAGTAACCATGGACAATGCCCAAACAACCACAGGTACCTGAGCCTCAGCCTGAGGGAGCTTGGGAGATCCTGCATTCCCCATCCCAGTCTACAGTCTGCTCATTTCCAACTGTGGTGAAGGAATTAAATGAAATCTTTAAATGCTGCCACGCTCTCATGGATAGGTATTAAATAACGTTCCTTTAAGCTACTGAAACTGCTGCATGGGGATTCTGCCTGTTCTTTATGGATGTCTTGTCATAATTTCTAGAATTATAGAAGCAATTCATGACTCCATAGATCGCAAGGAAACATTATGTGGAGTTTTTCTTCTTTCTCAGCTTGGAGCACATAAAATGATTTTTCTCTATACTGAATCAGAGCAGATGAATTTAAATACATTTGCCACATACAGTTCTGAATTGGGCTTAGGAGAGTAGCTCACCAACCTGGCAGGTCTCAACTCCTGAGAAAAATAATGAAGCCTGGGTTGGATGTCCCACACACAGAGGCCAACATATACTTCACCTCTCTCCCTGAACAGCTCAAGGAGAGAGTAGGCAAAGGTATTCTCATCACCTGGTAGTTGGAGCCATCCCTCCCCTTCCCACCCTGCCCCTTCATTTTTCTCAACAGGAATTTACAAAGCAAGTGCCAACCCAGGTTCTAACATAGTCCTGTGAGGTGGGAGCAACACTTGTTCTGATTGCTCTTACCCTTCACATCCAAACGTGCTGTCCCAGTGCAGAAAACAAAGCTCAGCCCAGTGACGTGGTCTCACACTCAGGAAATAGCAAAGCTGGGGCTCCCACCAAAAACATGTGTCTCTATTTCAGTAAGTTGGGGTTTTTCCCCAATCTGAACCTTAGATTCAAATTCCAAAATCCACAGAACCAAACTTAGTAAAGATAATAGAAATATGCACCACCATTTTTTTCTCCCAATTAATGAGAGTTTACTGTGTATGAGGAGAAAAAATATGCTCAAGGTCACATAGATAGGACAAGGTCACATAGGTAGCACATAGTGGAAAAAGAACTCAAGTCCAGGTCTGCCTGATGCCAAGGCTATGAGAGTAACCACTCAGGTACATTGCCCTCTCTAGAGACACTAACCTTGCTACTGAGTGGTTGGTTGTATGTCAAACTCTGATCTTGGAGGAGAGAGAGTAGACAATCATTTACAAAGAAAAAAATCTCATCATCTGGTTTATCCCTCCTATGGGCTCTACACACCTCTCAACTTCCATGATGGGGAGATACAAGTACCTGTAGTCTTCCCTCCTTCCTCCAACCAGGCCAACACACATACATAGATGTATACACACACACACAAATATATATGTACACACCAGAACACTAAAGAGTGTTTCCATAACTCCTTTATTTCAACTTCTACCAAATTCAAAGGATAGTAAGGCTCTGAGAGTGGTGCCCAGGCTCTGTAATTTTCCTCTGGCATTTTGTAGATGGCTCTTAGCCTTACTAGAGATTTTTAGGGCATCCTCACAGGACCAACACTTGAGCTACAGGCCCTATCTACATTTTACCCCATCTCATAACCTCCATCTTTACTTTCAACTCCTTCTTTTCCTTCACCCTGATACCACCTCCTCTTTGTGATTTGGTAGCCATTCTTTTTTTTTCTATCAATTCCACTACTAAGAAGAAGGGAGCTTTAAATCAGAAGGATGAAAGTAGGGATTGTGGGTGGAGAAGACAGCATTATAGTGGCTGCACTCTAGGTGAATTGTTTTCAAGAAATAATTTGGCCTCTTGTCCTATAAAGGTTAACTTCCTGGAAGGCTATCTGGTATACCTCATTATCTGCATCCTTTCTTGGAATTGTATTACATGCATTACTTTCCATTGCTTTATCCATGAAAAGTGCCCAGCTCCAGTAACAGGGAGAACAGCAAAGAAAAAAAAATCTCATCTAGACATACTATGTATGTAAAACTAACTGAGATAGACATATATTATTTTGTGGCAACCCAAAACCATTTTTTCTTCTTTTGGAAACAGTACCCTAATTTTATTTTATTGCTTAGGAAAGACAGTAAGGGCTTCTGACATCATTTGAATCATGTTATGCCTGAAGCCATATCTACCAGGAAATACTCAGTTGTAAGAGCAATAAAATCCTTTGCTTTAGCTGCCCTGAATTTGGAAAACAAGTCACCAAGAAAATGATGCTTCCTTGAAATTGTAATACTGGCCAAATCTTTTTGGTCAAGACTCTATGGATATTTGCAAGACTTTAACTGTGACATAGTAGACTTGGGCAGAAAATCAAGGTTGACTTTTCTGGTGGTTGCAATTGTGGGACCAGCAGTGCCAGATCAGGAGAAAAGGGTCCTTGAGCCAGTAAGATGGCTCTGATCCTAATATGGTTCTTCTCCCACAGTAAATAATGAGCATTCAAAGAAGGGCTCTTTGACACTTGGGCTAAAAACACATTATATCGGGCGCAAGATGAGATTTCCTGCCCCAGCATGCACCTGCAAAAGATGAACCTGAGAAAGAAGGAACAAAATGAAAAGACTGTTGTGCTGGCTTCTCAGCACTCTGAGAATACACCCACACTGTTCTGAGCTACAGAGGGCCTGGAGCACTTGTCAAGACCAAAGTCCCTAATTTAAAGGGAAAGGTCACTGTGCCCATCCATTCTCTTTCTCTTCATGCCACAGTTATTTCTCTGTTAAGCCTTTCTACTCTCTAAAAAGGCCAGGTCTACCTCTAAGGGGATGATTTCCAGGATAAGAAACCAGGTATCCATCTGTTTTTTATTTAGCCATCATCCAAACTTTCTCTCCCTTTATCTGAAAGCCTGGTTACCAGAAGGAACCAATGCAAATGCAACCAGTGAAGCAAGCCCCATGGGGCCAATTGCTTAGTGGGCTCAGCTAGAATCAAACTGAGATTGGAGACATGATTCAACTTGTTTGGCAGATAATTAAGTACTCCTGGAGTCTTCTGGAAGGAAATCCAACAGTGTCCCAAAGAAAAATCTGGGAAAGAGTAAGGAATTTTTGTAAGAACCCCTGGATAGACTTTTTTCTTTTATAGGGAGAGAATTAAAAATCTATAGTTGTGTATTTGTTCAAATAGCTTATTTTTATGGTCAAACTGGTGACCAGAAGAGGTTTGAATCATTTGTTGGGGAAGGGAAACAGAAGTGAGGGGAAAAACTTTTTTAAAATAGCAGTAGAAGCCTTCAAAATATATTTTCAATCTAGATGTGGGATGATTACAGCTGGCATGGGACCAGATTATAACATATTAGAAGCCTGATGCATGAATTTCTTGCATGGGGCAGGGTTTTTGGGGGGTCCCTCAGCTCAGCATGCACCCTCTCAGTGACCATACTTTTCATACAGGTGAAAGGCATCTTGCTGTTGTATGGGCAGCTATATTTTTTTGCACTGATTATAAAAAGTACTACATAACATAATTCTTCTGAGGAAGTAGTACCATTTTTCCCATCTTGTGTATGGAAAAAAATGAAGCAGAAAGAAATTAAGTAATTGGCTTTGTCACACAGTTGTAAGTGTCAGAATCAGGGCTGATCACAAAATGTGCAAGCCAGAGTTCATGCATGTCACTGCTGCATCATCCTGTTTTTTCAGTGTTACGAGTAGCCTTGCCAGGTTTTAATTTTTAAATCTAAGAGACTGTTCCCAATATATAGGGTAGAGTCCTTAGGCCTGACCAGCAATTAGGGCCAATCTGTGGGGTGACCAGTGAGGAGATGGGGGAGGGGGGAGGCCCTGTCACCTGCCTTGGCTGGTGGCCTGGCGCCACTGCTGGCCAGCCCCACCCGCCTGCTCCCTCTGTCAGTCACCTTCCACAGAGGTAGTCGAGGGACTGTGCTGCCTGCTCGCCAGCTGACCCCACACCCTGCTGCCATTGCTGCACCCCTCCCTCTGCCCACTGGCACCCACCTTGGCTGGCCTGGTGCTACCTGCTCACTGACCTTGCCCCTTGCCAATCAGTCTTTCTGCAGGTCATTCTGCCATTCAGTCAATTTGCATATTAGAGTTTTATATAGATAGATAAGCATTTGAGATTATTTTTATTGTCACCACATTCCTTTGCTTGGTTAGCATCTACCCCTCTTGCAGTTGTCAGATAAATGATCTTCTCTAAGAGAGGCTTCCCCTGGCCTTCCAGAAGGAACCAACTCGTCATTTTCATAATTCCTCTCAAAATTATCTTTTTTAGCTCCTGTCACATTATAATTTTACATATACTTCTGTAATTATTTGACTGTCATTGTTTCCCTCTATTTCTACTTGCTATTGAGATCCCTGTGCCTAGTACAGTGGTTGACTCATAGTAAATATTAAACAAATGTTTGTTAGTTCAATAAATAAATGATTAACAAAAAATGGATGGGTGGATTACATTCAACTTTATTCTTGAGCCTGTACTGGAAGACTTACTCATATATTTCTACCTGAACCCACTATGATCTGGGCAAGGTATGGTTTATTCTAGGTGGTCATCCTATATAATAAAAGGCTAATATGCAAATAAACCGAATGGTGGAACAACCAGTTACTATGATGTGCACTGCCCACCAGGGGGCAGATGCACCATGCTGGAGCTGCCCCCCGGTGGTCAATATGTTCCAAAGTGGCATTTAACAGAATGATTAAAGTAAAAATTATAATAATCTCAAGTTTGGTAGTCCAGTGAAACATTGCTAGTGAGAATGCAAAATGGTAAAGTCACTCTAGAAAACAGTTTTTTATAAAATTATATATTCCATTGCCATGTTACCCACTAATCCCACACCTACAAATTTATCATAAAAAAATGAAAATTTATGTTTATTCAAAAACTTGATATAAAAGTGTATAATGGCTTTACTTATAATTGCCAAAAGCTAGAAACAACTCAGATAGACTTCAGCAGGTAAATATATAAAGAAACTGTGGTATATCCATACAATAGAATACTACTTAGCAATAAACAGAAATGAACTACTAATGCTCACATCACTTTGAATACCTCTCAAAAGCTTTGTGCTCAATGAAAGAATTTAGTCTCAAAGATGATATATTATGACACTTAAAAAGATAAAGCTATGGTTATGGAAAAAGATCAGATGTTAAATGAATTAAGAATGGGAGCAGATATAATTATGAAAGGATAGCAAGAGGAAGATTTGGGGGAATTGTCTGGTATTTTGATAGTGGATTATATATTATATTCATAAATATGTGTACTAAAAATGGTAATTTTCCAGACCATTACCTTTCTCACTAACAGGTCCCTAAGTTAATATCTTAGAAACACTTAAGAGTTTCTCAAGATATAAATATAAAAAATTTCCTCATTACTATCCTACCTTCTACTCCAATATGTGCTAATGATCTTTCTAAAAGTTGATAATGAACTTGTGATTTGTTTACATTTGTCTTGCCATTGAGAACCACAAAATTAGAGAGATATGCCTCTCTGGCCTCAATACCTACAGTAAATGTTAGTCCACTTATCCTTACTCTTCTAGGATACCATCCTCATAATAATGAAAATATGATGACGGGACATTTTAAAACCGTAGGGAACTGCTCTAATTGAGTAGAGGAAAATGTTTCAGCACATTGGTTCTCCAGTGGCTAAGACAAAATCAGCTCAAACAGCAATAGGATAACAGAAGCAGAGATTTGTGCAAATGGTTGACAATATACCACTGTAGTTCTAATCTAAAGCAAGAGACTGCACTTTAACGATAAGAGAGAAAAGACACCACTGCCATTAAGAACTCTTTTGAAGACACAATGTTTGGAAACTTTAATAGTCAAGTACAATTGGGCTAACTTTAATGTGTATACTCCTCCTACAAGAGGTGGAGTCTAATTCTCCTCCCCTGGAACATGGGCTGGGCTTAGGGACTCACTTATAACAAATAGAATAAAGAGGAAGTGACAGTTATGTGACTTTTAAAACTAATTAATAAAAGCCATTGTAGTTTCCTGTTTGTTCTCTCTCTCTGTTCTTTCTACCTCTCTCTCTTTTTCTCTCTCTCTCTCATTGTCTCTTTGATCACTGGATCTAGGGAAAACCAGCTGCCCTGTCCTAAGGACACTGTGGAAAGGCTCACATGGAAAGGAACTGAGGCCTCATGCTGAGAACCAAGTGAGTGAGCCGTCCTGGAAGTGGATCTTCTGGTCCTAGCCACGCCTTCAGATCACTGCAGCCCTACTGACCTGCTACCCACAACCTCATTAGATACCCTGAGTCAGATCTACTTAGCTAAATCACTCCTGAATTCCTGATCCCCAGAAGCTGGAAGATAATAAATGTTAGTCAACTAAAATTGGCGGTCTTGTCATGCTACAATACTAACTAATACAACAACCATGCTGATATTAAACTCCTCTTTGTTTTAGAAAGAAGAGGAAAGGAAGGGGAAGCAAGGCATTGAGACCAGGATTTGGTTCAACATTTTTACCAAGCCAAGTAACACTCGTGTTATCTGGACTTATTTCCCTAATTGTACAAAGATACAGGGTATTTCCAAGAAATGATTTTTTTAATTAATCATCTTCCTACATAGACATCCTGAGGATGATAACCTATCTGACAGTTGAAGAAGATAAACTGAACATCTCATCTACCTCCCACCAGCAATTTCAAAGTATAGTTTTATGAAGCAGTCTTTTAAATAGGATATGTTGTATAAGTTGCCCCCAAAAGGGATATGCATAAGGTAGGCACTCAGTAATGTGTTTTGGTTTTAGCAATGGGCTTCTGTATTTATTCTTTTAATTATCAGACACTGAACTCATACCCCAGTAAAAAAGACCAAAACAAAACAAAACCTACAAAAAAAGTTAAAATCATGCCTGTATTTCCTTGCAATCATTAACTTTCTTTTCAAATACAGCCCTGCAGGTTAGCCTGTGCGTGAAGCAGTTGAATGAGAAGTTACTCTAAGAGAAAAGTAAATGTTTGATGTTTGCGACTTCTAACACTGAAAATCTGCCCAACAGCTCACAAATCAGCGAACAGAAAACGACGCTTTGGCAGCATTGCTTGTTGTGGTCTTTTAAAGGAAAATTGAAAACACAGGATCACAAGGGTCAGATGGTTATTATTGGAAGCTGGCTCTTATAAAATGTAATACATGCCATTTCCTCTATCTAAATTGCATTGTTCTGTCCAGGTCATCCAAAGGGGCCCAGGATAAGGTTTTTTCTGATGTAGATACTACCTCAGTTTCCTGTCTATTTAAAAGTGGGGATCTGAAAAACACCAACATTGGCAGGAAAATAATATTTTTTGTAACTTCAGCAACACAGAAAATGGTTCCACAAGAAGTAGTTTACAAAAAGAAAACTTTACTATTAAACACACAGAGTACTACTATTCAGCAAAGTCCACTGCTGAAGGCAGCTTCCCCAAAGTAGGTCATTCAGAGAGTTTCTTTCTGTTAGGATTGTAAGAAACTGAACATTTTATCGATCAAGGTATCTTTATAACATTTTTTTGTGAATTAATCTATATGTCAATAAGAGAAAAAAATTAAAATACCAAGTAAATAGCAACTATCAAGAAGATAGAAAAAGGAGGCACAACAAAGAACAATTAGATTGAGCCACAATTTCACATAAAGCTGCACATGTGGTCTAACAGAATTTCTAAGGTCAGCTCATTACAATACTCTGTAGGCCTAATAACTGGCCCAATTAAGCTGTTGACCAATGTCACCTGGATGCTCAGACTCAAAACACATCTATAGCCATCTTGGTGTGAGTAGCCAGCTTCCAGCTTTAAAACAAAAACTGAGTCTAGTCTTTAGAATGTGGTGTTATTATTTTGAAAACCTGGAAGGAGAAAAACTGTTAGTGCCTCCTGCATGACCTCAAACAACGTTTAGTTGTAGAAACTGAGGAAGAAACATCTGCCACCAGGAGGCACACAGGCTGCCTTCCTCCCCAATCCCCCAACCATGAAGCTGCTCTTGCTGCTTCAAGGCTACTGCCATTTGCCACTGATGACCTTTCTTCTCTTCCTTTTGAGGAAGATAACTATAGCTGAGAGGTTCTTTGTTTTGTTTTTAAAGCGGGGGATAGAAGAGGAGACATCTTATATACATTAATGGTGTCCACAAATTTAAAGCAAGCAAGAAAGATGCGCGTGGAGCCAACAAAAGCAAGTGTTTAGCGATCCATTTTTTTCTAAAAGACAACTGAAATTTCATATCTCTGAGAACAAAGGGAGAAAAGTTAAAGCCCATTGGAAGATAATGAAAGTTTTTGCTAATTAACCTGGGCAATGCTGTATGAAAGAATCTTTCTTCTCAAAGCAAAACCAGTCTACTTAGTACCCTTCCATGCAGTGGGTGATCCCACCCTCACCTCTCAGTGTCGCATATGCCTCTTACCTCCTCTCACATTGAAATGGAGGCCCAGCTTCCCCTTTCCTGACAACACCTGCTAGGATCACACCTTTGCCTAGATTCATGTAGCACGTCGATGCTTCATCTTTCCAGAGTCAGGCACCAAGTGAATACTTAATAAACCCCATGAAAGTGAAGCACTGGACCCAAGAGGTAATCAATGGCAATAAAGTCATGAAGTGTTATAGGAAATAAGCATATGAGATCATTTCTATGTAAAATTCCCAGAAGCCACTCAGACGGACTTGGATTCTTCCTGAGCTGAAGAATTCCATCCCTGAGGCAGTATATTGCACCAATAGATAGCTTTAATTCTTAGAAAACACTTAACTATATTGAGCTGAAATTTTCTTCCCTGAGATTTCTTCCCATCAGGTTCTGTTTTGGCCCTGCGGCTCTAGGACAAATCGCATCATATCTATATCATACATCTGTCAATTGGAAGGCTGCTGTCCTGTCCCCCAGGAGGGGGCCTTTCCCAGATGATAATCACAGATCACCAGTGGTTCTTCTGGCAATGTTTCTTGAAATGTGGTCCAAAAACATTATCATCATCTAAGGAGCACATTAATCATGCAAATTTCATGAACCCTCATTCAAACCCACTGAATTTGATTTTATGGGATGGGGCCCTAGAATCTGCCCAGATTTAGCAGTTACCCAGATGATTTTTTTATTAACTCCTCACTCCCCTCTGGATGGGCCTATCTAAATCACTCAGGACATTTTCCAATAGTCCAGGTGTGGTCCAGGCATAGTATTGCAAACACTCTGTAGGTAGCTCAAAAGACTATGAAAGAAATAAAACTAGACTTTGGAAAAGGTCTGTACAGTTAGAGCTGTTATGAGCTCTGATGGCATTCATCCAGCGGACCAGGCAGTGTGGTATCAAAATTCCACAGTGTTTTCTATATGTCACGCACTGGGCTGGATAACTGGATGAGTGTTGCCTACTCAGTCTTCATGACCTATAAGATTCTGTTATGCTCATGTTACACAGATGAGAACACTGAAGCTCTGAGGGGATGAGTATTTTATTGTTCAGTATCAAAGAGCTGGGAAATTAGAAGCCAGATCCCTCTGACCCCAAATTCTATATTTCTTTCCCATTGACCCTTCATTCCCAAAAGTACCGAAAGAAACATTTATGATTTTTGCAATATTATTGTTGACATGGACCCTTAGAGACCCTGCCAAATGTTTGAGCAGAGTTCATTTAGGGAAGATTACATTAGTTTACATTCTTGTTTCTGCTTCATTCACCAGATTCCTGAGTGACATATTTAAGATGCAGTTGACATCTCTACACTGTGATGGGCATTTACTTGGTATTCCCCAGCTTAGGACTCAACTCATCCAGGTGAAAGGGTTGAGATAAAGTAATGCTTAACATAGAGCTTGAGGATGTCAGTGTGAGATCCAAAAACATGACCTGCCATGGTACACAAGATTGGAAACTTTCCCCTCTCACACCAGTTTTTCTACAAGGTTATTTTTAATCCTTTTATATGGCAGCAGGGGGAAAATATGTAATAGGAGTAACTTTAAGTAGCAGTAGGTAAGAGATAAAATTTCTGTGTTAAAGGAGTATATGCCCTAGAAACAATAATTGTTTCATCTCCTGATGCCCCAGGCCAATAATCTGAGCAAGCACAGAAGACAAAGCTATCACCTACATAGGCTACTCCATTCAACCTCCAGCCCCATGAAGGAAAACTCCAAGCAAGCAAAGACACCTATGCAAACAGCTCATATCTTTATTTAGAAATGTCCATTCCACTGTTGAAAAAAAGTTCTGAATCAAGTCAGCTAATGGCTCAGTAGAGATGAAGCTGTCAAGTGGAAAGAGAAATCACACAATTAAGAGAGATGCAAGTCTCAGTTCCTATGGGGCTCTCACTTCGGTGGTGGGCAAGAGGGGTTCTCCCCTCAGAATATCTATCTCATCAGATCTATGAAGCTGAGCAATCTCAGCTGAGCCCAGGGCTATAAATGCCACATAAAGGTGCTTCAGAACTCAAGAACCTACCAGCATTTCCTGACGATATTAAGGATGTGAACTTTTGTTTCCATCCTAAATTTGTTTTCCTGTTCTTCTGAGAATAGCAAGGTTACCAGAAGAATGCTAGGAGGTATGACCATTACAAAGAAAGCAGAAAACAAATAATTCCTAGTGCTCCATTTATTTGAAGTAACAGCCATGTTACATTATAGTAAATGGACTTTGCCAGTCTCCATTCTAGCAGGGCCAAATTGGAAGTAAGAAGGAGTTGCAATGAAGAATCAATGCAGCTATTTCTGGAGACAAAAGCAGGCCAAGAGCAGCAGAGGCCATGTTAAGACAAATGGTCCAACACTGCAATGGCGTACCGGAATGTCACTACAATTAGATGGATTAGAGATTACAATTCACCATAGATAGCCATAGGATATCCACTGATAATCACACATTTTGTTCTACTGACAGATAACAGCAATCCACAAATGAGATGAGCTTCCTGTGTACACACATTACATGAAATCAATACTTAATTACAACAGAGTCTCTGTGTGTTATTGGTGGTTGGTTCTGGTGAGGAGGCAGGTACAAAGCTGTTTTGCTAGGTGGTGAGTTAAGTTGAAAGATGTTAGTGCACGATGGCAAGGTAGTACCATCCAACTGACCATGCCTGAAGTCTAGATTTAAATGAATCACTGTTTGGACACTGGGCTTGGGTAGGAGAACAGAACTGAGACATGAAAAATTATGCCATTAGGGAAAGAGCAGATTCTGCCTGTGAGAGCAGCTACTAAAAAGCTACTACACATCACATTTGTTTGTGGATGTATAAGGCCCATGATACAGGAAGAAGTGGACAATATATGAGGAGTGCTCCCAGGAAGCAGCTGTGTGAGCAAAGGGAAAGAGCAGAGAACAAACAATCAAGTGACCTGAGATGGATCCTAGCTCTCCTGCACCTAGCAAGCAGCACAGTACCCTGCAGCTCAAGTTACTTATCCAAAAAAGGGAACTACATTTATTGTGTCTAAGCCAGAGGACTACTGTGAGGTTGGAGAAGAACCAGAGAGGCAGAAAGTACTTCACAGACTTTGAGCCTCCAGACCATTGTAAGAGATGGTCACTTTTAGAAAGTGATAAGAAGTAGGTATGCAATGTCCTGAATGATCAAATAAAGAAGAGGTAATAACTTCATTTATTAACTTGTCAGTAGAATGTTAGTTGAGGTCACACTGGAGCCCACATGCACAGCAAAAGCACAGAACCACAGATATGGTCAGGGGAATCTAGAAAATGGTTCCATAATTCATCTATGCCTTGCTCACGTGACTCCACACTAGAGAGCATTCTATCTGAAAGCTGTATGTTCATTCAAGAATTCTCCTATTGTCCTTCCTTGGTTAATTTTAGTTTATTTCTATAATCACTTCTTTACTTTAATTTATTAATTTATTATAGTTTATTCAAAGGCCTACAGGTTTGTTTTTTATAATCATTCCTCAAAAAGATTAATTTTGTGGGTATAGCACTGAGAATTATTTTTAGAAAATAACATAAAAAGATATGGTAGGAAAAGAAAGTTGGAGATACACAAAAGGAGAGATTTAAGGAGTTACAAAATAGCTTAAAAGTCTTGCCTTCAAAGAAAGAAGTGGGTTGTTTCTGGATGAGAACTTCACTCTACAGCAGGCCCAGTCTCATCACTTCACAGCTGTGTGCCTTTGGGCCTGTGATTAGACTTCCTGGGACCTTTGTTGTCTCACCTGCTAAATGGCAAATGTGCACATGAGGATTTCAAAAATTTATGGTGGGTGGCCCAAATTCTTACAAGTGGTTCTGCTGTTTTTCCCATTAGCCCTTGGTGATGCCTACCTTAGTACAAAGCCTTCCTTGAAACTAACCAAGCAAATATCTCTTGATGGGATGAAGTCTACTTGCTGGACTTGTATCACACACCCCTCCGCAAAAGCAGAGAAGTCATTTCAACACTGAGAAATTGACCTGGCAATAGAAATAAAAACCCTCTATCCAATTCACCAAGATTGAAAGCTAGACACTGTCATCAGAATCAAGTGTCCAGGTGTACTAAAACCAGAATTTCCATAGGAGGGTCAAGAGACATGCAGACTGAAGTGCCCTAGCTTTACTGGGCTCCTCTCTGTATTTGCTAATTAGGGTACATTTGACAATGGTTGTATTACTGGGTTACATCAAGTACAGCACTGGGGCATTCTAGTAGGTATAGACCAAGCATGTCAAACTCGTGGCCAGAGGGCCTTATGCAGCACACAACAAATATTTGTGGCCCAGCCAATATAACGGTACGTAAGAAACATTTTAATAAAAATTTTATAACTTAATTTTTATAATATTCTGTTATACATAATTATTAATAACAAACTACAATGTTCACTAAGGACTGATTAACATAATCATGTTTATTCATTTCCCTTATGTGCCAACACACCATTTCTCTCCACTAATATAAGCAGTGAACATTTTAGCAGCCGATGGCCACATCATTAGTCTTGTACTGACTTGTTTGGTGTGTGCAACAGGAAATATTTCGCTTTCAAAGAAAAAGAAACTTAGCTTTATTTATGTTACGCTTATTAATTTGTATAGTTATTCAGTGTCTGGTAAGTTAAAGTTCAAGAAAACTATTAATTTTTATTAAAATGTTATATTATTTTATATTAATGATTAATCATTTATTTCAGTCCTTTGTATTCAGCATGTCTCTATCAAAGTAAACTTATGTTTCTATGAAAATTGAAGCTTTTGTTTTTCTCCAACCCACATAAACTTAAGCCTTGTTTATTTGGCCCATGTTAGCCTTTGAGTTTGACATGCTTGGTGTAGACATTAGAATGCTGGACCAAATTACAGAGCTACCAGATCACATGCAGATTTAATTCTGTGAGTTTATGTATCATAAAATATGTACAAATTTTGAAATAATGTAACTCTAACCCCCAAGTTAAAAATCTGTTGACAATCACATAATTTAATATCAGATCTGCAGGAGGCAAGTGAACTGTAGATTGAATATATTCTGGGGAGCATGGTGATGCTCATTTCAGCTGGTAAACCAATCTCCATTCTATCTACTATTGGAATTAGTCTCAAAATAGTGGAATTTTGAGTCATTCAAGGACTCCAGGAACATATTGCTCAAATAAAGTATGGCCACTCTATGTTTTTCATTTATCATTTAAGAACCCCAAATCCAGACAGATGCTTGAAGCCAGGAGTGCTGGAAACCAGCAACATGGACTAGATTGTTTTATTTTTTTTAAACCTGACATTGATTTTAGAGGGAGAGAAAGGGAAAGGGAGAAATAGAAACATTTATGCATCTACATCAATCTGCTGCCTACTATCCACCCTTTGCTGGGGATCGAGCCCTCAACCCTGATATGTGTCCAGATTAGGAACTGAATTGGAGATATCCTGGTACATGGGTTGATACTCAACCACTAAACCACACCAGCAGATTGGAATAGATTGTTCTAGAATGAAGATGATGAAAACTTTGCTTTAAAAGATATGGCCCAAGTCTGGTAGAAAGTAGACTTAATCTAAAATCATTAAACCTATATAATCTCTCAAGGTCACACATTTTCACAGTGACACTAATCTTAGTATGGCAGCTCTGCACTTATCCACAGGGTTACATTCCATGATCCCAGTGAATACCTTGAACCTCAGATAGTATTAAAATCTCTATCTACTATATTTTTTCCTATACATACCTACCTACCTATTATCAAGTTTAGTTGATAAATTGGGTGCAGTGAAGGATTGATAATAATAACTAATAATAAAATAAAACAATTATAACAATATCTATATCTATCTATATATATATTTATCTATCTATCTATATAAAAGCCTAAGTGACTTTTATGACTGAACAACCAGAATGACCAGAATGACTAGTTGACCAGTTGCTCTGATGCACACTGACCACCAAGGGGCAGACACTCAACATAGGAGTTGCCCCCTGGTGGTCAGTGCGCTCCCACAGCCAACCTTCCATGGCTAGCCAACCACCCCTGATACCTCCCCACTGCTGGCCAACCTGCGTGGTCTCTACCCTGGCCATCTGGCCCTGATCTGCCCCAATTGGGGCTGACCAACCTCCCTCAGTCCCTCTCTCCATCCCTCCACAGGAGCAGGCAGGCCCCAATCAGCCTGGCCCCAAATGGGACTGGCAAGACAACCCCGATCAGCCCTGATCACTGGCCAGGCCTAGGGACCCCACCCATGCACAAATTTGTGCACTAGGCCTCTAGTACTATAATAAAAGTTATGTGAAAGTGGTCTCTCTCTTAGTATCTTATTATACCACACTCACCTTGTGCTTAAAGGATACACTTATGGCTTCTGTTTGTCATGTCTGAGTTGCCAACATCTACTCTTGCACTTGGGACATTAGTAAGTAATTGAACACAAGCACTGTGACACAGTGACAGCTGATCTGATAACTACTAAGTGACTAACAGGCAGGCAGCATATATATTGTGTTTACGTGAACAAAGGGATAGCTCATACTCTAGAAAGGATGGAGAGGGCTGGTGAAAGGTTACATCATGCGATTCAAAATAGCACACAATTTGAAACTTACAATTCTTTTGTATTTTCTATTTAATATTTTCAGACTGTTGTTGATCTCCAGTAACTGAAACCATTGAAAGTGAAACCCAAATAAGGGGGGACTATAGTGCCCATGGTATTCAGGATCTCAAACACACTCCCAGGCCTCTGTGTCTCTTTGGCCTCCTGTATTACCAGCAGAGGATTCTCAAACTCACAGGAATATTCAGAAACCACTTTCCAATTTTAGAAACTCCTTTCACATAATTAGTGTACATTGTCCTTGCTGCCTGTAATAACTTTGTGAAATAGCCATGATAAGGGAACTAGGTCACAAAGAAGCAGTATGAAATTCAGATCTTCATATGTCCACCCCAGGAGCTCATTCCATCACACCAAGCTGAGCTCCTCTTTGGAAATTGTCTAAGAAGAGATGGTCACTCAAGGTTAGGAACCTTTCCCCAAGGAGTGACATTTATTCACCCTCATGTCTTGGACTGTTTGCTTGCTGTGTTTGGCTGCCTAACATCTCCCCCCACCATTGGATACAGGCTAGTAGGACAGTAGATGGAAATGTTCTCTCTCTTCTAAAGATGAGCATGTGAGTACATAGGCCAATTCGATGCTTGTGCTCTTCTAGGAATCTACATTTCAACCAATAAAGGCACAGGATGAAAATGGTTGGGGCTTATCCAGTGAGCCCCACCACTGGTGCTACTAAGTAATTCCTGAAAACAAGAGCAGTCCTGGTTCATTCCATCTCCAAGCCTGCTTCTCAGCCTCCCACCAATTCTGTAAGCAGCCCCATCTCTTCCAATAAATTTCTGCTTGGTTAAATTAGTCAAAGTTCATTTGGCTATTTGCAATCCAAGAAGTTTTAACATAAAAGCCAACTAAGTCTACACTTTTGCATGTGCATTGGTATCCAAAAATGAAAGATGGGAGTTCCAGTGTATGTGTGTGCATGCGAGTGTGTGCACATGCTCTTAATCTCAAAAGTTTAGAGTACATATCCAAAAATGCTTTACAATTTTTATTTCTAATACATGGTATCTTGTATAATTATTGGAAATAATATGATAATTTTTGAATAAGCTAAATGGGGACTTAAGATTACTCTTGTGAAATGAACAAGAAGTTTGGCTTAATCTGGTGTCAATTTACTATTTGATATATTGTTTTATTGTTCTGCTTCCTCTCTTTAAGTTTTTTCCACACCAACATCAAAGTACTTATGCTTATGTAATAAATGGATTATTTTTTTGAGATGGCATACTGTTCCAAACTACTGTCAAAATTCTGGTAACACATTACATCTATCCTTTTGTGTGTGTTGAGAAGCAATAACAATAAAAGTGAGTAAAAATATTTCTCTGGCTTTGCAAAGGTTAAAACAGTTACCTAGAAGTTGTGAATCACAAAACCACAAGCTTTCTGTCAAACTTACATTGACTCCCTCACCTTTCCCCACTCTACAGCTTACTCTCTCAATGATGTGCTTTTCCCCATGATCCCAGTGATTCCAAAGCAATTACATTTCCAAGAAAAGAAATGCAATAAGCAAAGTAAATTCATAAAGTGAGGCTCTGAATGCATTCCTGCCATCTTTGGCTTAATGCCTGATCCTAGAAGATGTACCCTGAGCAGCAGGGAGATCATTTGAAATCTTTATTATGATGACAGCCACAACTGCTGCAAATGCCCTTCCACAACTGAAGATGCTTGCTTAATTCTTTGAAATTTTCCAAAAAATATTGTATTGGGTACCAATATATTCACAGCATGGTATCAACAATGCACAGCATATTCCCTTCAAGGTTATGATCATGTTCTTAGCAGGTTTAGGCTAGAAATGGACTGAAGTACTGCAGTTCCCATGGAGGTGAGCTTGTCAGCTGCTTCCCCAAGGTTGACACTGAACATTTCTGAATATACAATAAAAAAATT
This sequence comes from Lasiurus cinereus, assembly GCA_011751065.1. Taxonomy (NCBI): domain Eukaryota; kingdom Metazoa; phylum Chordata; class Mammalia; order Chiroptera; family Vespertilionidae; genus Lasiurus; species Lasiurus cinereus. The sequence goes on from JAAGEH010000020.1 coordinate 13,124,969, forward strand.
TAGATTGGAGAGAGAGAAAGGGAGGAAAGAAGAGAGAAAGGGAGGGAGGGAAGGAGAAAAGAAGGGAGGGAGGGAGGAAATTTCTTCTTTTCAATTTATGACATATGAGCTAATGAGTTATCTACATATCTATTGTCACTGGGAAAATGACCATCCCAACCAGACTTCCCCATTCCTGATGTATTCTCTTCCCTGATTCACGTCAGCCATGTTTTTCTTTCAGGAATCAAGCTCATGTTAATATTATCCTAGGAAGAGCATCACTAGAAAAGCAAATGCCAGGCATTGCCTAGGGCAGACTTGATCACACAGTCCAGTGGAGATGTGTTTCAAGCTTTGGTTCAGGGAATTACTTATGCTGTTTTTTTCCCTCTCATTAATGAAGACATTTAAAAATTAACTATATCTACAAAATGCACTTTTGTAAAAGAGGCATGCAGAACTTAAGAATTTAGCTGAGAATTGCTACTGTAAAGGAATTACTATTGTGTCTAATGTGAAAGGTTTGAATTTTCCCCATCTAGTTTATCCATTATTTAGGCAAAATTGTGATAATCGGGTATTATATACCAGGTTACACAAAAGAATGGTATAAATGTAAATTTTAAAAAATTATCATATACTTCAGCTTTTCATTCTACCAAATTTAGGTCATAAATATTGATGGGGCTTTATCATCATTTAAACTTGCCAACTAACTATAGACAATTATTTTGAAAATACAGCTCTGCATTCAAGCTATCTTGATACTGCCAGCAAGTCCCCAGCAATGTGAATCCTTACTGCTTACAAATGCCACCCCGTCACCCCCATCTCAGCACAAGGAGGCTCTCTCCAACAGCCACTGCCTCTAGGAGCCTCACCACCCTCCTCGCCCTGGATTTGGGAGCTCTCATATTGCTCCCTTGGGGAGCTGTCCTTCCTCCCCAGGAGCTCATCATAGGGTGTAGAACATCTTTCTGCTGGTGGGCTATGCACAGTGGCCAAGCTGCCTCCCTGCTGTGCCCCATGCAATGAATAAAATAGTACTCGGTGCACCAGTGCTCTGAGAGTGGCTCTGGTCAGTGTTTGCTCCTCCCCATGCCAGAGGAGTTAGATGTATTCCTCTCAGCTCTACTCATCACCTGCAGTAGCAGCCTGCCATTCCCCCTGGCACCTGCATTCTGTTCTCCACACCACAGCCAGAATATCCTTTAGAGAAATATGTGGATATCTGAGAACCCCCTGACTCAAAACGCCACACTTGAGAAATCCTAATACACCCTGAGGCCTCACTGAGCACTCCACTCTCACTCTCAGGCCTCACTTCCCACTGCCCCTGCTCTCACAAACACTGGCCTCGCCACTCCATTCTCATAACAGGTTCACCACGCCTCTAACTCAGATTCCCTCTGTTGACTACACTCCAGGCTTTCCTATGCCTGGCTTCAGCCTCTGTTCAAATGTCTTTCCTCAAGAAAACCTTCCCCTCGTTACCTCATCAGAAATAGTCTCTACCATCCTTTATCTGCTTGCTGGCTTCGTTTTTCTTCAAATCACTTACATAATGGGTTTACTTGTTTACTAGAGGCCCAATGCACAAAATTTGTGTAAGAGTAGGCCTTCCTTCCCCCAGCTGTCAGTACCAGCTTCCCTCTGGCACTCGGGACTTGGGCTTCCCTCTGGCCACTGGCAGGCACCCAGGACCAGGGCTTCCCTTACAGCTTTAGCTTCATCTGGAAGGTTGTCCAGAAGGTTGTCTGGAAGGATGTCCAGTCAAATTAGCATATTATGCTTTTATTATTATAGATTGTCTATGTCACTTGTTAGAATGTAGATTCTATTGGTGAAAGCACTTGACCTCTGTACCTTAGGGCCTAGAACAGTGCCTGGTCCATAGTAGATACTCCCATATATAAAATGAATGGATACATGCCCGGCATGCCAAGGTGTCTGACCTGATTACCCTTCAGAATATCACTTCCTCCTGGTTTCCTAAGACTGTGTTCTTCACATCTGTTCAATCACTGTGATGAACTACTGTTTGCCTTTACCTGCACATGTGGTGCCTGAGCACTTGAACCCTGGCTAGTCCTAACTGAGATGTGTTGAAGGTACAAAGTACACATCAGATTTTGAAGATTTAGTATGAAGAAAAGAATGTAAAATATCTCATTGAGAATTTTTTACTGATTGCATGTTAAAATGCTATTTTCTATATATTAGGCAAAATAATTATTAAAATTTGTTTCAACTGTTGTTGTTTTTTTAAGTGTGGGTATTAGGAAATTTAAAGTGACACAAGGACTCACATCTGCAGCTCACCTTATATTTCTACTGGAGAGTGCAGCACAAGACCAGGACCATGATCTAATCAGGAGCTGCCAGGTAAAGTATAAGGGCGCAGGCTTTAAATCAGATAGACAGGCTGGGATTCTGGTCTTTCGGATTTAGGTTCACGGCCATGAGCAGGGTGCTTAAATTCTGAGGCCTAGTCGCTCGTCTGCTCAGTGTGTGTGAAGGAAGTTACTTCAAAGGGCAATTACCCAATGTAATAAAGAAAATAATAATAACTCATGAAAAGGCCTCATTAGTCCCAAGGCATTCAGAATATGCTGCTCCTTTCCCTTCTCCCATGAGCGCCAGATCTCCACCATCCAGACAGCAAATCTTTTTAGTCATTTCCCCATTTTCTACCTCTTACCAGCACCTAGAGGCCAGACTGAGTTTTGTGGTGTGGCAAAGATGAACCATTTATGTGGTCATTTCACAAACATGTTGAAGTACCAATGCTGCATGAGAAATTCAACTACAAGCAGTGGGGGTGGGGTAAGCTTTAAAAAAATAAACTCACAGAAAGTAAGGAAGAAGGGCTCTGAGTGTCCTTGTTTGTAGTGAGGTGATAGAGCTGACTGTGTGTGGTGTGCACTAGCCACCCTCCTCCAAGCACCAGATGGAGGCTGCCCTACAATGCTCTGCCCCTCCCTTCACTGGTAGCCCATCACCAGGCATGGCCCACTCTCTTAAGGACTGTAACTCATGAATTTCAAGAGAGCTAAGTATACAAACAAGAAAAAGCTAGGGTTTCCCAGACTCCTTCCTGGAGATGTTAGGGTAAAACCCAGGAATCTGCATTTTTAAAACTCCACAGGAGATATGATGTATACACCCAGAATGAATAAAGATTCCAGGAAGGGTGCTCACAAATCAGGCATTAGTATTTGCATGACCTCCCACAAAAGGACCTCCCTTGGGTCCTAACCGGTTTGGCTCAGTGGATGGAGTATTGGCCTGAGGACTGAAGGGTCCCAGGTTCGATTCCAGTCAAGGGCATGTATCTTGGTTGCGGACTCATCCCCAGTAGGGGGTACACAGGAGGCAGCTGATCAATGTTTCTCATTGGTGTTTCTAACTCTCTAAGTCATTCCCTTCCTCTCTGTAAAAATAATAATAATAATAATAATAATAATAATAATAATAATAATAATATATTTTAAAGGGAGCTCCCTTGGGCAAAGTATAGAGCCTCATGACCTGATTCATTATCTGTAAATTGATACCTATGAAGGGGGGTAACTATCAGGATCAAGTAGCCTGTGTATGGGAAGCCCTTCCATACCCAATGGACTACATGACTGTCAGCCATTCCATATTGTTGTTAAGAAGCCAAAGAGGGAACAATGGCACCAAGAGGAACAAGAGCTCTACCATGATGGCCTCTTTTCTCTGGCATTTTTTACTTTCCTCCAAATTTCAAGCCCTCATTTTTTGTCAATTATTCTGAAGCATTTGGGACAGGTGTCTTAAGTACAGGCCTACCTGGACATTTTATATTGGTCCAGCAAAGCAATTACCACTAACATCCAATTGAAATGTCAATATTTTAGTCAAGACTAATGAAGACATTTCTCCTATGGGCATGGTTCTTTTTCATACTGTGCATGGTTTTAACTCGGCAGTTGAAATGTGACTCCTTCTCCCCCAAGGAAACCTTCATGTACCTTCCCAAAAAAAAATCTACAGGAGAATCAAGATGGCAGCATAGGTGACCACTTAAACTGCTGCCTCACACAACAATTTAAAAACTAAAACTAAAAGACAGAATGGACATCATCGAGAACCACAGGAAAGCTGGCTGAGTGGAAATTCTATAACTAGAAGAAAAGAGAGGGGCTCACGAAGGCTCAGAGAAGCTGCAAAAAGCTGAGGTATGAAGACACGTGTGTGGAGAGTTCAGGCAGCAGAGAACCTGGCTGGCTTCCTCTTTTGAGATGGAGACAGAAACTCCTGACTACACTGAATCCCAGTTCTAACTGCACTGAACTCTAGTTCCAGGTGAGACTCATATGGGGAGAGTCTGGACTATCAGAAGAAGCAAGGAGTGCATGGAAACTCAGGGGAGCTGCAAAAGGCAGAGGTCTGGAGGAGCACATGCCAGTGCACGCAAAGAGGACTGACTGCTGATTATGCCTCTGGCTCTCTCTAGCAGGAGGAAAACGAACCTCCTGACTGCACTGAACTTCAGTTCCGACTGCACTGAACCCCAGTTTCAGGCAAGACCCTGGGGACCCAGACTCATACAGGTGTCTGGAGCGCACAGAAATTCAGGGGAGCTGCGAAATAATCCAAAAATTTGAAAGAATCTCTGGGACAACTTCAAGCGTACCAACATTAGAATTATGGGAGTGCCAGAAGAAGAGAGAGAGCAAGATACTAAAAACCTATTTGAAGTAATAATGACTGAAAACTTCCCCCATCTGATGAAATAAATAAACTTATAAGTCCAGGAAGTTCACAGAACTCCAAACAAAAGGAATCCAAAGAAGACCACACTGAGACACATCATAATTAAAATACCAAGAGCAAAAGACAAGAAGAGAATATTAAAAGCAGCAAAAGAAAAACATTTAATTACCTACAAGGGAGCACCCATATGATTGTCAGCTGATTTCTGAACAGAAACTATGCAGGTCAGAAGGGAGTGGCAAGAAATATTCAAAGTGATGAATAGCAAGAACCTACAACCAAGATTACTCTACCCAGCAAAGCTATCATTCAGAATTGAAGGTCAGATAAAGAGCTTCACAGATATGAAAAAACTAAAGGAGTTCATCAACACCAAACCAGTATTATATGAAATGCTGAAAGGTACTCTTTAAGAAAAGGAAGAAGAAAAAGGTAAAGATTAAAATTATGAACAACAAATACATATCTATCAACAAGTGAACCTAAAATTCAAGTGAATCAAAAATCTGATGAACAGAATTATCTGGTGAATATAATAGAATCAGGGGCATAGAATGGGAGTAGACTGACAATTCTCAGGGGGGAAAGGGGTGAGGAAGTGAGGGGAGAGGCTGGACAAAAATCGTATACCTACGGATGAGGACAAAAGGGAGGGAGTTAAGGGCAGAGGGAGGGATGGGAGCCAGGTGGAGGAGAGCTATGGGGGGAAGAAGGAGAAACAATTTTAATAACCTGAACAATAAAGATTTGTTAAATTTAAAAAAATGTACATGGGCTGGAATTGAATTTCTCCACCAGCCATAAGAGAAATGGGCTGCAGAGTGGTCAGAAGCTACCCTGAAATGGTTAATTAAAAATTGTTTGTACAGTAGATAGCTTGAAGTTTTTTAATTTCTCTGGAGATTTCAGATAGGAGTTTCAGCATTCCTGGCATTTGCTTCATCTTGAGAATAAGCCTAGAGCCCAGCTTCTCTCCCAGCTCCTGGTCCTGGGGCTTAGCCAGGAACCCATAGAGCTTAAGAGAGAAAAGGGAAAAAATTACAGAATGCCTCTGAGATTCATACAGAGGCCCTTCTTAGCTCTTAGAATTGTCATAAAAATTCCTGGAGAATCAGGTGCCATCTCCATCCAATTATTCCTTTATGGTTTTCAATCACAGAGAAGTTGCTTGACCATGTTTACAGCAATTTCTTGAACGCCTCCTCTCTCTATTATCTCATGAATTTCTTATACATACTGCAGGTGTCAAAAAAAATTCAAGTACTTTGTTTCTTTCCTAAGTACATTGTCTAGTTAATTATCGGGTAACTACATGGCCCGTAAAGAAAAATAAACAAACAACCATAAAACCATCTAATTTTTATGCTGAAAAATATAGAGGTGAGAAATCACAACTGTATTATTTTCCCTGGGATGCTAATACAGATATAACCAATGTGACATGAGTAACAAATATATATATTTGTTAAGTGTCCCTCCCACCATCTGACAGGTCACTATGAAGTGCATTCACCACCAAGAGGCAGATGCTCAACACAGGAGCTGCTGAGCTGCAGAGACTTAGCAGCAGTGGTTCTTGGGTGTTGCACCCTGAAACCAGAAAGGAAGGAGCCTGATTCCTCACAGAGCCTAAAAATTCCACCTTCAGCCATGGGTTATGTTGTTGCGGGGGCACTGTCGGGTCTGAATTTGGTTTACTGCACACTTGTGTTTGCATTCCACACCCTGAACCACAGCAACTTTGCAGAGTGCCCTCTCACACTCTGGAACACCTCAGCAGATGTCGGAAAGCCAATTTTGGCCTAATCTCCACAGGCCAGGCTAAGAAACCCCACCTACTGGAGGGACTCCACTACTCTGCCGCAATGCTGCCCCAGGTGCAGCCAGCTGGGGAGAAACCAGGGGAGATTGGCTCCAGGGCATGTCCCAGCCTGTCTTGTCTGGTCCTGCCCCACCGGCCACCTTCTAATTAATTTCTTTTCAATGAGCATGAATCTGTGCACCTGGCCACTAGTCAATACTATAACCTCTGAAGCAGCCATTCAAATACTTCTTCCAGAACACAATTACTCTGTATTGTGATAGTGACAAGTACCTGTCAGAAGACTTTAATGCCAATCATAGCTCTTTGCAAAACAAGCAGCATGAGGCACTTGAGAGCAGGCACACCACCTGGCTGGTGCAGGCTTTACATAGCTGGGAAAGCCACCGAGGTTCCTCAGTGTTCTCTTGTCCAAAGCTTGGGCTCATCATTCTGATTTTCTTGGTTTAATGTCCTTAATTGACTAGTTTCCATGAACATTCTCGCTATTTCATTATATTCTTTCTTTTGCTGTTTTATTTTATTCTGTTGCTTTGGTAGAGCTAAGATTTTCTAGAACTTCAATTATTTTATTTATGTTTCCTAATGGAAAGAGTCCATTTTGATAGGAGGCCCCAAGGACTGAAGTGAGTTCCCAGGCTAGATTGGGAAAGCGGGCTAGATTTCATTTAATAAGAGCTCAATACCTGAGTTCCACTCCTGTAGCCACTCAAGGGCAATTAAAATGGATTTTAAATGTTGGACCCATTTTTAGCTCACTGACTGTTGCTTGAAGTTTAAGAAGCTGACATTGATCCAATGAAAAGTGTTTAATATTTTAAAAAAGTCAATATTTCTTGGGCCTTAAAGGACAGAGTAGTATACATATGATAAACTAGATGGATACTTAGTTCGTTTCCATATATCTTTGCAGCACATAGAATCTAACAACATATTATTGTTGGAAATCACATCGAAAACTGTGCATACTCTAATATCACTTTTTAAAATAATTTCATTTGGATTGAAATATAATTGTGATCTGTAAGAGAAATGGTTATTCTTTTTAGGAATTTTTTTTAGTAGGTTGAAGGGTAACCACAGGGAATAAGTAATGTAGAACTGAGGAGCTTCCTATGTCCTCATTAGCCATTCCCTCGCCAATTAGGTTAAAAAAAAATAGAGGGGCTGGGTATTAAATTAAGTATGTAATATTCACAGCAAATGGTTGTGTCTATTCTCACCTGTCTGCCCACACATGGTAAGAGAGTTAAGTACAGCATTCCCTAGTCAGAAAGCATTGATCCCAAATGGCTTCATGTTAAAATTAATGTGTGACACCCAAAAGTAGATAAGCATTGGGATGATTGAACATGGACAATCTGGAAGCCCCTAAGGCCTAAACCAAAAGAGGAAGGGGTTAGAATTAAGATAAAACAAACTAATAATAAGAAAAAATACTGGAACAGAACCAAAGATAAGTTTAAATGTCTATGAAGTTTTTTCTTTTCACTCTTGTTTGATCAGTTATCTATTTTTTTTCAAACCCTCTTACAGAATGTACTTATCGATGCCTTTATTTGTGTTTTAATACATGATTTAGACAAGAAAGTACAAAGTTTCTGTTGACTCAGCCTTCAGTTCCTGAGGAGGGTGAGCCAACTTAACTATTTCCATTACCACCTTCTACTGAGGTGGAGATCAACACTTCCTGAGTACCTACACTATGCCAATAAGTTTAAAGACACAGATTCATTTAACTCTCAAAACTATTCTGTAACATAGGTTGTCATCTCCATTTTGCAAGTGAACTGGAGCTGAAGGAGGTTGGGCAGTTTGCTCAAGAGCATGCAAGTGGTAAATGGCAGACATGGGATTTACATCAGGTCTTTCACAACTCCAATGCTGTGTTTTTAACTACACCAAACTACAGGCACAGTCCTTAAAATTCTGAAAAAATATGTCCTATGGAGCTGACCACATAGAGTGATAAACAGCTTACAGTAATACTACATGATCCTATGTTGGAAACGTTTCTCATCTTCCTAACGTTTTCAGAAATCTCATCCTTGTACTCCAGAGCAAAAAGATCCTATATTCAAGGAAGGAGTAGTTCTTTTAAGTCAGCAGAAGCAAGTGCAGTGCTTGTTGTTCTTTTCTAAATTTACTGTTTCTTCTAATTTTCTTTTAATTTTTTTTAACAAAAGAGGCATAATGAGCCCTACCAAAATCTGAATTCAAAATCATCTCTTTGTTTCTTGTTGATTGCAACTTTTCAAAAATGAACTCATCCTTTTTTTCACTGTAGGAACATATTTGCAAAATCAACTTTAACATCCAATGACCATATAAACACTGCCTGAGGAAGATTCAGTTTCTATTTTATTTGTCCGTTGAGAACCGTCAAATCTAATATACTGACCTCCATTACAGATCACACATCTGACATAAAGATTCCTGGATTATAGAGAAAAGGCTACCTGAATACCCACAAGACAACAATTTTTTAAATTTGTCAGATAATTTCTAAGATCTCCCTTGGTACTCATCTGCCTTTGTATTGTATTTCACACTGGACATGACACTATTAAAATTCAATAAGACACAATTTAACATTCAAGCAATGTCATAGAAGAATATTTAATAACATCTAAAAATAATTCTATATTGATAAATCAAAATAAGTTTCAAAAGGGTCTTAATGGTATTAAATACCATAAATCCCATTAAAAGGATCTAGAAGGATATGAAGTAAGCTATTATTAGTGATTATCTCTGTTCAAGAAAAATTAGTGGGTTTCTTTTTACTTTTCTGATTTTTTATTTAAAGAACATTTAGAGCTCTCAAAATAAGAAATAATAATTATTTATGCATTTAATATATACATATTAAATAAATTATATTCCTTAGTACCAGGAAAAATATCCTCTTCTTTGGCTGCGAGGTAGGCAAAATGGGTGTTAGTAACTCCTTGAACATTTGGAGAAATGGACATTAAGCAATTTGCTACTAGCTCCCAAGTGGAGCAAAGTGAAAGTTAAGCCTGGTGTTATTTCCATAACTTCTCCATATGTTGATGTGCTTACAATTTTAGGACAGTTGGTTTTCATTACAACTATATGCACCCCTTTATTCCAACTTTCTACCGATAGGGGAACATTAGATATGACATGACATAATGTTTCTATCTTTCTAACAATTCTGATACAGTGGTAATGGGAGACATCACTGATCTACTGGCACAGCAATCCATCCTATTGGCACAAGACATAACTTCAGAATCCTTCTCAACTTACTTTCCAAGGCAGGCACTTGCTGGCTGGGCTTGGCACATGAGAAGCATTTCACCACATGTACTATTAGGACCATGAAGGCCTTATGGCAGGAATTTGCCATCTCAGTGTATCAAATAATTCATCAACATATGCACTACTACCTTCAAATCCATTCATCTAGCTGTCTGATGTGTGTTAGACACTGAGGAAAAGTGAGCATAACTCTTACCTTCAAGAACCTACATTGTTTGGATGTTATAAAACATCCTTCTACGACATTGCTTGAATGTTAAATAGTATCTTATTGAATTTTAAGCTTGTACTGCAGAGGGGAGAATTCTAAGCACCATACAGCCTCTGCTCAGAGAAAACCAAAGAAATCTAGAGAAAGGCAAGGTTGCCTCCAGCTAGAGGGTACACAGATAAAGCATTTGAGTTTGTGATTTATTTCATGGGCAATGAGGAGTTAATGATGGCTTTGAGAAGATAGGCACCAGAATGAAAGCTGTGCAATAGAACACATCCAGCAGTATCACAGAGTAGCCTGAGTGGAAACAGGCCAGGAGGCAAAGGCTATCACAAAAAGAGAACACCTCACATGCCCAAATTTGAAGATGCTTGTGCCCCTTTTAGACAGCACAGCTGCTGGAGAAATAACCACCTCTGACCACTGTTAGTGCCTTATTCTCTCTCCTGCATTCAGACTCTGCATTGACCTGACCTGGAGAGATCTGGCTACCACTTAAGGAAAGATAAAAGATGGCCAATTCGTAATGGAAACCAGGCACTGCAATGCAGCTTGCTTCCTTGGCTGCAGGCCAAATACATCAAGGATTCTCTCTGCTTTACCTGAGCAGGAGCCCAATGTATCTGCCAGCTGGCTCAGAGCTTCCCCATCCTTTCAGAACTGGAAAGAAGGAGGAGGAAAAGGAGAAATCGGTGGAGGAGGAAGTCAGGGCAAGTCTGAGTGCTCCACTCTAGAGAGCTCAGGAAAAGATGGCATATTCCAGAGAACGGGCAACTAGCATTTACTTTCTGAACACTTTCTGTGGATTAGCACTTTACAGGTGTTATCTCACTTAATCCTCAAAACAACTATGTTGGGAGCATATCTTGTACCTATATTACAAGCAAAGAAACCCAAACTCAGCATCAGTGCCACTGAGCAGAATCAGCTGAAAATTTCTCTATGAACAGAGGAGAGAAGCTGTTTGCTCACAATACCAAATCCAACTGGCAACTGGGTGAGCTGGGTCTTATCTCAGGTCTGCCATGTTTCTCTGCTGCCATGTTTCCCCGTAGCTCAGCCTGTCAACACCAAATATCTGTACTTGCTGGGGTTCAGGTGATAATCAGGAGAGAGGGCAGGGATGGGCACCATCCCTCATTAACTTGTTTCACTCATTCCCTTAGTTGTCTCTCTATATTGATTCGGATTTTTGGCCTTGCAAAACAATGTGTTTATTTCCAGAGTTTCCCAGCACAGCAGCAAAATGACTTGTCAAGCTCTGCTCCCTTGTCAGCTGCTTGACACACTAGAGCAGCCCTGCTCTCCCCTGGAAGGTCTTTTCAGGCAGCCAATGCTTACCTCTCTCATCTAGATTTCTGACACGAGTGTGACAGCTATGTGCACCAGTCGATTTCTTTTCTGTGCTTTACTTTCCACTCCACCAAACAAAGTTTCATGAATCCATTTCTTGGTGTGCATAGTAAAGCCCTCCAATGAAGCCCTGGCAGCATAGGCTTATCACTGTTATTCATTGCTTGCCTTCTCCATCCTGGATATGGTAAGGGATATACCACCATTGTTGGAATGTTAATGCTGCATCCCAGAACTCTGAGGAAGCAGCCGACAATGAGCAGGGGAAAGGTAATGCAAGCTAGGGAAATAAATAAGTCAGGGGATGGGCCAACTGCAGATCCAGAAGCCCAGACAACAGGCCATCAACCATCCCATACAAATAGCACTGTCTTTTTGTTGTCACTGTGGTTATACAGTATCATAGTAGGTTTCCATCCTATCCTAGTTGCCCTAACCTTGGGGATCACAGTGCTCCCTCCCAGCAGCTCTTACATTTGCTCCAGCTAGGAAGGTCTGCACCGGGAACATTTTCATGAAAGGCTATCAGGTAGGAATAAAAAAGGCAATTCATGATTAACCACAGGATGACTTGTTAGTGGCTTGGATACTCAATCTCATGATGCAACAAGGACCAGAGAGACCTGTCTTTTTCTTTTTCTCCAAAATGGAATTATCTTCATTGATTTCTTTACTAACTTAGCAAAATAATTCAAGTCCATTATAAAAATTTCAGAATTATACACATCCTCTCCATTTCATAAAATAACTTCAGTTATCACTAAGATAAGTGCTCTGAGCAATATGTTATGAATATAAAGTATATTTTTAATGCCAAGTACTGTAATTTGCTTTCATGTGTTTGGCTCTATATCAAGGTTATATCTCCATGTCAAAACAGTGGTCTTTTAGTTAGAGATAACAGAGTGAAGACATTTCATTTTGATCCCACTTTTCTCCATCTAAACCCATCCAAAACAACTTTAAAAAATGAAAATGAAAGGGAAGTATAGCCTTACAGTAATGATAGAAGTAAATATGCAAAATTCAAAGCCATGGTCCATGAATTATAAACCACAAACTCTAGGATATGCTTTGAAACCTGGCCCCAAATATGAAAAGCCATGAGGGCTACACATAACCTCCAGAGAAATTAGGTAGGAGAGAGCATTCCCTCAATATGCTAATGACCCAGGTCTGAAAGGTCAATGCAAGAATTCACTGATAGAAACAATGAGATCTAAGGACACAGGCAGGCCACAGAAGTGGAACAGACCCTGAAAAGTCCCATCCTTCTACAGAGAAGGAAGGCTCAGTTGGTAGAGCTCAAAAAGGTATATGGCATTTTTATTGTTGAAAACCAGGCTAGAAACAAGCTGATTTGAGGACCTGGTGTGTCTGCTTTGTACCTTCTATCCAAGTTCAGTTACAGGTAGCACCTCCTTTCACTGTGGAGTGAATGGTCATTTAACAATAAATTCCATGGTCTCTCTACTTATTGCTGAAAGAACTGTTGGAGATGATGTGGAGTAAACAACATTAGCCACTAGATTACAAACAAAGAATTTTGTACTCTGAGCCCCAGTATAGTAAAAACAGAGAAACCCAAAGATAGACATCATTGCTGGGCAGAGAAAACTTAGTGGTGAAACCCGAATCAAAGGATCTAGAATTATCCATCTCCATTCATTACCACACATTCTTATGTATAAGCAAATACTTGGTTTTATATGAATTTCTAATTTATTCAATTACATTGTTGAATTATTTGATTATTAGTAATAACTGAAAAGAACTCAACATGAAACAAATCTTATATAATAAAAGCCTAATATGTTAAGGGTCCAGTTATCTGGTCAGCCATTCAACCAATTAAAGAGTAATATGCTAATGATATGCTAAGGCCACTCAACCACTGGCTATGACCTGCAGGAAGCAGTCAGTCAACAAGTCGACCAATCACTATGATGTGCACTGACCACCAGGGGTAGATGCTTCAACCAGTAGGTTAGCTTGCTACTGGGGTCCAGCTGATCAGGACTGAGTACTATGGGCCAAACACTCCATGGACCCCTCCTGTGGCCCCTCCCCAGCTGGCCAATCTCCCCTGTCCCTCTGTGACCCCAATCATGGCCCTGTGAGGTTCCCTGGCTCCACCTGTACCCTCTTGCAATCTAGGACCTCTCATGGATGTCGGAGAGCTGGTTTCAGCCCAAGAGTGGAATGACCAGTTGCTATGACGTGCACTGATCACCAGGGGCAGACACTCAATGCAGGAGCTGCCCCCTGGTGGTCAGTGTGCTCCCACAGAGGGAACACTACTCAGTCAAAAGCTAGGCTCACTGCTGGTGAGCACAGCGGTATTGGTGGAAGTCTCTTCTGCCTCTGCTGTCAGTCAGGTTTCTCGCAAGGGCTCCCAGACTGCGAGAAGGCACAGATCAGGCTGAGGAAACCCTTCTCCCCCACTCTGTGCATGAATTTCTTGCACAAGGCCTCTGGTATATAAATATTTAGTGGGGAGGTTGTGAAGAGGATGAAGGGAAAAATATACACCAAAAAAATATATAAAGAGGAATTGGCCTCTCAAAGAAATTTCCACCAACATGACATCTACACAAAGAAGAAAGTTAAGATGCTTCAATTTTTTAATACTGTATAACAGAGTCTTGAAAGTTAGTGGCTTAAAATGTATGTTCTCACAAATCTGCAATTTGGACAGGACTTGGGGAAGACTGTTAATCTCTATCCCACATAACATCAGCGGGGAGGCTCAACTAATGCTGGTGAATCCACTGACAAGATGAGTTCTCAGATGGTTGGCCACTGGGTGCTAAGGTGCTGAGAGCTCAGCTGGAGTTGTTTCCTGGGCCCATGGTTCTCTTCCATGCAGTATCTCTTACTAGTTTGAGTTTCCTCACAGCATGGAAGACAGTCTTATGGCAATTGGACTTCTACGAGTACACAAGTGGAAGATACCCAGAACTGACCCACTGTAACTTCCAATATATTTTACTGGCTAAACTGAGTAACTGTCAGCCAAAATCATGGAGAAGAAACTACACTAGGGCACAACTACTGGAAGGCATGGCTCATTAAGAGACACTTAAGTAATAGTCTATTGCCATGAGCGATATTCATTACAGCATCAGATCTAGACTTAAAGTCCAGGATATTGTCATTTAAATCAGTTCCAGATGTGGTTGAGGTACCTCAAGTGCAGCTATTGATCTGAAGGCGCATGAACTAAAGAGACAAATTATATAATGGTGATATAATTTCTATAAAAAATCTTTGTGGAATTCCTAGCCATCAAATTAAAATTCATTCCATTAGACAAAAGCAACATCCACAAAATTACTCTCTACTTTAGGTTGAATTAGAGTGCTATAAGACTCAAGAGTTTTAAAAATCCTATTGTCTGCCCTGGCTGGTTTGGCTCAGTGAATAGAGTGTTGGCCTGTGAACTGAAGGATCCTGGGTTCAATTCCAATAAAGATCACATGGCCAGGTTGCAGGCTCAATTCCCAATGGGGGGGGGGGTGTGCAGGAGAAAGCTGATCAATGATTCTCTCTCATCATTGATGTTTCTATCTCTCTCCCTCACCCTTCTTCTCTGAAATTAATATAAATATATTTTTAAAAGTCGTATTGTCTAGGTGGAAGGTCTACAAGTTGCACTCAGAAAAGTACTGAGTCTTTTTTTTCCTTGAAGAGAAAAGTGTCTACAAGGTACTACCTTTTATTTTGCTAATATCATAACAAAGAATCTCATAGATTCTTGACCACAAAGCCACATTTCACAGGCAATAGTTTATATTTTATTTTAGTCCTGAGGCCAGTTTATATTTTGAGAATTTTTCCCTGGCTAAGAATACTAAAATAAAAAATAATTTTCTAAATGAGCAAATTCTGGTTTGAACATACTTTCTCTAATTCTGTTATAAAATGAAACAGTACCTTTAGTTATTCTCTCTGTAACTGTACTTTATCATATATAAATAAAAGGAACAGTTGGCACTGATACATAAGTTAACTAGGTACAGTTTCTATTTTCCATTTTTACAGGCAATAGCCTACTCAGTTTTCCTAATGGAATATGTGGTCCCCTTTTATGAAGCTTCCAAGTGTTTCCTTTCTTCCTTTGAAGACTTCACTGACAGTCTCCTAAGATCTTCTGATCTATGCCCACAGTCAGGCTCCAAAAAGTCTTTTGAAAGAAATTCCAAAGGGACAATTTCCAATGGGCAAGAATATTTTCCTGAAATAAAGATTTGAACCTATAGCCAAAAAAACACACTATAGCTCAGGAAAAAGTAATACAAAAGAAAAAATGGCAAGAAATATCTTGATAAAGTTATCAAACTTCACAGACATACAGAAATGATTCTAGGGGTATATAGGCCAAAAACTAGTTCATGTACAAAAGGGAAATACTAGACTTGTTTCAGATTTCTCCATAATAACTTTAGATGATAAAAGGAAATCGAGTGATGTGTATAAAGTTTACATCCAGCCAAATTTCCTGCAAGTACAAGGCTAAAGACAGAAACTCACAAGCCTTAAGGATTCAGAATATTCTGCTGAGTCTTTAGTGGGGAAAGAAAGATTAGTGATACATCTAGCCAAATAAATGAGATAACTTAAAATGAAGAACTCAAAAAATAGGCATGTTGTGATAAAATACCAGTCAGAATTAAGTCCAGTTCAACACAGGACTAAGATATATCAATATCATGAACTGAGTTTACAGAGCAGAAAGCAATGTTATACACTTTAATGATGTACAAATAAAAATATAAAACAATCAGTGGAAGAGGAAGATGGAAAGAAGTAGAAGTATTTCCAATTTCCTCAGCTTTCAGGCTAAAGATTCTAAATGCTAAGTTTGATATATGTAATTAAGAACTAATTACTTCAAACTCTTAAGGTTTTCCATATTTTTAAAACTTAGAATTATCACTTAAAAATTGCAGCTGTTTTTTACCCAAAGTTACACATCTTTGAGTTTTCATCTGTTAAATTCAACTTTATATACCATAATAAAAGGGGACTTATTCTAGGGATGCAAGGATAATTAAACACCTACAAATAAGTTAATGTGATACAAAATAGAGAATAAAAATCATATAATCTCAATATTTACAGAAAAAGCATTTGCAAAATTAAACATCCATTTATGATAAAAAAAAAAAACTCTCAACAAATCGGGTATAGAAGAACATACTTCAGTATAATAAAGGCTATATATGACAAGACATCATGCTCAATAATGAAAATCTGAAAAAATTTGCCCTAATATCATGTAAAGTTAGGGATTCCATTCATACCACTTTTATTCCACATAATATTAGAAGTCCCAGCCAGAGCAATTACATAAGAAAAAGAAATAAAAGACTATCAACTTGGAAAGGAAGAAATAAAATTAACACTATCTGCAGATGACATAATAATAAATATAGAAATCTCTAAAGACTCCATCCAAAAAACTGTTAGAACTAATAAACTAACTCAATAAAGTTCCAGGATACAAATCAATATGTAAAAGTTATTCCTAAACACTAATAACCAACTGTTAGAAAGAGAAATTAAGAAAATCTCATTTAAAATTGCATCAAGAAGAATAAAATACC
Organism: Lasiurus cinereus; assembly: GCA_011751065.1. NCBI lineage: Eukaryota > Metazoa > Chordata > Mammalia > Chiroptera > Vespertilionidae > Lasiurus > Lasiurus cinereus. The sequence goes on from JAAGEH010000020.1 coordinate 13,141,980, forward strand.
AAGGAGGTGAAATATTTGTACACTGAAAATTATCCAACATTAATTAAAGGAATTATAAAAGACACACATAAGTGGAAAACTATTTCATGAGTATGGATTTAAATAATATTATTTAAATGTCCATACTCTCCAAAGCAATCTACAGATTAAATGCAATCCCCCATCAACATTCCAATGGCATTTTTCACAGATGTAGGACAAACAATCTTAAAATTTGTATGGAACCCCAAAAGACCCTGGATAACCAACACAATCAAAGTAGGAACATCACTACAGATTCCATAAAAATTAAAAGGATAAGAGAATATTATATATAAACAATCTTATGCCAACCAAGTAATAGACAAAATCCCAATGCTAAGACAAGAAGAAATTAAAAATTGAATAACCCTAAATCTATAAAGGAAATTGATTCCATCATTTAAAATTGTCACAGAAAAGTGAAGGCCCAAATGGCTTCACTGTTAAATTCTAACACCTCACTAAGTTAACTCTTCAAATGAAGTCAAACATGAAGTGCAGACATGACCAGTCAAAGAAGGAAGAATTCCCTGCTACAGTGAAAAGACCAGGAAGAGCCTGGGAGTCAGAGGACATGAGTAAGTACCAGTGCGGCCTTTCACTTGCTGTCTGACCTGGCAAGACAGTTCCATCCCCTTCTCTGGGCCTCAATATTGTCTCAAACTCAGTAATTTATGTCCCATCTTCATAGTATTTATCATGTCCATGCATTCCCATACTATTATTGTTTTTCTCTATTTCAACTAAATCAGCAAATTTCCTTTACTTAAGCCTTGTCCTATACAATAATATCTATTATATAATAGCATTAATATACTAATTATATTTGTTCTATTATACAGTGCATCATA
>JAAGEH010000020.1:13147661-13264850 GCA_011751065.1 Lasiurus cinereus
ACAGTCAACAGAAATTATAATCAGTCAGGAAATATCAGCTACTATAGGAGCACACAGTAGGTCCACCTATCCTGGTCTTGGGTGAGATGGGTGGGGAGTTAAGGGAGTTTAGCTTTGCTTTGCTTTTTTCCATCACAAAGTCTTCAGCCCTCTCCAAAGCAGAATCCTCTGATTATCAAAGGGATAATCAAGTAGGAGATGTGCTAATTTATGTACATTTCTTGTGTAGTTGGCAGCCCTTTCTTGGATACAAAACACAGGGAAATAATGTGAATATGTCTGAAGTCAACAGTTATTCCTTATTAGCAAATACATTTTCAACTTCACAGCTCAAATATGAGTCCTCATAGGAAAGCCCTGGGTGATCTCATGATTTCTAATACATAAATTTAATGCGTTTAGACTTTAAATCTAACATTTCTATAAACAATGGAAAATATGGACTTTTTTCTTCCCAGATAGTCAATATTCCCACATCACTTGGTGAATAATCAGCCCATCTTCTCCATATCTGTTGTAAATGCCAACTTTCTCATACACAATATTTCCATTTATTTATTGGTATATTTCTGGATGCTCTGTTCTAGTCCATTTGTCAATACAGTGGTACCTTGAGATACGAGTGCCCTAACATACGAGATTTTTGAGATATGAGCCATCGAGCGAGCTATTTTTTGCTTTGAAATACGAGCAACATTTGAGATACCAGTAATCGTGAGGATTGGCCGGCTGCACATGACCTACCAGTTTACCGCAACTGGAGCGTCTCATAGTTTCCCACGCCTCAGTCAGTGTGCTTGTTTACCTCGTTGTCAAAGCATCTTTTGTGCATTTACATACTTTATCACATTTTTTTTTATAACCATGGGTCTGAAGAAAGCGAGTGGAAAGGTCTGTGCTCAGAACAGGATGATGTTTATTGAATTAAAGCGTGAAATCATAGAAAAATATGAGCAAGGTGTGCGAGTGGCTGACTTGGCAAGGCAGTGCGAATGTAGTACTTCAATGAAATGCACTGTGCTTAAACAGAAGGAGTTGATAAAGGGTATAACACCAGCTAAGGGCGTTACAATAATTTCTAAGCTCCGTAGTTCTCTCCATGAAAAGATGGAGAATCTACTGATGGTGTGGGTGACGGAGAAGCAGCTTAAAGGAGATACATTAACACAGGGCATCATACGCGAAAAGGCGCGAGCGATTTATGGTGATTTGCTGGAACAGACCCCGTGCACTTCCATGGTTTGATAACTTCAGGAAAAGGTTCGGCATTCACTCCATCGTCAGGCAGGGTGAGGCAGCAAGTTCGGATGTGAAGGCAGCTGAGGATTACCTCAAAACTTTTTCCGAACTGATAGAAGCCAAAGGATATATCCCCCAGCAAGTCTTCAACTGTGAGGAGACAGGGCTTTTCTGGAAGAAGATGCCGAATAGGACTTATATAATGGCAGAGGAGAAGGCGGTGCCAGGCCACAAACCCATGAAGGATAGGCTAACTCTCGCACTGTGCGCCAATGCAAGTGGTGACTGCAAGATCAAGCCTCTGCTCATATACCATTCGGAAAACCCCAGAGTCTTTAAGTCACATAAGATTTTCAAAGATAAACTGCAAGTTATGTGGAGGGCAAACCCGAAGGCATGGGTCACCAGGCAGGTCTTTGTGGAGTGGGTAAACCTGGTTTTCGGCCCTTCTGTTAAGAAATATCTACAGGATGCCGAGACTGGTTTGGCTCAGTGGATAGAGCGTCGCCCTGTGGACTGAAAGGTGCCAGGTTCGATTCTGGTCAGGGGCATGTACTTTGCTTGCGGGCACATCCCCAGTAGGGGGCGTGCAGGAGGCGGCTGATCCATGTCTCTCTCTCATCGATGTTTCTGACTTTCTATCTCTCTCCCTTCCTCTCTGTAAAAAATCGATAAAATATATTTAAAAAAAAAGAAATATCTACAGGAACCATGCAAGCCCTCCTCGTCCTCGACAATGCTCCTGCTCACCCACCGAACCTCAAAGATGAACTCCTCCAAGAGTTCAAGTTTATAAAGGTTGTCTACCTACCTCCCAACACCACTCCTATCCTGCAGCCCATGGATCAGGAGGTGATTTCTAATTTTAAAAAGCTGTAAATCAAGCACCTGTTCCGGCGCTGCTTTGAGGTGACAGAGAACACAAACCTCACCCTTCGAGAGTTCTGGAAGAACCACTTTAACATCATGATATGCCTCAGAATTATTGATCAGGCCTGGCTGGGTGTTACAAGGAGGACTTTGACCTCTGCATGGAAGAAACTGTGGCCTGAGGCCGTAGCCAAAACGACCTTCGAAGGATTCGAACCTGAGGTGCCAGTGGAGGAGGAGATAGTGTCTCTGGGAAAATCCATGGGCCTGCAGGTGGATGAGAGAGACGTGAATGAGCTCGTCGAGGAGCACTCTCTGGAACTCACCACGGAGGAGTTAAAAGAGTTGCAGTCTCAGCAACATGCAGATGTTCTCCAAGAAATTGGTTTCGAGGAGGAGCCAGAGGTGGAGGAGATCTCTACAAGTGAGATAAAGGAGATCTTAGGAATGTGGGAGAGGGTGTCACACTTCGTGGAAAAGAAACACCCCGAAAAAGTTGCTACTGGTCATGCATCCGAGCTGTTCAATGAAACTTGCCTCACCCATTTCAGAAACATTCTGAGAGGGAGGAAGAGGCAAACCTCCTTGGACACGTTTTTTTTTAAATCGGCCAAAAATGCAAAGACCAGTAGCAATTAAGTTCAGTGAAGATTAGTTAAGGTACATTCAGTTTAGGGATAAATTGTAGCATTAAGAGTGTATCGAGTAGGTAAATAAACTTTATAAAAACAGTTTATTCCTTTACATTCTCTTTTATTATGTTTTTATACAATATTTGTCATTTATAAATACCTTTTTCTTATTCAAAAACATGTAACAGGAACAACTGGGGTGGCATTTTGGGGGCTGGAACGGATTAACGGCATTTCAATTGATTTCAATGGGGAAATTTGCTTTGAGATACGAGCAACTTGATATATGCGCAAGGTTATGGAACGAATTAAACTCGTATCTCGAGGTACTACTGTACTATACTTTTCCAATTGTTATAGCTCTAGAATGTGTTTTCCTACATTATAAAGTAAGTTCCTTCTTTGTTCTTTAAATTTGTCTTGGATGTTCTCTGAGATCCATATTAAATGTCTTTGAAAAGAAGCTGAGTCTCAAAGTCTACTGTTTTACATATTTCTTAATGTCAAACTCTAATTTATAGATTACAAATTGCTTTCCATTATCTACTATTTCTAGCACTATCCTATGCTTTTCAGCTCAGATTCTTTTTGTTTGTGAAGTAAAAGTGGTTTGGTAAAAACCCTAGCTTAGTAATCATAGGATCTGGAATTGAGATTAGTCTCTGCTATTGTACATGGCCAAATTCAGTTTGGCAGTGGTTCTACCTGAGGTGTCATGTGAGGTTAAGAAAATACATAATGCTACATGTGAGCAGAATAAACTAAGGGGCCAGAGTCTTCATCTTAGGAAAATTGCCTTATTAATTGATTATCAGGAAACCAATCATCTTGGTCTATAAATAACTCCATGAACAGTAATGTGGTTGTCACTTTGTGTTTGCTCTTGTTCAACCAGAAGAAAAGAAAAATGCAGAAGTGTGAAAATGAGTCCATAAATATCTCCAAAGAGACTACTGCAAATTTAATTACCTGAGCAATTGAGTCTGACTTCTTTAAATTTATATCTGAAATATGAAAGGTTCCTCTGGAGCTTTGTTCTTGTTGGAATAGGACACGGCTTCGGGGGTGGGGGAGAAAAAAACACACACAAAATAAAACAAAAAGCTCCACTAAATTTTAGCTCAGTGATGTCACATCATTAAGAAGGGATTAAAAGAACAAATCATTATGTCCCCTGTAACTCAATAGAGTATGAATTTTAATGGGTCCAATAGAGTACTCATTCTAATGGGTCCATTTCTTCAAAGAAATAGGACAGTTCTCAGTAAACAATTGTACTACATTAAACAAACATCATGACCCCTAAAAAGTATAAAGCACTAAGCACTGTGGGAAATAATATGGTGCCTAACACACGGCCCAGACCCCTTAAGGGTGCAAAGTCTAGAGGAAGATACAGATGTGCTGCTGTATGTGGATCATGGGTTCATAAGGCAAAGTCTCCCTGGTAAAGGCACAAGTCCCATGGAGAGAAGAGGAAAGAGATGAGGAGAGGGTCTTCAATCATCATTACAGAGGTGGATCCTCATTCCAGACATAGTACACCACCCTGTGACCTCTTGCTCCACACAAAAGCAAGTTGGGCCACCCATACCCACCGACAGACAATGGGTGGGGGTTGGGAGAAGCTTATATTCTCTTCTTCAGGCAGTAGGTTGGATAAGTGACCTTGGAATTGGCAGTGTAGGTTCAGGTCTTCTCCCTCTCTCTCCCTTTCCCTCCTCTTCCTTTATACTTCTCTTTTTCTCTTCCCTTTGTTCTGTATTTCCTTCCTTCTAATTTTTCAGGACTCAAATAAAAATAAAAATCTAGGGCATCTTTAATTAATTCCTGTGCTGCCTAAAATCACTTTATAAATTCTACATCTTTGAGTCCTATGCTTATGTCAGGTGAGAAGACTCCGAAACAGGGCTAGAAACATATTTATTCCCGGCTTATTTGGGTCAGTGTTGTCATAGGGATACTTGATAGCATGACAAAATCTGGATAATTCACAAAGAATTACCTACCACCCGGGTCTGAGAGTTCTCAGGATACTTCTAAATTGAATATTTTGAGCATCTGCTTTAAGCATCTTGGTGATGTCTATGTCATCCATCTCAGGCCTCTGGGAAATGGTACATTTTTGGGGGGCTTATGTTATTAGTTTAGGACAGTTAGCAAGATATGACATCATCAGCTTGTCAATAGCATTTGGCAATTGAATGTGTGTGAGCAGGAAGAGGGGCACTTGCAGAGCTCTGACCATGTGCTGGACACTAATTTTAAGTTTCATCCTTACAAGATCCTTGGAAGCAAGGTACTGCTAGTGGACTCCCATTACAAGCCAGGAAATGAGGGACATATTGATTGTTAATCCCTCAGTCAACTGGCTTAAGGCACAATGTCAGGTCCATGAGGACAGAGATCTTTGTTCTTTCCTTGTTTCCCTAGCATCTGCACAATGCCTGGCACATAGTAAATGCTCAGTAAATACTGTGTGGGTGGCAAGACTATGATAGAAACCTAGCAGTCTGGCTCCAGTGTCTGTGCCCTTGTGTTGAAGGGGATCAAAATATGCCACCCTAAAATATGACACTTTGGCATGAGGATTATTTTGAATGGAAGGTAATCTATATATATAAAAGGCTATGTCCATCCATCTGACTGGTAGCTATGACAAACATTGACCACCAGGGGATAGAAGCTCAACACAGGATCTGCCATGACGTGCACTGGCCATCTAAAAACAAATGGCACCATGGACCTGGCATCAACAAACCAACACTCAGCTTCCACCAAGTGGGACACAGACCCCACCACCACCCCAGAGCAACACCCCACCAAATCAATGCTGCCAAGACCCCATTTTGCAAAATGCAGCCCACAGCCCAGCCCAGCCCAGAAATGGTGGCTGTGGGCAACAGGTAATGATGTCACATAGCAATGCCCAGCTTCTTCTCCCTAGCAACTAGCCTCCTTGGAATTTCTTCAGCCCAGGAACTCAACTTACTTTATAGTCACATGCAAACATTTAACAGTTTAATCAAATGTTTGTGAAGTGTCTTCCTGTGCCTCATCTCATTTGATCTGCACAAACGTCCTGGAGTAGGTAGATTGGAGACTTGGTAGAGTCCTATTTTCTTTGCATTAGCAAGATGGGAATAGTGGTATTAAAACATTTCTTCTAATTAATTGCCTTTTAATGTGCACAAATTCATGCACGGGGACACTAGTTAAGAAACAACAGATGCAAAAAGCTCTCCCTTTCCACATAAAAACAGGGTATTTGTTTCCCTTTGTGAAAGTGTGTCCTCTCCCCTCTTCCATACCATGAGTAAGAGACAACTCATGTTACTGGAGACGGCATTGACTTGAATCTACATAAATAAATCTTACTGAATTCCTATCTTCCATTATTTCCCTCCCTGTATTTTTATTTTCCCACAATTTACTGCTCCTAGAAGCCCAAACTCTTTTCCTTTGTTATGTCACTTCCCACAAATTTATGGCTCTTTGTTAAAATGGTATATAAGCTCACAGGCCTATGTGCTTCTTTGGCTTTTCGCTTCTTTTTCTATGAAACCCCTGTGAGGCCCCCAAATTAAATATTAACATCAAGTAAAGTTTTAAGAATTAATGTACATAGCCCCAGATTCTGAACCTAAGATGACAGAAAAAATATTTGTTCCTCCCCGTAAGGCACAATGCCATTTCTTGCTTCTCTATTATCTTCTATATTTCCCCATCCTCTCCCTAGACCTAGGGGTTCTCAAATATTGAAATTACCCAGGTGTTTCTTACATTATAGATTGCTGGGCCATCCCAGGGTTTTTAATCAGTAGGGCCTGGTAATTTACATTTCTAACAAGCTTCCTGTTGCTAATGCTGCTGCTGCTAGTCTGGGGACCACACTTTTGAGAATCTCTGCCCTAGGCCATAAAAATCCCTTTTAAACACCACATTTTTGTACAAAAACCCTTTTCCTTTTCCACTACAAGAAAGAAAACTTGCCTGGTCACAATATTGAAGGAATGAAAGAATAACTGAAAATTGTTCCATCTCCATTTCAACAGAAGTAAACCCCAGAAGGAGATATTGCTATAGTAATAGAGAATAGTCAGAATTAGCAATTAGAACACCTGGAGTTAGATTCTAGCTCCTCCTTGCTCTAGTAGTACTGTCCTGGGCAAGTTGGTTGATCTTCCTGCTCCTCATTCTATAAAAGGAGCAGGTGGGTAACCCCTGATTTTTTTACATCTCAGGGCTCTTGAGAGAAGGGATAAAACAAGGACAGCACTTTGCAGACTCTAAAGGACTATAGGATGGCTGCCAGTTAGTCAGCTCATGAAGTCACAATGTTGGTCTTGAAGCTAGAATGAATGCTTGTGGGTGATGGGTGAGTTCAGAAAGAAGCTGATCTCTCTTTATAGATTGTACAGCTAAAACAAAATGAAACAGCAAGATGTTTGAAAGTAGAACATGAAAATTAAAGCTATACACTTACAGATGAAATATACTTCATTATCACAGGCTAACCATAAAGTAAATAAGGCAGAAATACAGCTATCTGTTCCCATAAAGAACAGAGGAAATTCGGGGAACAATTCCTGAGTAACTTTAAATGCCTCTTCTATCTTTTTATTGCAGAGCCAAGAAGGGCAGAAAATTATGACAAACTAATTATTATGATGGATGGGGAGCCAGTCCCTTCCTTTAGCTACACTGCTAGAGCAAAGAGCAGCTCTCCAGCCTGCATACTTCAATAGGCAAGGCACTCTAGATCATAATGGGCAATACAGATTAACAACATTATGTTAAACAGGATAATTACTCTTTTTCATTCCCTAGTTCTTTCCCATGAGCCTGGTCCTGCCTCCCATTTTTCTGTTTCTTATTTCCAAGGCGTTATCTGTGTATATCCTCTCCTGCTAATTAAAGGTGATGTGGTGCTTGCTTTTCCAGCAGTTTCCAACAGCAGGAATCCAGGGACCAGAGACTGATGGGACCACTGCCCAGGAACCACCCTTTCCCAAAACAGGAGGAGGTCACGGGAGCAGAGATACAAAGCAAACAAGTTCCACAGAAACAAATTCTGTTTCTTTTTCTAAAGTGCTTTTTAAAGAATTTTAACAATGCATTCAGCAGTCTGTTGTGAGGGTAATGAGCTTAGAATTAGGAGGTGGTCTTTTTACTTCAGCCAGAGATAAATTCCAAACAGCATCACACAATTCCAAACAGCATCCCATAATTGACCTATGCAAAGTAATAAACCCATTTCTTCATTCACTCAGGTAATCAGTCAGTCATAACCAGTATCTGATAGGTACCTATCCTGTGCTAGGCACTGAGGGCACAACAGTGAAAAATAGAGACATGAGCTCTACTATTCTAAAGGGGCAGAGAAAACAAAAACAGGCAAATGTGCAGAAGGCTGCAACTTGTAACTGAGTGCCATCAGGGGAAGAAACAAGGAGCTGAGATGGAGACTGACGGAGGGGCTACTTCAGGTAGAGCACTCAGGAGGACACCTCTGCGGAGGTGGGGATTAACTGAGACTCAAGGACTAAGAATTAACTGAGACTCAAAGGAGTGGAGGAGAACTATCTAGGCAAAACAGCGGCATTTGCAAGGCATGCTTGAGGTCTTGACGGTCAATGTGGCTGGGGAAGAGAGGCTGAGATATTCAGGGACCAGTTTTGACAAGACCTTGTGCATTGTTGTAGGTGCGTTAAGTCTGGCACTTATTCTCAGTTTAAGGGGAACAAGTGGGAGCTTTTCATCAGAAGAGTAATGTGATCTGTCTTCTGGGCCCTGTGGAGACTAATCAAAGGGTGCACAGTGGAAGCTGGGGCCACTAGGGGGGCAGTAGTCCAAGTAAGAGCTGGTGGGTGGAAGTGAAGAATGGAGGAGCCAGGAAGACTGAAGATAGAATTTGGAGGTGTACTGATGAGACTTAATGATGGATTGGGTAGAGGTGGGACTCAGGAAAGAGGAGAATCATGATAATCTGGTTGCTGGCTTGAGTAACTGGGTGAATGGAAGCTCCTTTTACTGAGGTTGTCTAGAAACAGATTGGGGATGGGGGAGGTTGGAGAAAATAAAGTTCTAGGGTAGAAATCTCTCACTGCTTTTGAAATCCACACAGAATGTCAGTGTTCTAACAGTATGTGTTGCATTCACATAGACTTTAGGCAACTCTCATTCCACGTGAAATTGTATATAGTTGTTGGCTGGTCCCAGGAGAGCATTCCATTCTCACTCATGAGGCCCCTCCACTAGCAGCAATAAAGCAGCCACATTTCATGCAGATGACACTCCCAATGGTGGCAGAGTGGTTTGAGACCAACAGCCTGGCAAAAAGGTGAAAACACATACACAAAATGCTGGATGTGTTTCCATGACAGTAACTATAGTAATGACAGTTCCTAATCTTTGTATCTCACTTTATAATTTACAATGTATTTGAAGACAGTACTTCTAAAATTTTAGCATACATACAAATTATCTGGGAACTTTATTAAAACACAACTTCTGATTCCATAGGTCCAGCCAAGACTGGTTTGGCTCAGTGGATAGAGCGTCGGCCTGAAGACTGAAAGGTCCCAGGTTCGATTCTGTTCAAGGGCATGTACCTTGGTTGCAGGCACATCCCCAGTAGGGGGTGTGCAAGAGGCAGCTGATCGATGTCTCTCTCTCATCAATATTTCTAACTCTCTATCCCTCTCCTTTCCTCTCTGTAATAAATCAATAAAATATATTTAAAAAAAATAGGTCCAGGGTGGGGCCTAAGGCTTTTGCCTTTCTAGCATACTCCTGAGTGATGCTGAGACTACCAGTCTGCAGGTGACACTTTGAAAAGCGGGACTGGAATGTGTCTTCTTTCATTTGTTCAGGAAAGTTTAACCATCTCTATCATAATGATGAAAAAACTAAGACTTGGAGAGTTTTAAATTTATCCTGCCTAAACAAACCACAGTCATTAGGCCCTAGGATATAAACCACAGTTCACCCATATCAGTTACAATGAGAAAGTCTATGAGAATATGCAGGTTTTCCTTCTTATTTAATCAAATTATCATTTGACAAATAGATCAAAAAAATAAATATTTAAACCAGAAGTGATCAATATATTTGCACAACAGTCAATTCAGAAAATAACAATGTTTGAATCTAAATATATTTAACTGATAAATGTGAGTATATTCAATTTTATTCTTTTTTAATTGAGATGTAATTTACATACATTAAGGTGCACAAATCTGAAGTGTTCAGTTTTACTCATTTTTTAAATAATACATTATTATTGATTTCAGAGAGAAAAGGAGAGAGAGTCAGAAACATCGATAATGAGAATCATTGGTTGGCTGCATCCTGCATGCCCCCTACTCGGGAATCAACCCTGCCTGCAACCTAGGCAGGTGCCCTTGACTGGAATTGAACCCAGAACCCTTCAGTTCGCAGGCCGATGCTGTAACCACCGAACCAAACCAGGTAGGGCTTATTCATTTTTAATCGATATTAATTTGCATACATTAAAATGCACAAATCTAAAGTGTAACCACCATCCAAAACAAAGTATAGAACATGGCCATCATCCCAGAAAGTTTCATCATTTCGTTTTCCAGTTATTTCTTAATTGCTTCTGCAGTAACCAACTTTGCCTCTTCCTGAACTTTATATAATTTACCATATAATATGTACTTCTTTCATTCAACAAAACATTTTAAAGTTTATAACCAGTATTTTTATCAAGAAATATCCTCTCTCTCACTGTACAATATCTGTAGTTTTTCTTCACCATGATTTTATGATTTTCCCACAATTAGAAGTTTCCCATTTAGAAGTGCAATTAAGGAAATTACACACCTAGCAACCACTGAGCATTTGATTGCAATAATAAAGTTTGGCCAAACTTTATTGTTGAGTAAAAAACACTTTTGAAGCTAGTTTATTTTGTCTTTTGCTGACTGACCTTGTGAGTATATTGTGGATTTTTCACAGTGCCTCTTAATATTGAACCTGCTAAAGCGAGACATTTTTTCAAGTAAATATAAACAGAAATAGCAGCAACATTTTTAAGACAAAGAAGTATTATTCAGTCTACTTGCATTCAAGCATGCACTTTTTCCCAGCTACCTTTTCTTATTGTTGGCAGTATCCCTAGCAAAGATAGAGTGAGTAGTATATGCAGAGTTGGCAGAGCTCCTGGCATTTAACTCCTCCCATTTACCTGAAACAAACCCTGGATCTCCTGCTGACTGACCATCCATGTCAAGGTATCTCACTTTTGCACTTGTTTTTGTGTGTGTCTGAGGGAAGGTTGTAAATCATATTTCTCCACTTACCATGTAAACTGACGGATAAACTTCTGTAGGAACTAATCCTACAGGGTTGAGAAATTTTAGGGGCTAGCAAATTTTAAGTTGTCTGTCACTAGAAAGCTTGCTCTCAGAGCATGTAGTGGCATTTCCAATAGGATACATATTTTTGTCCTTTTTGTCCTGTACTCCTGAAACCTACCCAGGCTGCATGGAGTAATACTCACTAAATATGATGGAACCAATTGCATTTTATAAACCTAAAGTAACGTAAAACAGCACAAATGTTTAAAAGGTGTGTTCAAGCAAACAATCCCTTCCCTGACAAAGTATAGAATAATTATGGAAGAAGCAGGAAGACAATGAAAATAGACTTTGGGGAAATTTTTATATCAAGAAATTGTCTTTCAATTCATCCAAATGTTTTGTAAGACAAAAAATCAAGCTATAATTTTTATACTTTGTTCCCGTTTCCAAATTTAAGTATTCATAGCACATCATTTTACTGTAGATAATTGCTGAGTAACAGTCACATACACATATATTTAGTACCATTTAGTCAAAATGGGCTTCCACTGCACATGCTACTATATTAGAGTCACACTTTGGTATTAGATTTTTAATCAAGAAATAATATCCTTCTTATCAATACTGATTTTGATGGCACAAATAATAAAAGAAGTGAAGAAATACTATTTTGAGTGATATGTTGCATTTCTCATTAAAGAATTGTTACTTTATCTGCCATATTTATATTAACTTTGCTTGATTTGGTCCTCTGTTTTCTTACAGAGCCACTGGACCAACTGAGGCAGGAAATGGCAGAGAAGGAAGAGGGAGAGAAGCACAATGCCTTCATTCTCTGTCTCCAACAGGGCAAGCAAGCCCTTACCTGCTTCTGGGCCCTTGCATTTGCTTTCTCCTCTCTCTAAAATGTCCCCCACTCTTCATGGGACCAGTTCATTCTCATCTTTCTGGTTTTTGCTCTGATATTCTCTTTAAAGAGGCCATCCCTGAGTGCTCAATCCACAATAGCGGACCTCCACTTCATCACATTCAGCTCCAGGGGTGGGGAACCTTTTTGTGCCAAGGGCCATTTAGATATCCATAACATCATTCGAGGGCCATACAAAATTATCAACCTAAAAATTAGCCTATTATATTTGGTCAAACATTTAAATAACTCACCCCTAATGCCTTGGCAGGGCCAGACCAAATGATTTCATGGGTCTTATATGTTCCCCACCCTTGACGTCTATGCAGTTTTCTTATCTATCATCTGTTGACTTGTTACTTGTATGTTTTCCTCATTAGAATGTAGGCTCTGTGAGGTCAGGGCTTAGGTCCATTTTGTTCACTAGTGCTTCCCAAGTTCCTAGCCCAGTTTCAGGCAACCAATAAACATTTCAAGAAGGAATAAATAAAGGTATGAACCCACCATTTCTATTTGCAGAGCATTTTAACTTGAAGAATCAACATAAGGCAATGTATAAACATAAAGCTTAATGAATGCAGGAGGCAATTAGCTGCAACCTTTCAGATTCATCAGCTATTCTTGGCATCCTTGTGGTGACAGGACAATTACACAATAGAGAGCTGCTCAGATGGCCTGAGTTTGGCTCATGTAGAAACTTGGGTGGGAATCAAAGTGCTGCTTCTCTGCCATTTCTAGGGGATTTACATGGGTATCATGCCATAACTCATAGCAACTGCAGTCAACTCTGGACACCTCAGAGGTTGGCAAACCAGATGTGCTGACAGGAGGTTAGAGTGGATGGTAGAGGCATCTGCCTTTATTTAAAGTGCCCAGAGTGTCTAAATGCATTCACAGTATTTTTTAGTTATATTAATTATCAGAGTAATTCACGCTCATTATATAAACTGAAACCCCAAAGCATGAAGATGATTATAACATGTTTCAGTAATATAACATGGTTTGGCAATGAGACTACTTAGATTCTAATACCACCTTGGCCATCTATTGATGCTGTGAGTAGCTAGATTACAAATGGCCACAAATTTATCCCATCTCTATATGCATGTCCTCTGGCAATGTGATTATGCCACTCTGCCAATCAAAAGGGACATCTGTTTCTCCACCGCTTGCATTTGATTTGGTCTGACCTAGATTATTTTTAGCAATGGGACATCAGGGAACTTGACACCAGCAGAGGCTTGGAAAAAGTGCTTAGCTGTTTAAGTTTATCCTCTCTTGCCACTGAGAACTCCTCCACTACCATGTGAGCAAGCCTGGGGTAGTCCTGGAGGATGAGTGACCACATGGAGAGAGGCCCAGCTGTGCTATCAACCCATGAAGGCCCAGAGATGGAAGTGAATCCATCCTGACCATCCAATCTCAACCACATAGTCCTGGTCCAGAAGACTGCAGCCAAGCCAAAAGATTATGACAAATAATAAATATGTCTTTTTAAATGCTATATGTATTTTATTAGTGGGAACTAACCAACACAGTGATTCTAGGCAAATTGCCTAAATCCTTTAAGCCTCAGTTTCCAAATATGCAGAATAAAGTTAATATCACCTTTCCTATAGGCTTTGCTTCAAGTACTAAATGAGATAATGTGTGGAAAGGACTGAGCATCCTATACCCAGCACACATAAGTGCTATATACATTTTTATTGATTTTTCTTTCTGGCTTCTTGGAAAATGAAGAGTGTGCTCTATTATTTTCTTCTCTGCTTTGTTGACATAATATTATACTACCTAACATATAGTTATATATAACATAAAATCATTTCCTCATTATTTATAGTGTAGGTTGTTTCCAACTTTTTAAGGGTTTCCTAGATACACTCCTGCCATACTGGAAGGGAAGATGGTTTTTCCAGAGCATTCAAGAACTTCCAGGAAATTACTTTAAGGAGAAATAAGAGTCTTCCCATGGAGCAAACAGGAAGATTCTGATGTATCCCATATAACAGCTATTTTTAAGCAATCAGCTGGGAAAGTCAGGGGTCCTCGGGGTCTGAAAGTGATGTTTTTGAAGACCTGTGCTCCACGTGGCACAGCAAAAAAAAAAAAAATCCCTTTTTGTTCCACATTATGTGCATTTGTTTTAGACTAAGAAGCTTCTGCTACGGTGTGGCTTGTAGCAACCATGGAAGACAGAGCTGTTCTCCAAATTAGAAAAGACAGCTCTACAGACTATTGGAAAGCTCCTGCCTGGGATAAGATACCAGCTGCCAGAATGTTTGTGGATCCCTGTTGGTCAGCAGTGCAGAGGCTGAAAAGCTGGGCTAAGGGTCTCAGCCACAGCTTGCTGCACTCTAACTTTCTGTGACCTGCATTTCCTAGGATCCTGATGGAAGCCATGCTCCCCTGGTGCAGGTTGCAGGCTCAGAGAACCCCAGAAAGTGCACTTCAGCTCTGCCGTCTCATAAAAGTGCTCCCTGAAGTTTGAAGCAGCAGGAAACAACCAGAAAAGAAGAAAAGGTGAGGACCCCGCAAGGAAGGGGAAACTGTGAGCTTCATGACAAAGACCAAAAGAGCTGGAGATTATTTCTGGTGTGTGTCTCTATCTTTAGAATTAAAGATAACAGGTTAAATATAACAGAGATGATGATATAAAACTAGACATTCCATGCACTCATGAATTAGTAAGCTGGTTCTTAGCATGATGTTCACTAAATTATTTTAGCTCCAACTTTTTAGCAGTTTGTTATGCATTCCAGAAAAGCTATCTGCTTTGACCTACTTTTCTTTGTAAGAGGGCAAAATCTGCAGGAACTAGACTCAATCAATATCCAAATTCTAACCAATTATCTAGTTCTAACCAAACTACAGTTTCTGCCTCCAATTTTTGCAGCAGACCTTCAAGAAAAATACAGCTTCTTATTCTTTGGATTTATATCAGGGTGTCATAATTTGTGGAATTTTGCTGGTAAATCCAGTACAATGGAAACAGACAATAGTGGATTTACTCAGCAACTGCTCTTCTTAGTTCTCCTTAGGCAGTAGCTTCTACAAAAATACCAGGTCGCAAACCTGATGACACAACTGTTATTGTCAGTTATATTGCACTTACATGGCCACTTACTGATATACTTGCTGAATATTTGCTTTGATGTATTTATTTTATTTGAAAATGATTCCCTGTTTATTTTAAAAATATTTCAAGCAGCCTACCATAAGAGATGTATAAGATAATGGAACAGACAATAGTGGATATCAAAAAACCTTACTGAGAGAGTGGAAAGAAAAATATTACAGCTTTATCTTTGACAGAACAGGAAATACTGTGATCTTTTGAAATGGTCAAAAGATTTAGATTCAGACAGACAGTTTGAATTCCAGGAACTTCACTTGAAGTGAAAACTCACGCATGTGGTTACCCTTCCTGGGTTCCCTTTTTTCTATCTCAGTGCTTATAATATACATGTCATAGATTGTTGTGAGGAGTAAATAATAATACATGTGGAATAAATATAAATATATGGGTTTGATAACTATGTGCCAGACACTATTCTAACCACTTTACATATAATAAAACTACATTTAATTTTGACAAGGGTTATATGATCCTAAACTACTAGTTCTCTTTTAGTAATTTAAAAATTGAGGCCCAGAAGGGGTACGACATGCTGAGGCTACAAACCAGTAGCAGTGATGCCAATATTTGATGCTGGGGTCTGTTTCTAGAGTCCATACTATTAACCACTCTGCTATCCTGTCTCACATTAACTTAAATGAGACAGCATCAAAATAAAAAGTGACTAGGTATTCCATTAGTCTTATCAACTTCCTGGCAGCCAAAGCAAAGAGGGAAATACTTTATATACAATATACACATTATTCTATAAAAATATGTATCCTATCTAATAAAAGAGTAATATACAAATTGATTGTACCTCCGCTATTCCCACAAGCCATATCCACCAGCCACGCCCACCAGCCAATCAGAGAGAGTATGCAAATTAACCCAAGCAAGATGGCTATGGTCACAGAGAGAGCAGGAAGGAGGCTTGGGTTGCACCTGGTGATAGAGGAAGCCAAGTTTTCTGCACACCCTGGCCTGTGGCAACAGAAGGCTTGGCTCTGCTCCAGGCTACAAAGTTTCAATTGTAGAAGATAAATAAATCCCAGATACCAGGGCCTCCACTTGGGTTTCTGGAGGGGGGAGGTTGAGGGAGAGGGGACCCTAGGCATGGCCGGCCTGCAAACCACAACAGGTTCCTCCCCCAGGCCACCCCACGCCCCAAAAGAATTCCCACCCTGATCCCCTACCCATGCACCAGGCCTCTATCCTAGCTAATAAAAGAGTAATATGAAGATTGACCATTACTCCAACAGACAAGATGACTGCCCCATGTGGTCAAAAGATCCTGGCCCCAGGTGAACACAAGATGGTCATCACAAGATGGCCAGCAGGGGAGGATAATTGGCAGGGACCAGGCCTGCAAGGGAGGGCAGATGGGGATGAACAAGTCTTCAGGGGAGGGCAGTTAGGGGTGACCAGGCCAGCAGGGAAGAGCAGTGGTGGGTGACCAGGCTGACAGGGGAGCAGTTAAGCATCAATCAGGCTGGCAGGGGAGTGGTTAGGGGGTAATCCGGCTGGCAGGCAGAAGCAGTTAGGGACAATCAGGAAGGCAAGCAGGTTGGGAGCCAGCAGTCCTAAATTATGAGAGGGAGCAGGTGGGGCTAAAGGACACACACCCCACCCCCACACACGAATTTCATGCACTGGGCCTCTAGTAATAAAATAAAATATTTTTAGGCAATACCTCACTCCCTATACTAGGATTAATTACTATTCCCTGAGATGCTTGCTCGTCAAAGTCCTGGTTCCCAGCCCTGACCTGGTAAAGCTGTATCTTGGGGAAAAGGATGGAAGGATGATGCCCCTAATAATCAGGATATTAACAGGTCCCACAGGATATTCTTGGGGATGTGAAAAACTCAACCACCAATCTCTGCCCTTTGCCAGCACTTGGTGTGTTTGTCAGTTGGAACGCAGGTGGACTAATCCACATCCATAGCTTCACTAGCTGAAAAATAGCTTCCTGGACTTCCTCATGCCACACTACTCCCCTCAAGATGCCCTTATCAATGGCTGCTCGTCAAATAATGTTTCAGCAAAATTCTACCATTGTTTAAATGACATGGAGGCATAAGATGAGAGGATTTGGGGAGAAGGAAATTTGACAACTTCTGGCAGTTGTTAAACAGGAATCCCTCTTACCATCAGGAAGATAACTCAGCTCAGCACCACCTTTAGTCATCATGAGCCACACTGTGGGTATAGTGCAGAGACAGCTTGGCACCACTAGGATGGACTTAAGCATCATTTCTTCTAGACCAGAGGTCTGTACTGTGCCTTTGAGGGTTTTCTAAAAAACTGAAGGTGCCGAAACTGGTTTGGCTCAGTGGATAGAGCATCGGCCTGCGGACTGAAAGGTCCCAGGTTCGATTCTGGTCAAGGGCATGTACCTTGGTTGCAGACACATCCCCAGTGGGGGGTGTGCAGGAGGCAGCTGATCTATGTCTCTCTCTCATTGATGTTTCTAACTCTCTATCCCTCTCCCTTCTTCTCTGAAAAATCAATAAAATAGATTTTTTTAAAAAGAAAACAGAAGGTAAGAGCAATTCATTTGCCCACTGTCTCCAAACTTACAAAATCTTGGATTTCAGCATATCTGTGTCAAATGGATTATTGCTGGAAGAAATTGAGTCAGCTCTTTCTCTTAGGAAATTATTCAAGGGGAAAGGAAACATCTGTACTTGATGCTGCTCTGGACAGTGTGGTCCCCAGTGACAATGCTAAGCAGCATGTCTAATAAATATTTCTAGTTCAAAGAAAAAAACTGACATTTTTTTAAATCTCTCCCAACCCTACCCCAACACACACTCACACTCACAAACACACACACACTGATTAGTGTGCTCCATTTAAGCTTTAAAATATTAAGGGAGCACAGTCCTTGCACATATTGAATTTACAGCAATAAAAAGAGTTATTTAAAAAGTCACTAGCAAGTATGAGTCACCCATTAAGATCTGCTTTGCACCTTAAATGTGAATATAGCCCAACCTAACCCAGTAGTTGGCACATTAGGCAATTAGTAAATTATTGTTGAACAAATGAATTAGTAGATATCAGTCATTTGTTAGGCAAAAATTTAACATATAAATAAAAGACAAAGTTGAGAAATTTATATAATCTCTAGGAAGAGGGTGCCGGTTCTTAGTGTGGTAAGAAAGATAATTTGGTTTAGCTGCTTCCCCTATTATGCTGGGCATGCAGTTACATTATGGGTATAATTATGTAGACTATAAAGCTTTAAAAATATGTAGAAAATAAAAGAAAATGCCTTCATCATAAAACATCACTGGAAGACTTGGAAATTCAAAATGCATTAGAAAATTTGCAAAAAAAAAAAAAAAGAAAACACCATCTAACACTAGATTCTCAAAATCATATTCTTTAAATGTTAGGATGGAACTACTTGCTGCTTTTTTTCAATAGTTTGATTTGATCCTGTGACTATTCTTTCTTTCTGATAGATTTCTGTCTTTTCTCTACATTCCAACTCCATTGTATGACATTTAAAGAGAATTAAGAGTTTACATCAAAACTCTGTGAGACACAACCATAAGGGAAATTTCTATAACATATCAAAGTTGTCTCTTACACTCTCTTTATACTTAGTGACATTCATTCATTCAACACATCTTTATACTTAATGGGTATCTCAACAAATATTTAAGGAGCCCCCACCAAGTGACAGGCACTAGAGATGGGATAGAAAACTCTTTCCCCACTACATTACAGAGATCATAGGCAGATTAACATCAAGTGATCACATAATTAATTGAGATTGTGAACTCAAGTACAGGTCAAGTCCTTTAAATAATAATGTCACTTGATGAAGAACTGTGACCTTCATCCTAGAGTTATGGGCAACCACTGAAGGATTTTCAACTTCATGTCTAATAAATATTTTTAATTTTTTGCTTGGATAGGGAATTGAATTTTTCAATCTTTGTTTTCACAAATTTGTATTAAATTAAAAAATATTTTTATACTCCATCTGGTTTCAATACTCATTTACCTGCCCTTTAAATAATGATTTAACTGCATGATCAGATCTACTTATAAAAGGCCACTCTTACCCCGCTAAGAAGAAAGGATTTGTATTGAGGCAAAGGCAAATGCTGAGTGAACAATGAGGAGTCTATTGAAGTATTGACATCCAACAAATACCATATTCCAGGTGACAGATGATTGTGGCATGGTCTAGATGTCAGTGAAGATGGTGAGAGTAACTATTATGATAACAGTAACCAAGGCTGTCATTTGCTGTGCCACTCTCTGTGCTTAAGCATTTGCAATGACTGATTGGCTGATTCATTTAATCTTCAATCTTGTAAGTGAGGTACTAACACCATCCCAATTATATTATCAAGGAAATTGAGCACAAAGAGATTCAATGAGCTGTCCATGATCACACTTCTAGCACCTAGCAGGGACAAGAACTCAGAGTCAGTCTGCAGAGCTCAAGCTCTTAACCATTCCATTAGCTTGCTAAACTGAATTAGATCTTCTTCTGGATGCTCAGACAGCTACCTGGTTTTCCATTGCACTGGCAATTTATTCCTTTCCTGCCCGGTCCTTCCACTGTAATTCAACACATTAAATATTTTCTCGGGTCAGTTCAAAAGAGCACCTTCTGTGGGAATTCTCTCTGCCTTGTTCTTTATTTTCTATGCTCTTCCTAGTCTCAAAAAAATGAATGTCTTAAAATTGTATGCATTGACCCGTTCTGAAAATAGGCCTTGGAACTTCTTTATATGAAATTCTTTTCTGCACCACAACTATAGGTCATAGAATAGAGCCCGGTTGTGAATTCTTATGCCTCTATTTGAAGCAATCTCTTAATGTTGAGAATAAATACAACTCAACTATCTTGGGTAGTAGATGTGGGATGAAGAAAATTGTTAATTTATAGGGTCACTTCACTATGGGAGCCTGAATAGAAATGTCAGTTTAAAAGTTGTGACTCTATTATTGTATTGACTATTTTAGACTGTGTCCTATTAGAATGGACTTGATGGACAGGGGCTGGGCTAACTGTTAGTCAGGTCAGAATTTTCAGATGTAGGGGATAAAGAGACTCATAGAGCCTGCCAGATACCTAAAATGCTCCTAACAGAGTCAGAAGGGAGAGTGTCACAGAGGTCTGCTGGTCAGGGAGGGGTTGAGGGGAGATGAAGAGGAGAGAAGGGAATGGGAGGGGAGAAAAGGAAAAGGGAGAAGATGGGAGGGGAGCGGAGGAGGGGAGAGAAAGAGAAAGGAGGAAAAAGAGAAAACAGTTGAGGTATCAGGCAGTCAGAGATATCCAGGAACCTGTCACTGAGATTCATTTACTAAAGAGGGCCTAGGCAGGAAGATGGTTCAGACCTGGGCAGGAACTGGATCTTGAAGGAGAGAGTGTTCCAGAGAGTTTCATGATAGGCTGAAACATGTGAATGAAGCACACATCTGCTTTAGTAGCTGCAGTAAAAACTGGAATTTGGTTACATTAAGCATAACCATTCATGTAATTAACACTGTCACGTGCCAGAAACCACGCATAGGTTTTGAGGTTCAGAAATGAACTAAGACACCATTTCTGCCTGGGAGAAAGTCATTAGTCCAAGTGGGGAGAGGGTCCTTTCTGAGAATTGAGGCACAGCATCAAGGTAGGACTAAAAGTAAAACGGGCCTGATTCAGCACCCCCTCCTGCCCATCTTAGGGTCAGAATAATGCTTATTCAGTGCCTAAGTGGCCCTTGCTCAGGTTCTAGATTCCAAACATTTCCCAGTTCTTTTGGACAATGCCTTTACTATGAAATAAAGTCAGACCAGGAGCCCGAAGCACTCTCACTGTAGATGAAACTCTGTGGAGGGACCATGATTCTTACTGGCTCCCTGTTCTTGGCCACTGGGGTGACCCTACCTCAGTCATAAATCCTCTGATCCTGCCTCCACCTCTGAGAGTCCTAGACTTGACAAAGGGTACAATTTAGGCATTTCCTCTGACATGGTTTTCTCCAGATAGCCCAGCTCTTAAAGTCCACGGGTTCCCCCCACTCCTCCACCTTCTCTGTCACCTGGCTCTGGGGTTAACTAGTGGGCGTGTTCTCTGGGCGTGTTCTCTGGCCATGCTCAGTGGCCCTCTTCTACTCCCCACACTGGCTCTCTGTTGCCTCTGAGGCATCACAACTGACCTAAAATCACCAGAACAGCGAAGATCCCTCGTGTTCCAAAGCTGCGCAGGAAATGCATCCTTGGAAAAATGTATTGAGGTCCATAGAATAGACATTTTAAGTTATTAGAACTAGCAGCAAACAAATGGCCCAATATTCTGAAGCCCAAGGTTAAAGAGAACAGGAGGCAGAATTAGTCTGGAACTCACCTTCCCAGACCTCTCCCCACAGGCCCTGCTCTGTCTATAAAGAAAACCTCTTGGTAGTAGTTCCGACAATCCTAACAAAAAGGGTCCTCCTGGTCAGCGGCCATCTTATACTTCCTGCTCTCATTTCTCCTTGCCATCGAGCCCATTTTCCACCTGAAAGCCAGAATGATCTTTAAAAAAATCTATCAGATCACCAGTCAATCACCTGCTCAAAACTCACCATAAAAGCTAGATTCATGACCAGGACCTACCCGGGCTGAGCTCCCCACCCTTCCCAGATCTTCCTACAATATCTCCTACCACTGTCCTGCCTCACTGGGCAGCAGCCACAGAAAGTCGCTTTCTCTCTAGTCCTCAAACACATCAAGCTGACCCCCACCTCAGGGCTGGGAGCACCTTCCACAACCTCCCCCACCCCACCTTCCGCAGTTACTCGCTTCACTTTTCCACAGAACTGAGCACCAGATAAACTGGTTTTATGCATAGCTTTTGTTTGTCTTGCCCTCCTATCAAGTGTGCCCCACAGGGCTGGAATCGGGCCTCACTAGCAGAGTCCCAGCACGAAGCAGTGTCTAGCCTAGCAGGCAAGTAAATAAATACTTGCTGAATAAATGAATCACAAAATGACCACAGACTCCTCCTCTGGAATGAATGTTATGATAAGGTTTCATATGGAGTCAGTTTACAAGTTCTGGAAATAGATCAAATAAAGAATAGAAACAAGGGGGAGGGGGAGCAATTTGTCCATGTAGTTGTTTTAATAAGAACTAAAATACATAGTTACTAAGCCCCATCTTGTTCATGATATTTTAACTCCATACTCTATAAAAAGAAAATTGTTGCTGCCAAAATTACAGAAATGTGGTTTTGATTTATAATAATATAGAAACAGTTCTAATAAGTTGTTAAATCTTGCTTATTTCTAGGACTTCACTGAATTTCCCTTTTCATGAAATTATTATTTAAAGTTCTAGTTAGTGAATTAATGTCAATAATTCAAATGAATTTCTTTATATGCAATTATCTTGGACTGGGAGGCAATAAAACAGTTGGAAGTACTTTTACAAACTGCACATTCTTTCCCTTCATGTACTCTACTGTTAACAGTAGAGAAAGTTATTGCTGTAATTTCATATTTAAAGAGGAAGTATTTGGTTTAGAGGGAAGCATAGAGGAAAAATATCCACATGCTCCTCACATTCACCTTAAAGAAATAAAAACATCAAGAGGTCAGACTTTTCTAATAACTGGCATTCAATCACACTCTGTGTATTTGGATTTTGTTTTAAAGAAATTAGACTGGGGAGAAAGTATCCCAGAGAGAAAAGCTGAACTTTAAGAAGATAAATAAATTAATGCATAATGCATTTTAAAATTCATGAATAGTGAATCAGCTTCTTAACCTGTAGACATAGTGTGCATTTTTCCCTGGGAGACGTAGGGTTTCTTTCTCCCTGGGAGGATGGGTTTACTTAGTTTGGAATGTAAAGTCAGTTATGGGAAAGAGTTAATGATTAAAGGAGAAGAAAATAGATTTCTGCCTCTCAAAACTCACACATGAAATTTCTAATTTTAATTAGTGACTGATTTAGTCGAAACTGGAGATGATATTAAAATGTTATAGACAACAGCTGAGAAGTTGATGTACCAGTAGGTTGAAACCCATGTTCTAGAAACAGCAAAAACTAATGATGACAAAATCAATGAGCAAATGCGAAGAAAAAGACTTGAGAAACTGATTTATCTTCTATGAAAAAGTAGAGTAGATGATTTATTTACTTATTTTGAGGTATTGACATTGATCCTTTGGAATTCAGAATCAAAATACAGTAAAACAAACCCTGAATATGAAACAGGACAGCAAAACTGATTTTTTACAATGGGGCTCTGATTTGGGCACCCAGCACATGACAGCTTTTGGTGAGCACAGATTTCTTCTGTTAATAATCATTCCTACCACTAAATTACCAGGGGCACATCCTACTCCACCCAGCCACAAAATGAAAGCCACAAGTAGAACAGAATAACATAACAAATTAATGAAAGCAGCACAGATAACAGAATAATATAAAGGATAAATATCAGCCAAATGCAAATAAATCCAATCCTAAATCTACTTGGATTAGTAATGAGACCTAAAACTGCTCAACCTGTGGAGTAGACATCAATATTACCCCCAATTTGCAGAGAGGAAAACAAGACAGAGAGAGTTCAGGAACTTTCGCCAAGAACAGAAAGCTGATACCCGGCAGCTGTATTTGCACCCAAGCAAACTCCATACTTCAAACTCTTAACCATAATGCAATTATGCCATCCAAAAGGAGATTTTGTGGTTGTTTAATAATTGTCTTTTTTACATGAATAAATTAGATTTTTATGGGAAGCATGGAACCCTTGTGCAAAGGCTCAGGCAAGGGAGTTGGAACACTTTGCTCAGCTAAAAGTTCTGTATGCCCACCAAAGTTCTTCTCAGTAAAGCACTTAGTGGGCCTTCCCCCCTGCAGAGCACTGCTCTCAAATATTCACCAATAGTTAAAGTATTTTAATTGAATTTTCAACTTTCCAAAAGAAAATTTTGGCATAAAGATTTTTATTTCACACACATGCACTGAATTTGCACCTGAAACTCAGAGACTGATTTGATAGCACTTTTACGCACATAATTAAAAATCTTAAGGATTCAGTTATTATTTCAACAAATATAGCCAATGTCACTATATTTTTAAAAAGCGACCTGAAAGTCACAGTGTGGCTTATATAGTGGCACCCCAAACTAAATAATCAATTTCCAATATGTCTAAAGAATTTAGATAGTCTTTAGGGTCTGTTGTAATGATACGTAAGCTATATTTAGTGAAAAATGTTTGAAATGCCCTTCAGTTGCATTTGACCAATACAACTCAACAATTTCAACAATATAAATTAAGTAGGCCTCTAAAACTAATGTGGTTGTTGGTTAAAATGGAACTGCTTAATGTGTGGCATCCAGTATACCTTTAAAAATATTATTTCAATTATTCCAGGAGGAGGGAGGAGAACAAAAAGCCCTTTCAAGAAGGTGCACACAAAAGCAGAGCCTCTGCTTGAGGTCTTTCTTTAAAAGCTCTGGCTGCACAAGTCTCTCGCAGCTCCTATGCTCAGGCATCTCTGTAATTCTGGGAGAGCAGAGCGCATATGTGCCATAGCTAGTGACTTTGATAAATCACCTGGGCGCTGTGGAATGCAAAGGATATTGTAAGGAGAAATGCAATACTATCTATGATAGCACTTTGAGGTCTCTAGAGAGGCACATATTTAAATATGGCAAGAACCTCATAGTAGAATATCAGAATGGCCAGGGTCTAGTTTCAGCTCTACCAAGTGGCAGGTAGTGGGAGATGGTGACCTATCTATGGTTCTGAAAACTGACCACATGCAGAACTATGCATGCATTTGGCCTGTAGATGGTCATCTGGCTAATCTTCTCTAAAAGGCTTGTTTGTTTTACCATTTGTTTTAACACTAAAACCATAGAGAAGGGTTTCTATGTACCGGTTTGTACTTACAGTAGCATGTAGCCAACTCCATATTCTTGTCTTGGTCATGAACTCTTTTATACATTAATGAGGTTGGAGAAAGAATGTTGCACTAAGGGTCAAAATATCAATTTAGGTCCTAACTCATCCACTAATTAACTGTATGACCTTGAACCTGGCCTCTCTCAGGCCAATAACCTCTGCTTCATTTGTCTTTCTGGAGTATACAATGATCTAATGAACTAATAATGTACTAAAAGTACTTAAAAAAGATAAAGTGGAAATTTTCAGTATTAATGCTGCTATTGAAAAAATACTGATTAAATATAAAAAACTAATCTAAAATATGTCCCATTTATAACTATACACATTAATACACATGCGCACATATAACTAAAATATAAGTTTATAATATAGTCTTTCCACATGCACTCATATGTCCTGGACATGTTCTGAGCTCCAGGTCTTGTACATTCTGTGCATGTATAACCATGCCCAGTCCAGGCTATTATGGGAAAATTTTATTTTCAGAGTGATTAACAGTCATTTTTGTCCCTAACACTGATATTTAATTGAGCTAGAGATCATCTTCCCAGAAAAAAAAAAGAAATTTCCTTAAAAACTATTTATTATGTTCAAAAATAGCCACAGTCCACTTTAGAACTGAGTTAATGATAGATTTTCCTGAGCAGAATTCCCTCTTTAGTAATTTAGTAGCAAAATGTTTACTCCTGGAAAATGCCTGTTTCCCAGGGATTATTAATCATACTTTATTGGGAAGTAATCAGTTACATAGTTGGTTTTTCCACCCCTTTTAGAATTTTTAAATGCTGAGCTACTCATTTTTGCTATGAAAATCTACCAAGTAATTACCATATTTACTTTTCATTTGTGGGGAAATAATCTGTTTTAATTAAGCCTAACTGAAGAACTTTTATCAGATGTAATTATCCCTTTCAATAAATATGTCTCCACTAATTACATTTAACCATGGGATTTATAACTCTTAAGTCATTAGTAGAAAACATAATAAATCTTTAGTAATACATGCTAAATTACTATAAATTAATTCAGATCATTAACATAATAAACAAATTAGGATAATTTGCTTAATTAGTTTGGCTGGTTAACTCAAAATCCCATGTAAGCTTCATGGTAATTTTGATTTTCACCATTATTTCTGGAATGACAAAGTTTGAAACAAATCTATTTTAATATTTAAATATAAAGCAGATCCTTTCTCTTATCTTAATCCTTTGATGACTGATTATTTTCCAAGAAAAAAAAATACAATTGACTATTGTTTTGTAGGTTTAAAATTTATAAAAAATCTGGATAAAACTTTACAACCTAAATTCAAGTAAAACTATTTTCTACTTCCTCCTTAAGAAAGCTGATATTTTCATTCTCTGCTTCAATAAATGTATTCCAATAAACATATACAGATTTGTCAGTGTGTACAATAATACATTTTAGATACTTCTCCAGGAAGCTTGGGCCTCAATTTAGGTTAAATAAGGAAAAGTAGCAACAGGAAGAGAATATTAAACTAGGAAGCACTTAAAGACATTTAAAACAAATAAAAGGAAGTATGTCTTTCATAATGAATGGAAACTTTATTGAAATCCATTATCCCAAGAGGTGGTGCAGACCAAAAATGCAAAGTAGCTCAGCTAAATTCAGAGATGCTGGCATTTGTAGATGTCCAGTTCAGTACAAGTAATTAGAGAGGCAATAGGCCATGTTCTCTCACATTTCTGCCAAGCATTCCCTCTATTTTTTGCACCTATTTTCACCGAGGCAACTCCTAGGACACTTTAAAATTCAGCTCAGGTGCCACCTTTTCTAGGCAATGTTAGAGAACAACCTACTAAGTGGTTCCTCACAGTGCTCCCACATTTATTCTGCATTTTCTCCAACACTGGATGATGACTTGCAGACACAAGTGGTCCTTCCAGCTACAATATCTCACAGCACAATGAAGAGAGGGGAACAAGATGAACTTGCAATGATTCAACATGCCTGCTCTTGGCTCCTTTGCTCCAGTTCTCCTCTTTGATGTAGAGAACTGTCTAGGTGCCCTCCTCTGTCTTGCATTCCTCCCCATCCTCCTGATTTCAGAAGGGTCCACCTCAGATAAAAGACTCTTCCTCTACCTTTACCTCCCCATGTCCACTCTAGCTTCATGAATCTCTGCCCAGGCAGCCCTTTTGACTCCTGTAAGAGGAGAGGGAATTCAGGCAGCATCTTAGGTACACAATAATTTCTCAATATATATCTTGAATGAACAGGAAACTTAGGATTGATATCTGAGAGAGCCACCCTACCTTGATGCTGCCTAAGTATAGTGCCTAGGCATTTAGGTGTCTTTTAGGTACAACAAATATATGTGTGTTTTTTTTCATTGCTTCATTTAATCATTTATTTTAGGAAACATTTATTTGGTAGGCACTGCTTTTTATCTCTTCCCCTTAAATGGTTTTTAGATTCTCAATGATTTCTCAGCTTGATGTTTTTTTGGGGGGGAAGGGGGAAAAGGGGGAAGACTAATATGTATATGTACGTTGTACCCTTAATGAGCTTGTCATCAGCTAGACTTCCCATACTGGCCTACCTGAAAAAAAGGCTTTCCCTGCCTCCTAGAAGAGTATGGGCCCTTTGACTTTTAGAATATCCAACACTTTATACACTTACTTTAATCCATTCATGATATTTGATTAATGTCTTTCTCCCCTACTCTACTGCATGAGAACTGCAGGAGACCAGGGACCACATCTGTTCACTATGCTCTCCCCAATGCCTAACATAGGTTCTTCCCATAGTAAGCACTCAATGAATGAGCAGTCTGGGGTAAAAAGAATCAAGGAAGGAAACTGAGTTAGGCTATATCATTATTACATATTGTAGTTAATATTATGTCTTTTTAAGATACTCTTTCAAGCACTTTACATATACAAATTCTTTTCATCTTCATATTCACTCTATAATGTTAGTTTTTACATATAAAAAAATTCACATTAATCTGGTGACCCAATACTATTTCTATTTTATAAATGAAAAAATAAAAAAAGATAATTAACTTGTAAATATGACATAGTTAGTAACAGGCAGATTTGTAGTTTCAAACCATGCTCTTAGACACTACATGAATTGTCTATATGCATTCTTCATCCCACTAGCCACAGCAGAGTGGGCTGGAAATCAAGACTATGTCTGGTTTTGAAAGCTTACCAGATTTTTCAAGTATTACCATATTGCATATCTGAGTAAAGAAAAGACAAGTAGACCTTTACCTTACAACATAGACAGAAAAATCAATTCAAGATAAAGAATATATATATATATATATATATATATATGTAATACCAGAGTTATTAGAAGAAGTAAGAGAATATCTCTGTAACCTTGAGGTGAGCAACATTTCTTAGAGAAGAAACAGAAAGCATAAACCATAAAAGAAAAGCTTGATAACTTGGACTTAATTCAAATTAAAAGCCTCTGCTTATCAAAAGCACTGGAAAGAAAATGAACAGAGAAACCACAGGCTAAGAAAAAATATTCAGATGCATGTATCTGATAAAAGATTTGTATCCAGAATATATAAATAACTCTCACAACTCAATAATAAAAAGACAACCTAATAAAGAGCAAGCAAAAATATTTGTACACTTTATAAAAGATATACAAATAGTCAATAAGCAGGTGAAAATATACTTAATATTATTAATCATCAGTGCAATATAAATTAAAGCCATAGATACCAAAATCTACCCACCATAAAATAAAAAGACTAATAATATCAAATATTAAAATGGATATGGAGCGACTGGAAAAGTATAAAATATACAACTTTGGAAAACTGTCACTTTCTATTTTTAATGTATTTTATTGTTGATAATATTATAAACATCTTAAATTCCCACTCTTAACCCCTGCCAAAATTTAGATATACAATACTCTATGACACAGCAATTCCATTTTTAAAATTTGTCAAAGAGAAATTAAAATATTTGTCCACAATAAGTCTTGTACACAAATATTTATAGCAGCTTTATTCATAATAGCCCAAAGCTGGACACAACCAAATGTGCATTATCAGTATATTGAGTACATAAATTGTGATATAACCATACAATTTTATTAATCAATAAAAATGAATAATCTACAGACCCATGTAACTACATGGATCAAGCTCAAAAATATTATGCTAAGTGAAAGAAACCAAACAAACAAAAGTAGATTTTGAATTATTTCATTTATAAGAAATTCTAAAGTAGGCAAAATGAACTTATAGCAAAAAAAAATAGATTAGTGGTGATTTCTGCTGAGGGAGGGGAGGAACAAGAAAGGAGAAAGGTTATGAGGGAAGTTTCTAGGGTGACATAAATGTTCTATACCTTGATATACATTCATTAAAACTGATTGAATGATATACTTTAGATCTAAGGACTTCACTGTCTATAAATTATGCCACAGGTTTTTTTTTAAACAGGGAAAAGCAGCTAGAAAATCTATGATGATTTTAATCACTAGATACAACTTCACACAAATAACATCAGTTTTAAAAATGAGTGTGAAGAGGTGAGAGGATAGAAATAAATAGCCATTAGCCTATGAGGAAAGAATGCTGGACTTGTTCTGAACGTAGAGGCAATTTTTATTTTTATCTTAACCCAGATGCTTATATTAATATCCTTTTGACATTTTATAATGAAATATCGTTAATTGCCTGGCCTCCAGCTAAGAGCAAATATTTCACCCTGAAAAGAGATGGACTCTGCGATGAGGTGTCTCCCCTGGCTTTCTCAGGGTGATAGATACTGCCAAGAACCTGAAACAGAGCTGCTATTTATTTCTGATGATCACAGAAAGTGAAGTCATGGAGGCAGCCCCAGTCTTACACACAGCAGAAGTTACAAAGTCTGGCCTGAAAGAACCTACATCCCTTACCCCTGCCTTCAGGCTTAGTGTTCCCATCATCATGAATGAAGGCTCACTTTTTATCCAAGAGATGGAAGCATTTGTCACCTATAACTCATGGTCATAGATGCAGCCATCACCCAGCTATAAGTGGAGACATCAGTCTATTCCCTCCATTGTTCTAGCTTCCAGAACTCTTGCTTTGCTAAATAAAATACTTTATTTTTCAGCTTTTCATATAGTTTTGGGATTTATGGGGAAGTCTTCACTTCACTAATAAAAAGAAAACAGATGCTGCTGGCACCACCCTTCCCCTCATTTTCTATTTTGAATGTGCAGGGGAATGCTTGGAGCTCTAGCAACTGTATTATCACCATGAAGCAACAGCCAATAAGCTAAGAAAGACAAAGCAGAATCTAGAAGTTTTGATACAGGATTCACTCTCTGCATCAACTCTAAACTGAATACTTCTACTTTTTCTGATGACTGAAAATCCTAGCTGGGAAAGTTCAAGGGTATAGCATGCTCCTAGATTTCCCTAAAAGAATGTAGGAAAGCACAAGAAGTGGATAGCTCCAAAGATTAACTTTGTCCCTAGTAGACCCTATAACCAAGGCTCAAAAAATTAGTAGCTGAAATCAACAAGGAAATCTAAAATGTTTTGTTGCCTAGAATTTAAGAAAGTATTATATTTGTTTCCCAACATGGTAAATAACTGACTTTTCACCTTTATATATATATATTTGTGTGTGTGTGTGTGTGTGTGTGTGTGTGTGTGTGTGTGTGTATTTAAAAAGAAATAGAGAGATCATGGAATTGAATACTCTGTGCTTCTTTTCTAAATTTCTGAGCTTCCTTTACTACATTGTGCCTTGCTATACTCCATCCAAGGGGCATCCATTAATCATCTTTCCATTCTTGGCAGTAATACTGTAGACAATGCATCATTTCAAAGATGTTCCTGTTAATAATTAATGATAATTTTTGTAATGATAGTGACATTGCATTATATCCAAACTCAAGATGACTGGACCTGCCATCCACTCTTTTTCTGACCTATGTTATAAGCATGGCAGAGTGAACCTACTGTGGAATAGAACTGGAGTGGTGGGACACAGAAACAATAATTTCATCCAGCAGCTAAAGAAAGCCACAAAAACCATCCTGATTCCAGGAATCCATTGGATCCTCCAAATAAGGGAAATTGTGATATTTTAGAAAATGAAGGTGTTTACAATTAACCAAGTAGCTTCTGAAATAAAAAGCTAATTTATTCCGTAGAGAGTCCCTGAAGGACACCCTCAAAAGACAGTGGTCTGCACCTGCTGTCCCTTTAATTGGTCATGAGGTAAATGGTGGCATAGAGGCAGTCTTTTAAGCATTGAGGAGGAATAGGAAGCCCTATAGAGCCCATTCCTTGTTGTCTACAGACCAGCTGTCCTACAATCCTAGCTTTCATTAGAATGAGGGGCACCATCAGCCTCCCAGCTTTCTCCTTCCCCACACCTTCTCAATGGAAATACCTTGGAGTGACAGACATTGATAAACATTTATAAGTAGAATACCAAGTGCCCCTTCTCTCTTGTTAACCTAACCCAATTTTGTGCAGTGCTAATGTGCCTAGCTAAATATTCTACTTTTTAAGTTTCCTTGCAGCTAATGGTGGCCAGCTGACACATTTCTGGACAATGAAAATAAGTGTAAGTCTCTGGTGAGACTTCTAAGAAAACTTTTGCATTCTTGATTAAAATTAAAGTTTCTGCCATCAATCTTTTCATTTTTTCTTACAAAATTATTTAAATGTGGACACTGAAGTCTGCAGCCAAGCCACTGTATTGTAGCCTTAAGTATAGCAAACTAAAGAATCACGAAGAACTTGGGGCTTTGATGATACAGCTGAGCACCTTCTCTGTGGCACAAATCTCTGTACAGGCTTTACGTGAAGAAAGTCAGCCCCTACTTTCTTCAGCCACGTCTACTGGGTTTTTTTCTTACCTGAAACCAAATATATTTTTAAGTGACATAGGTAGGTCTGAGAACTGGTACTTTAAAAAAACTGCACAAGTGACTAGTTGTCTGGTAAGTGTTTTCAATTTAACATGTTTAACATAGAATATGTGATTTCCACCTGCTATTCTCTCCCCTAGAACCTTCCCTCTTGCCTTCCTTCTTCTCAGTAACAGGCAACACACCCTTTACCCTGTTGCTCAAGAGTTATCCTTAACTTCTCTCTCCTGATATCTATTTCATCAACAGGAGTTATTAACTTTATACTAGTACCTAAAGTATGTTCTCTTATAAAGAACTTGGACAACCTAACATCAGAAAAACAACCAATTCAATTAAAAAGTGGACAGAAGACCTGAATAGATACTTCTCTAAAGACAACATACAGATGACCAATAAACATATGAAAAGATGCTCAAGGACACTAAGCATGAAAGAAATGCAAATCAAAACCACAATGAGATACCACTTAATACGTGTCAAAATGATTATCACCAATAAATTCACAAACAAGTGTTGGCCAGGATGTAGAGAAAAGGGAACCCTAGTATACTCTTGGTGGGAATGTAGATTGGAACAGCCACTATGGAAACCAGTATGAACTTTTCTCAAAAAAATTAAAAATAAAACTGCCTTGTGACCCAACAATTCCATTTGTTTGAATATATCCAAAGAAACCCAAAACACAATTCAAAGAATATATGCACCCCTCAGTTCACTGCAGGATTATTTATAATAACCAAGATATGGAAACAACCCAAATAACCATTAATAGACAAGTGAGTAAAAAAGCTTTGGTACATATACACAATGGAATAATATTCTGCAATAAAAAAGAATGAAGTCTTACCTTTTG
The DNA here is from genome assembly GCA_011751065.1 of Lasiurus cinereus. Taxonomy (NCBI): domain Eukaryota; kingdom Metazoa; phylum Chordata; class Mammalia; order Chiroptera; family Vespertilionidae; genus Lasiurus; species Lasiurus cinereus. The sequence continues at coordinate 13,180,417 of JAAGEH010000020.1, forward strand.
CAACGGCATGGGTGAACTTAGAGTGTATTGATCTAAGTGAAATAAGTCAGACAAGGAAAAACAAATATGATATGACTTCACTTATATGTGGGATCTAAATAACAAATAAACAAAATAGAAACAGACTCTAGATACAGAGAATAGACTGACAGTTGACTGAATGAGGGGGTTTGGGAACTGGGTGAAAAAGCTGAAGGGATTAAGACATGCAAATTGGTTGTTACAGAACAATCACCAGCATAGGGACTATTGTCAATAATATCATAATAACTGTAGGGGGCCAAGTGGGGACTCTGGAAAGTAAATGATTATCTAACTACTATGTTGTATGTCTAAAGCTAATCTATACTAATAAAAGGGTAATATGCAAATTGGTCATGACGCCCTCACAGTAACAACTGAGCAGCAGGCTGTGTAGGGCGACAAGGCTAGTGGGGGTGTTAGTGAGGGATGAGCAAATGACTGACCAGCAGGCTACATGGAGCAACCAGGCTGGGAGAAGAGACAGTGAGGGACAACCAAGCCACCAGAGGGGACAGTGAGGGACAACCAGGCTGGCAGGGGGGACAGTGAGGGGCTACCAAGCCAGCAGAGGGGGACAGTGAGGGGCAACAAGGCTGGCAGGGGTTGGGCAGTTGGGGGTGACCAGGCTGGCAGAGTGGGGGCATTTGGGGGCAACCAAGCTGGCAAGGGGGCAGTGAGAGACAACCAGGCTGGCAGAGGGGGGAAGTAGGGCAACCAGGCCAGCAGGCGGGGGCAGTTGGGGGTGACCAGGCTGGCAGAGGGGGGAACACTAAGGGGTGACCAGGCCAGTAGGGGGGGCAGTTAGGGGCAATCAGGCTAACAGGCAGAGGTGGTTAGGGATATCAGGCAGGCAGGCAGGTGAGCAGTTAGGAGCCAGCAGTCCCAGATTGGAGAGGGTGCAGCCTGGGCTGAGGAGACCCCCTCCCCCTCTGCACAAATTTTGTGCACCAGGCCTCTAGTACAGAATAATATTAAATGTAACCTGTAATTGATAAATTAAAAAATAATAAACATTTTTAAAATCAAGCATGTTCTGAATCCACCCACTGTGTCACCATTCCCACCCACTACAACCAGTCTTTAAATATTCATGTCAGATCATGCCATCCTCTGATCAAGCCCCACTATCATCCTCCCATTTATTATACTTGAGCTAACTCCTTAAAAATGGCCAAGAATGCCCTACAGTATCTGCTCCTGCTGTCTCTGAGATCTCAGCTTATGCCACTACCCCTCACACACTGGGCTTCAATTCTCTGACCTTTCTGCTATTCCCTGCTCATTCACCTCTTCAGACTTGCTTTCCCTGACATCTCTATCTAAAACAGTCCCCACTGTTTTAGATGCTCTCTATGACATCGTCTTTTTGCTTCATAGCACTTATCACAATCTGATATTTTATTGTTTATTCATATGTTAATTGGCTTGTTTTCTGATCCCTCTCATTAGAATGTAGGCTCCTATAGAGCAAAGAGTTTGTCTGTCTAATTTTTTGGTGAATCTCCAGCATGTAGAGTGATGCCTAAGTCATAATAAGCTCTTATAGAATGCATAAACACATTTATTGAATGTACGTTTTTATATCCACATGATAAAACCACTTAAATAAAATATCCAGATTATTTATTCCATTTCTTCTTTTGCATAGGATGTCTTCATCACAAGAAATGCACTCCCCATTGAGTGAATGAGAAATATTGATTTCAGTCATGACATATAATCATGATTTCATTGACCTCTGGTAATGTGGACCTGGTTCTGATAGTAGCTCACTCTTTCAAGAACAAAACAAGAATATTTTACCATGTATTCTATTCTTTTTTGAAAAAAAAAATTCTTCCCCATTGAATGCATTCTGAATCTTCCTCTTTGTTACTTATTAGTAAAGCCCCTAGATATAGTTTCATAAAATACTCAGAGGTCAAAGGTTCTGAATTTGCAGAGTGACAACTTCCCAGGGTTCATTCTAAAGTCTGCCACTCCACTTGCCAATAGCTATAAAAAACAAAAATCTAACAGAGGAGCTTAGGGATAAGTAAAGTATTTAGTTTGAAAAATAAATTCACCCAATAATGTATATTACCACAGGTTGAAGACTCACCAACCTGCTTTAGTTCAACATTGTTACCAAATTACTCATCTTAATTACTGCGTTCTTCTTTCTCTTATCTCATTTTTCCCTAGTCATATTAATGGTCGCATAATAATATTAGACAATGTTCACTAAGCTTAACTCTAAAAATAATGGCTGTCTTAAATCAGAGTTAATTAGTATGTCAAGAAGTTCAGGTGATTATGGGACCATGTGATTTTTTTTAAAAAAAGGCATTGGGGGGAAAGTTACTTTAACAAATGCTACATTCATGATTCTATAAAGTATTTTTAATCTTTTTTCTAATATTGTAACTGAAAATTGAATAATGTGATTCTTCAGTGATCATTTGAGTGAGTTCTCCCTAATCCTGCCATCAATCTGGAAATATATTTAACATTAATTTATGAATCTTGGTGTCCTTCCTCTTCCAGGTTTAATAGCGAATCATGGTTTATACTATTTTTATTTCATCATACATAAGGAAGGTTGTCAGGAGCAAAAGATCAGATTAACATAACTCTCCTCTCCTGCACCCTCGTCAGCAGCTCCTGGAGAAAGCTTTGTGGTTTGAGGGGAGTTAGAAGGCATACTGTCCTTGACTGTATGCAGAAGACGTTCTGGGACTTGAAGGAGAAGAAGCCAGGGTACTAAGGGACGTCTCTGAGAACGGCATGCATATGTAATAAGCACCGTAAATATAAAGACTTGTTATCTTGAGTATCATGGCCTGAAAACTTGCCCATCTGTAGAATTGAACTCCCCCTCAATCCTTCACAAGATAATGAGAATATCAGTGGAATTGAGAAGAAACAGAAAAAATAGTTTGCCTTTGTTTCTCTGGTTCCTGAAATACATTTCAGCATGAGAAATTAAGGCCTAGCACCTTAAAATCAACACTAGCAAAGAAGACAACAATGAAAACAAAAAGAAGTGGGCAGCAAAGTAAACAGGGTCTCTCAGTACATGGACAGATTTTCAAGTATATTAAGCTCTGAGTGCTTGGGTTAAGCTGTTATTAGGGTAGTCACACCTGGGATAGGCCTGGTGAAAGCAGTGCTGTGGATGCTGAATGAGAAGATGTCCCATCAGTCTCCATGACCTAATCTCTGATGAAGCCTGACCTCAAATCAAGAGACACCATCCATTGCCCTTCAACTGTGCCAGTTTTCCAACAAGATAAAATTATAAACATTGAAATTGTATTAATATTTACAGAGCACCTACTAAACCCAAGGCACTATGGACTGCATAAATATGCCTGAGCTCCTGTGGTCCCCTTTCTGTGCCCTGTAATAACATGCCACACTGATAATTGTTGATTAATTGTCCATCTTTGACATCGACTGCCAACTTGGGGACTGGGACCTTGTTTATCCTGCTCTCTCAACTTCTCCAGTGCTTACCACCTATTAGGTACTCGAAACTGTGTTTGAATAAATGGCTAGAAACTGTGTTTCAATAAGGCTAGAAGCTCATAAATTAGTTTCAGAGATAAGGTATAAACACTTGAAAAGTTAATAACACAAGAATAGGTGTCACAAGTTCCTGAAAGTAAAGTAAGACAAGTGCTATAGAGGAGGGAGCACTGTAGACTGCAGCAGGAACTTCCTCAGGCTGTCAGAGGAGCCCTGGCACTGAGTGTGCTCATGCTTTCCCAGCACAGAGGCACACATACCCAACTAATGAGGGAGGATAGCAAGAGAAGGGAGGGACCAGTTGGGTAACAAAGGGAAGATCATTGGGGTCTCAATTATCACTATGTTTCTATTTGTCTATATTTCAAGTATTCCATGTATTAATTACAATAGGGTAGCCAATAAGACCCTGGGGCCACATCATTTTGAGGAAGGATTAAGAACTGATATTCATTTGTCATTATAAATTAATACAGGGTGTCCCCCCCAAAATGTGTACAAACTTGGAATAACTATAAAGGCAGTGCTTATTAAAATACATTTCTTTTTTCAAATGTAATGAAATCTACAGGCTTTAGGTGTGTACATTTTTGGGGACATCCTGTATATTTTTAAAGTTGAGGTGAAAGAAATTGATGGCCATTGGTAATAGTACAATAGCATTTCTTAGACCAAGTGGTAAATCTCTAAATGAGGACTATCAGATGTAGGTAATAGGGGAGATCATTTTAGCAGGTGTTTGTTGGCAAGACTGAAATCACATCATGGAGGGGACCCCATCCTTTCCTCTCATGCTTGCTGCTTCCTACCCTCTTAAACCCTGCATCACCTTGAAACGGTCTGAATTTGGAGTCATTGCTCTATCAGCTTTTTGTATTTTTAGGCTAGTTTGTTGTTTTCCGGGCTTCTCAGAAGATCATAGTCCCTCAACACTATAAAGGTTTCCTCATATCTTGAGTAAATGTAGCTTGATTTCAGCTTACCATCTATAAGACTTTAGTCAACATTTTGGGTTTAACAGGAATAACATCTATGTCGTTTCTTGGAGTGAAATGGGAGGCTATGTTTGGAAGTCAACTGTTCTGGATTGTGATTGGTCTATTTCAGATAACATCTCTGAGGCTTGGTATTCTCGGCCGTATAGTAAGGATATGACACCCCTGTAGATTGTCCTATGGATTAAATGGGAGCATAAAGTTAAGCACTTGGTCCTTAATTACAGGGTATCTCAAAATATGTACACACAGTTTGAATATAATTATAAAGGCACTGTTTATTAAAATACATTTTATTTTCATTTAACAGCTATTGTCTGTTAAAGTATGTATACATTTTTTGGGGACATCTTATATATTATGTGCTATTCAGTTTTGTCTCCCACATAACCAGTTAGATTAGTATAGACAGAATAAATAGTCTAACAGCCATTCAATGCACCTATATTTAGCATCTCTGGGTAATGGCATTGGTAGGCATTCACATGTTCTTTTGGCTAGCATCCAGGATGCTGGGATGTCAGTCCAAGACAATTCATAGTGATAAGGGCAGTGTTATACAAGCGAAAGAGCTCATTAGTGTTCAGTTGACATCATTTTATTAACCTATATTGACTGCTTTTTAAATGCAAATTGAATACCTTAGTGAAAAATAAATTGAAATATTACTTTGGAACTAGTCTTGAAAAAGCACGTTACAGATTGATGCTGGAACCATCACCTGCACAACTATAAATTACCAGTGCATCAAAAGCCAACTTGATTATTGTCCCTCAGTTAAACAAAGGCAATTTAAGGTTTCAGCAAAACCAATAATTCATTAAGAGACAGTGAGCAACTCTATAAATAAAAGAGCTAAGGAGTAAAATGTGATACTCATTCTGTAGAATAAATTAACACAAATATATCAATTGAGTATTCTTAGAATTACCACCCAATTTTATTTGAATAGCTAATTAGCAAAGATGTCAGAACCACCTGGGATGTGGAAAGATGATAAAGTCTCTTTTAGAATGTATGATAATTCTAGTTTTCATATGGGGAAGGTGTGGGTAAAGAAATCAAATAGTATGTATTTTGGATAAACCCATTTTGCACTAACATTCATGATATCTTATAATTATTAATTAATACAGCCCATCTAACCTTCAAGCAAACTGAGAAATCTCATGTGATCCCACTGTCCTTTACTTCAAGGAGAAATCAAAGCTCCCAGTGGAGATAAACCAAGAAATATGTACGTGTGTGCATTATTATTATTGATGTAATTGCTTCAAGTGATGCAATCTCTCTAGGTTAAAAAAAAAATCCATAGGGAAGTCCTGATTTATCTCATCACTGCAAGGTGTCCTCCATACTTGAGCAGAATATTTATGTGTTTGTTAAAAAGGCAGTGCTAATTGGCAAATCTAGTTAAATCCCTGGAGGGAGAACTAGATGAATGGAAGGTTCTTAAGAGATGTAAGCAGAGCAGAAAAGGTAAACCAAACTGTAAATCAAAACCCAAATAATTGTTAGAGAGAGAAAAGAGAAAGCAATTTATGGAGCAGAAAATGCCCTAAACTACATGTGTGCTAATACAGTGAAGAGGTTGGGAAAATCATCCAGTCCCTGACTGGCCAGGATCTAATGCAAACAAGGTTTAGTAATTATACCCTAGAGTCTATGGAATGGAACTGCACTTGGCCATAGTCCCAGAGGCTTAACTTCCTCATTGAACCAACTAGAAATATTTGAGTGTCTACTATAGCAGCACACTGGGCAAGGTAGTGTGAAGATGAAAAAATGAAACACAAATAAATCCTGACTGCAAGGGGTCTGAGAAGAAAATATAACAGGAGTAAAGAGAGCAGTGATTTTCAAATTTTTAGCAAAAGTATTCTCACACAGAACTCCATCAGGTAAAACAAATAAAAATGTAGCTTTTCTGGTTGAAGTAGAAGACGAAATATCTGGATTGCAGTTGATTTAGTGACTCTTACTCCAGCACTGTGGGACCCCGAGTAATGCCTAAGGACCCCTTGAGCTCTACATATCAGCATTTGAAAACAATCACTCTGATACAGGCAATCAAGGTAGAAAGTAAGGAGTTTCATAAAGGAACAAAGAATGCTCTGTGAACAGTCAGAAAAAGTTGAGAGTATATTCATCTGGAATGTATGGAATACACAATCCTAAAAGAAACATTTTTCAAAAGAACTCATGTAATACGAGTTAGAGCATTTATCTTTGAGGTGTTTAGTTTCTTCTTTCTAACAATAGGGAATTGCCATAAATTTGGCTAACACACAAAGGACATAATTTTCAAGATAACTACTCAAAGTTTCACTAATTGATGTCAAATAAAGCAAACCCAAAGAACAAGAACCATAACCATCAGTCCAGGAATAAGAGACTTCAGGATTGAAGTAGAGAATATTAAGGACATTTGCCTTTTGAACTACGACAACTCCAAGGAGTCCATGGGTTCACAACCATTTACTACCATACTCGTTCAGGATAACCTGGAACAAATCATACAGAGTCACCATACTTTGAATCTTTTTTATACATAAACAAAAAACCATATGTATATTTTTAATCCTCATCAGAAGACATGTTTTTATTGATTTTAGAAAGAGAAGGAGGAGAGAGAAAACATAGATGTGAGAGAGTAACATCCATCCATTTTCTCCCATATACATTTTGACAGGGGATTAAACCAACAATCTAGGTATGTGTCCTACAAGGAATTGAACCTGCAACCTTTTTGGTATATGGGACAATACTCCAATCAACTGAGCCACCCAGCCAAGCTTGAATCAACCATATTTTTCAGTCAAATCATTTCCACCCACAACCATCAGTAACTTATACTAGAGGCCCAGTGCACCAATTTGTGCACTGGTAGGGTCCCCAGTGGCTGCCAACCAGGTACTCCCTTCCTTCCCTCAGCTGCCTGCTGCCACTGCCAGCCAAGGGCCTCCCTCCCTTCCCCCAGCTGGTCAGTCCCCTGGTCGAAGTCCCAGGCAACTCCCAGTCGAGGGGATAATTTACATACTACATTTCTATTATCTTATATGACTGAAGTTCAGCCAATCTGATTCAGCTGAGATTTATTTGTGAAAGATGAACAAATCATAAATTATGTACACCAAAAAGTTATAAAAGAAAACTACAGAGCTTTTAACTAGTTGTTCCCTTGTCTTGCAGTTGATCTCAGATTGATCAAGTTCAACAAGGAAGAGAACAAGAAAATATTTGTGAATCAATAAAATCCCATTGAACCAAACTGTCAAGGTCTCAATGATAATAGAAATGTCCATTTAGAGGTAATTACAGCAATCTTGATATCAAGCACTTTATAACTATTTTTTCTATTCTCACAACTCCATGAGACATGAACTATCATTATTCCCACTTTACAAGCAAAGGAACTGAGGCTGAGGGAGGAAAAGCTGACCCCTGGCTAGTCTCACTCCAAATTTAGCCACTACATTATTTGTTGTTTGATTGTAAGATCACTTTCAGCCTCTGTTTCAGTAGAGGAAACAAAATATAGCATCTTTTGAGTATTTACTGCTATTTTACTTTCTTTCATTCATTTGTTCAACAAACATCTATCGGTGCCTACTCTTCCCCAGCACTGTTCAATGATGATGAAGGCAAGTCCCTGACCCCCTGGAATATGTTCTAGTGGACTAACACAAATAAAAATAAACCATCAAATACGCACACAAAGAAATAACTTAGGATAGTGTTAAGTGCTGTAGTTAAAAAAAAAGTTTAAAATAAATATATAGTAAATATTTTTTAGACATTCCAATATAGTAATTCTTTTGATAGTAAATTTTTTTAAAAGGTGGAAGGTGTCCTCGCCAGTCAGTTCAGCATCACCCCATGCATGAAAGTTTCACTGGTTGATTCCTGGTCAGGGCACCTACCTAGATTGTTGTTCAATCTCCTATTGAGACACCTACAGGAGGCAACTGATCAATGTTTTTACATCAATGCTTCTTTCTATATATCTAAAAAAATCAATTAAAAAAAGATAGAGAGCAATAATATGATAGAAAGTGACTGGGACAGGAATCTACTTTAGATAGGAAGTTCAAAGGCCTCACTGAAGTGGCTCATATGTTGAGCTTTGTGTTTAAATTCTAAAATCCAAAGGATGAAAAAAATATGATCAAAGCTCAGAGATGGCCAGTGAGATATATGTGGGGGAAACAAGAGCAGAAACAGTATGAGATACATTCAGCCATGCAAGGAGTTGGTTTGGATTTGAGTCTATGTACTTAGGAAGACACTGAAAGATCTTTTTATTTAATATATATATATTTTTAGTGATTTCAGAGAGGAAGGGAAAGGGAGAGCTAGATAGAAACATCAACAGTGAGAATCATTAATCAGCGACCTCCTGCACGCCCCCTACTGGGAAACAAGCCAGCAACCCAGCATGTGCCCTTGACCAGAATCAAACCCAGGACCCTTCAATCCACAGGCTGCTGCTCTATTCACTGAGCCAAACCAACCAGGGTGCCACTGGAAGATCTTAAGCACTAGAATCACATGATATGATTTCCATGTCTGAAAGGTCACGTTAGCAGTAAAGTGGGAACGGCTATAGGGGGCATGTATAAAAAAGCAGAGGATGTTGCAGTGCCCAGTTAGGTACCACATTGTTTGAAAGCATAAATGGAGACTAAGTGGACAGATCCATGAAGTATTTTGGGGGAAGATCCAAGATACAGTGGTTGTACTGGAGGGTGGGGAGGACAATGGGAAAAAAAGGAATGAAGGGGACACCTAAGTATTGCCCTGAACAACCTAGGTGTAAATGGGGTACCCTTTGTTGAAATGAGAAATGCTGGCAGAGAAGGTTTATGAGTTCGGCAAGAAGGAGGATAAATGGAGTTTGAGAGAAAAGATGGTTAGCTCATTATTTTATTTAATCTTTAGGACAGCTCTCTAAAGTTATTCCCATTTTTCACATGAAGAAACTGAAATTTAGGCAAGTTAAACAAAGTACCCAAGGACACCCAGCAAGAAAGTGCCAGGGCTGCGATTTGACCTGGGGCATCTGAGTATAGAGCCCATCCATGCAGTTACTGTGTACCACACCTTCCAGTGCAGAAAGACTGTGGTTTGGGTACTGGTTTTGTGTCAATGAGCTCATTTTTCCACATTTTTAACACTAGGCAAATACTAGTAATACTCACTGCATAAGAGTGGTAAAGAGCAAGGTGATTAAGCAGGGAATTCTCCCTGCAGTGCAGAGTCCTGGCAAATATTCTTGATTCTATTAACTATGAGTACTCTGGTTTGACCATGGCCACACCCTAGCCTGGTAGACTCCTGCTGCCTTATTTAGCTTCCAGTCAAAGAGCTTTCCAGGTCCCCAGAGTGGCACTCAGAGATTCTACCCGAAGGGTAGGACAGTGCCTCCTTTCAAATATCACTAGAGAACTTTGGGATTCTCCCTGCCTCCAGGCTGCCTTTTAAGATTTATCTTCAAGAAATGATGTGTCATGCTGAGTCTGGGACTGCTGTCAGGCACCTGTGTCCTCTGCAGGAGGCTTTCTGTGACACTTTACAAACTGTGGAAGATGCTCTAAGCCTGTGGCTGAGAGAGTCCTGACCACTGCCCAGCTCCTGTCCTTTTGAGCTAGAAAGTGAAAGGAAGGAGAGGGGTAAGGAGAAAGGGGAAGAGAAGACTACCCACTATAAGCTCTACTGAGTCCTGGGTCCCTTGGTAGGTATTTTCATTCATATTATCTTCTTTACCCACTTAGGAGGTAAAACAATTAGTATTCTCACTTAACAGAGATCCTAAAGCTCAGAGAGTTCACTTAACTTGCCCAAGTTTACACAGCAGACTTAGAAGCAGAGTCAATATTTTGCACTACATATATTCAACTCTAAAATGCAATTTTTGTTTGGCGTGTGTGGGATTTTTTTCACTAGGCCATAGTGCCCAAATACAGAATCATGTAAGAAAGGAGGCAGACAGCAGGACAAAAGTGTCTTCTTAAAGTGTGCTCAGAATCCTACAGAAAATATGAAGTCACGAGACTAGAGTAACTAAAAATTAATCTGAATTTCAGCTCAGGCATGTCAGAAAAGAAACCTAGGATTGGTTATTGTTAAACATGTAAAATATAAGTCATCAAACTATAATGGAAAACATCACCATATTTAACCAGTCAGATTTTTAGCTCCGAAGGCCATGATAAGGAAGATGACTGAAATTTAGTTTGCATAACTAAAGAAACCATGTTAGCAAAAGGAGTAGTAAGAGCTTGTCCCATTTCTAGGAGAATCAATTCTTCCATCCAAATGAGAATGCCAAGTGGGAAACGGGGATTTACACGGCTGCCTTTCATGAGGATGATTTGATTTATTTAAGTAAATTCTGTACCTTTCCAACTCCGAGCCCAGACTGGTGCGTTAAGCTGATGCATATCAGAGCCGACTCACTTTCTCATTCCAAGTTGATAATTTAAATGCTTACATTAAAATTTCTAAGTTAACTTTCAGGGTTTTAAAAATGAAGTAAGTTCCTGTTCTCCATCAGACCCGGGAGCAATGGGAATTAATGTGATAATGTCTTCAATGAAACGTGATGGGGACATGTGATTCATGTTGGTTCCCGATCCTTTCCTTTTCTTTAAACGCCATAAAATGAAAAATACAACAGCTGTTTCATGTTAAAGAGAAATGCAAATGTGCATTAATGCAGCTCAAGAAATACTTTATATGTTCTGAGAATGTATTATTTATATGAATGGAATCAATCTACATTTCCCCCATTTAATAAAATGGCACTTACTGGAATGGCTTTCTCAGCTACTTAAGCCAGATACACAAAGAAGAATGGTCTAGGACCTAAGTCAAAGGTATATTTTTTTCTCTAAAAGTATAGAATAAACAAAACAAAACAAAAATCTGATACTGTTTGCCCATTAAAGACATAAAAGCATTACATTCTCTTTGTACCTTGGTTAGTAAATTAACTAGTTTCAGTTGCATATTAACCAATGTCATCAGAAAAGAGTTGTTTTTAAGTTTAGCTCTGTCAGAGGGCAAACTGTGTTCAAACCCAACTTTCTTGTGCTAGTAAATTGTTATTGGAAAGGCCTCCTGGTGAGCAGTAATGCTTCCTCATTATCATACACCTTCTATTACCTACTTTGGATGCAGATATAAATTATTCAAAACAGGAGAGGTTTCCCCTGCTAATTAGTGGCAGGCTGACTGACCACCTCCCGTCAATGCCTAAGGCTTCATTCTATACACAGTTCTCTAACCAGCATAATAGCCCTCTTCCATGGTGTGGCTGGGTAATTTTAATCAGTCGTTGTGTGTACCACCGAAACTTAACAGCTGTGCACTTGGATGACCTTATTATCATTAGCAACAAATTGGCGATTGAGCAGGGAATTTTCATCAGGAAAGACCACATGATTTCATAAATTTGGGAATGGCCAGGTTCTATTTCTTTTTTTCTGACTATAATTTACAACTTAGGAAATGAGCACATTTAGAGTGAAATTCACACTTTAATGAAGAGGGATATATTTGAAATTTCTTTCTAACACATTTTCCACATTCCTTTATTCTCTTTCAGGGAATAGGAGAATTGTCATCATTTAGAAAAGGTCCCAGTGAATGAAGGAATAGTTTTCCCTGAGTTTTACTTTTGGCTTTGAAAGTATCAAAATTGCCTCCTGGTGGCTATGGAATCAACAATTCGCTGGGGTCTTAGGAAATAACTCAAATAATTACTCCTGAAAGGAGATCTTTAGATCCCTATGGTGGAAGATGCACATTTTTGGTGCTAAGAAAAAATAAAATAACCTGCTGGAGACATGATCAGTCACAAGAGCACGTTCCAAACTGGTGAGTGGATGTTAATTTTAACTCCCTGGTGCAGCCCAGACAGTACTTTTTTTATAAGGCATCCCAGTACTCCCTATATTAGAACAGAACTGCCATTGTTTTAGCCTCTCAGACTTTTAAATTTTTCTATATCACCTTTAATTTAATAGGTAACCAAGCTCTTATCTTTAAAAAATATTCCTAAGGGAAGAATTCACTCTCTTCTGTAAGTATAACTTCTCTAAAGGAGACAGTAGTTTTGTCATAATTAGTCTTTTAATTCTTTGATAATTAGCAAAAGCTCATTCTCCTCATTATTAGGGTCCACGTGGTATGTAGATCAATTTCTTTATCCCTACAAATGTTCTTTCTCCTTCTAAGACTCAATACCTAGTGTTATTATCCATTTGAATGAGCAAGCTAGAAACGTCATTGTCATTCTTAATTTTTCCCCAAGCAATTTCTATACCCAGCCAACACTTATTTATTGATAATGTCTACTTTATTTTACCTCTTTAATCTTTCAAATTAATTCATTTTTTTATTCCCACTCTTTCAACTTCATTCTAGTTCTCTTTGTTATCTTCTTTCACTGCAATAGCCTCTATTTAGTCTCCACCAATAGTGAGAATCTATATCTGTGCTGAAAAAGACTCTGAGGCAATGACCGGAGCAATGGAATTAATGTTGTGGTTGATTAGTGATGTTTGCCAGGGGAACGATGGGCAAGTCATGGCACTAGTACTAGAACTTACCACCTTTTTCTTAGAATCCTAACTTAATACCTAATACATGGAGGGCACATAATAAATGATCCCAGCAAAAATCCTCAACAATACATTAGCATACTGAATTAAACAATACTTTGAAAGGATTACACATCAAGTGAATTTATTCCAGGGATGCAAGGATAGTTCAATATCTGTAAATCAATCAGTGTGATATACTATATCAACAAAATGAAGAATAAAATTGTATGATCATCTCAAAAGCATTTGACAAAATTTAACATCTATTCATGATAAAAACTCTCAACAAAGTTGGTTTAGGTAAAACATACCTCAACATAATAAAGGCCATATATAACAATCCCACAACCAACATCATATTCCATAATTAAAAGCTGAAAGCTTTTCCTCTAAGATCAAGCACCAGACAAGGATAACTATTCTTGACACTTTTATTTAACATAGTATTAGAAGTCCTAGTCAGAGCAATTAGGTAAGAGAAATAAATAAAAGGAATCCAAATTAGAAAAGAAGAAGTAAAACTATCACTATTTTCATATTTTTTTAAATACATTTTATTGATTTTTTTTACAGAGAGGAAGGGAGAGGGATAGAAGGTTTAGAAACATTGATGAGAGACATCGATCAGTCACCTCCTGCATGCCCCCTACTGGGGATGTGCCTGCACAAGTATATGCCCTTGACCTGAATTGAACCTGGGACCCTTCAGTCCCCAGGCCGATGCTCTATCCACTAAGCCAAACTGGTTTTGGCCTATCACTATTTTCAGATGGCATATTACATATAGAAATCCTAATAAGCCCCCCTCCAAAGAAAACCTGTTAAAACTAATAAATGGATTTAGCAGTTATAGAATATGAAATCAATATACAAAAATCTGTTGCATTTCTACACACTAATAATAAACCATAAGAAAGATAAAGAAAACAATTCCATTTACAACTGCATAAAAAATAATAAAATATATAGGAATAAATTTAACCAGCAAGGTGAAAGATCTATACACTGAAAACTATAAGATAATGATAAAAAAAAAAATTAAAGAAGGCACAAATAAATGGAAACGTACTCCATGCTTAAGGATTGGAAGAATTAATGTTTTTTAAATGTCCATACTACCCAATCTACAGATTCACTGCAATCCTTATTGAATTCCATTTTTCGCAAAAATAGAACAAACAATCTTAAAATTTGTATAGAGCCACAAAATATTCCGAATAGCCAAAGCAATCAAGAAGGAAAAACAAAGCTAGAGACACAATGTTCAGATTTCAAACTATATCCCAAAGTTATAGTAATCAAAAGAGTATGGTTGGGCATTAAAAACAGACACATAGAGCAATGGAACAAAATAGAGAATGTAGAAATAAACCTTCATATATATTATCAATTAATTTATGACAAAGCAGCCAAGAATGTGCAATGGGGAAAGGAAAAACTCTTCAATAAACAGTATTGAGAAAAATTAGACAGTCACATGCAAAAGAATGAAACTAGACCACTATTTTAAATGGTACAGAAAAATTAACAAAAAATAGATTAAATACTTAAATATGAGATTTAACACTATAAAACTCCTAGAAGAAAATATTGGCAGTAAAGTTTTTGACAGTGGTCTTGGTGATGATATTTTGGATTTTATACCAAAAGCAAAGACAACACAGGGAAAAATAAACAAGTGGGTCTACATCAAATTAAAACCTTTTGCAAAGTAAAGGAAACCATCAACAAAAGGCAACTTATAGAAGAAAACATATTTGCAAATCATATATTTGATAAAGGATTAATATCCAAAATATAAAAAGAAACCACAGGCCTAACCAGCTCAATATATAGAACATCAGCCTGCTGACTTAAAAGCCCCAGGTTCGATTCTGATCAAGGGCATGTACCTTGGTTGCAGGCACATCTCCAATAGGGGGTGTGCAGGAGACAGCTGATCAGTGTTTCTAACTCTCTATCTGTCTCTCTTCCTCTCTGTAAAAAAAATCCATAAAATATAGGTTTTTAAAAAAAGAAACCACATATAACTCAATATCAAACAAAAACAAAATACAACAAAACAACACAAACAATTCATTTTTTAAAAAACAGGCAAATGATTTGAAAAAGACTTTTTTCCAAAGAAGATATATAGATAGATGACCCAAAAGTACATGAAAAGGTGTCAACAGCACTGGCCAGTGTAGTTCAGTTAGCTGAATTATTGTCTTATACACCAAAATATGGTGGTTCAATTTCCACTCAGAACACATACCCAGGTTTAGAGTTCGATCCCAGCAGGAGGCAACTGATCAACATTGATATTTCTCCCTCAAATCTCTCTCTCTCTCCCTCTCTTTCTCTTTCTCTCTCTTTCAAATCAAAACCATGATGAGATATCAATTCATACCTGTTAGCATTGCTATTATCAAAAAGACAAAAAATAATAAGAGTTGGCAAGAATGTGGAGAAAAGAGAACGTTTTTCCACTGTTGATGGCACTGTCATTGGTGGAGCCATTATGGAAAACAGTATAGAAGTTACTCAAAAATTTTTAAAATAAAACTACTATATGATTTAGAAATTCTACTTCTGGTTATTTATCCAAAGAAAATTAAAACATTAATTTTAAAAATATATTTTTATATATTTTTAAATATATAAATATTTTTATATTTTATTTGTTCATTACAGCATAACTTATAATAGCCAAGACATAGAAACAACATAAATGTCCATTGATGGATTATAATATAGAGAAAATATGATATATATTATTTTACTTCTCAGGCAAAGCAAGTTTTTATATATTAACTAGAGGTCTGGTGCACAAAGTCATGCCTCAGAGGGGTCCCTTGGCCTGGTCTGCAGGATTGGGACAAAACCAGCTCCCCAACATCCCCTGAGGGGTCCCAGATTGCGAGAGGGCACAGGCCAGACTGAGGGTCCCCCGTGGGTGGAGATTGGGGCTGGAGAGGGATGCGGGAGATTGGCCAACTGGGGAGGGACTGTGGGAGGGCTCCAGGGCATGTTCGGCCTGTCTTGCTCAGTCCTGATTGTCCAGACCCCAACAGCAACCTAACCTACCAGTCAGAGCATCTGCCACCTGGTGGTAAGTGCACGTCATAGCAAGCAGTTGAGCAGCCTTAGCATATAATTAGCATATTACACTTGATTGTTTGAATGGCTGCCTGGATGACTGGATACTTAGCATATTAGGCTTTTATTATATAGAATTGTTTGGTAGATATAAAAGGAATGTTATTTTTATTCTACATCCTTCTCAGTACAATCACTAATTCTCATTTAATTTATAAAGGTTGCAATGGTTTGCTGGGCTGCCTCCCTCAAGATTCAAGTAGCTTACTAATAATAACACAGAGTTGCTGAACCTTAACATCTATTCATTTGTAAAACTAAAGACATCTTAACATTTGCAAGACTCCCATCTGCTGCAATTAATTCTGATCAGATGCCCATAGTCCAGTGTTATTTGTTGGAGAGTGTCAAAAAGTACTGGCCATTTTGAAGGTGAATCTTTGCTAATGCACTTTGTTGTTGCTAAATAATTAGGAATTAACTTTTACATTTATATAAAAGATTGTGAATGGATAGGAAAATGTGTTTCAGCATTAGTCAATTTTTTTGCTGTTCTGGTTTTTATTTTGTGGTGGAAGCCCAACCTACTCATATAATTCATATATGTCAAATAACATTAAGTGTCCTCAAGTAACTCGGTTGGCAGGAAGGGAGCCCATCAGATATTAGAAAGAGAATACATAAGTGAAGAATTGAATGTAAATCTCTCTCACACCAGAACATGAGTATCATGACTCACAGCAGAAATGAGGTTATGGGATCCTAGGTTTCAGATGGGTTTTTCTCACTGAAGTTTCTGGAGCAGGAGCATCAGAAATACCAGGGATGTGGAGCCAAGGACCATAGGCAAAGGATAAGCAAGGAAGGCATTGGATAGTGTCAGGCCGATGAATATCCTATATAATAAAAGCCTAATATGCTAAGCGTCTGGTAGTCCAGGTGGCCATTCAACCAATCAAAACGTAATCTTATCTAATAAAAGAATAACTTGCAAATTGACTGTCATTCTAACACACAAGATGTCTGCCTGCATGTGGTCAAAGATGGCTGCCCCATGTGGACACAAGATGGCTGCCACAAGATGGTCAACAGGGGAGGGCAATTGGGAGGGACCAGGCCTGCAGGGGAGGGTAGTTTGGGGGACCAGGCCTTCAGGGGAAGGTAGTTAGGGGTGACCAGGCCTGCAGGGGAGCACAGTTAGGCATCAATCAGGCTGGCAGGGGAGTGGTTAGGGGGTGATCAGGCTGGCAGGCAGAAGGGGTTAGGGGCAATCAGGAAGGCAGGCAAGTGAGCCATTAGTCCTGAATTGTGAGAGGGATATCCTACTGAGATTGGGCCTAAATGGGCAGTTGGACATCCCTCAAGGGGTCCCAGATTTGAGAGGGTGCAGGCTGGCAGTTGGACATCCCTCTTGCAATCCAGAACCTCTGGCTCCTAACTGCTCACCTGCCTGCCTGATCCCTCTAACTGCCCTGCCCTTCAGCCTGGTCAATCCTAACTGCCCTGCCCTGCTGGCCTGGTTGCCCTTATTAACTTTTTTTTTTTTAATTATCCCCTTCACATACAATTGTATTTGACTTCCTTATTGGCTTCTTCCTCTCACACAATTTTTCTCTCTCCTTTATATAATACTTTTCCTATTGATTCATCATTTATAAACTTTACTTTCCTCCTTATTTCCTACTTCTGTTCCATTATCCTTCTTCTCATCTTTCTCATACCCTCCTTCCCTCCCCACATTCCTTCTTTCCTTTATCTTCACCTCTTCCCTCCCTCTCCTTTTTGTTCCTTTCCATCTTAATTTTTTTTTCACTTCCTCTCTCAGACCTGCTCTGCTCCTTTCACCATTTCTTCTTTTTTTTCCTTTTAAGCTCTACTGTCTCCCCTTTAAACTTTTCTTCCCTACCTCTTTTTCTCTCATCCTACCTTTCCCATACATTCTTCTCTACTTACTCCCACTATTTTAATATCTATCTAGCTGCCTAATTATTCACTATCATTTATCTTTTTTTCTTTTCTGACTCCTACTTTTAAAATCTGTCCCCAGCACACAACTTGATTTTCATTATAGCTCTTACAGTTCACTCATACATCCCCTTTCCTTCTTTAACTCTGTTTTCCACTGACTCCTTTATAAAGTTCTTCCTTCCCTCCATCCCTTCTTAAAGCTTCTGTTGGGGAGTGGGGTGTTAACCCCCAGCCCAGGGCTCAGCCCTGGCCAGGTATTCGCCATCCCCCTTTCCCTGGCCTCCCCACCACTGTCCTGCTCCCACTCCCTGCCTAGGATGCCCAGCCACGCAAGGGTGGCTAAGGCCCACATGGCCCCGGGTGCTGCTGCCACGAAGCAGGAGCACCTCCACCCAGAAGGCCTTGGATCATCCTCCTCTCCATCCCAGACCCGTGGATGCTCCCTGCCAAATGCTGCCACCACCCTCTTCCTGCATCACCTGCACCCTGCCCCTCACCAGACACACTTACTTCCTTCCCCTCCTTTCCCATAGTCGCCATCCCCTCCTGCATGCAGCCCTGTGTTTCATTCCCTTTTCCATTCCTGCATCTTTTTCTTGTTCCTTTTTGTATTTCTGTTTCTTCGGTTGGCCTGTCTGCATGTAGGCCTGCCTTCCTCTCCCTCTCCTTTCTAATGCCCTCCTATCATATCCTATCCTACCCCTCAGCTGCCTGAGCAGAGGGCAGGGATGCAGCCTGCTGATCTGGTCATGACATGATGCTGTAATGGACAATTTGCATATTCCTCTATTATATATATATAATAGTTTGGGAAGTAGGCACTCATGGATAGGCAGCAAGAGTAGTGGTAGCAATTGCTGTATGAAGAATATGACTTGTAATGAAATAGAAATATCAACAAAACACCATAGGCAATGAACAGGCAGGAGAAACCCATTTAAATGAAATGATATTTCAAAATATCCAGTCTCCCTATCTCAGTACTAGTAAATGTGAATTCCATTTGCACAGGCCAAAAATCTTGGTGTTGTTTTTGGCTCCTCTTCTTCCCGCATCTCATGCCCAAACCGTCAGCAAATCCTGTTTGGTTCTATCTTCAAATATACTCAGAATTAATCCATTGCTCACTGTCTTCCCCAGTACCCACTTCCTTTCTGTCATCTCTCATCCAGATTCTGCACTGGTCTCCCTGATTTTTCCCTTTCCTCCTATGATCTGTTCTAAATGCAGCAATGACCAGGGTCCTTTTAAAATGTTAGCTCATGTTCCTCACTGCTCAAAATCCTCCAAAGGTGCTCCTGTCTCACACAGAGCAAAGCCCTAGATCCTTAAGATGCCTGTCAAGTCCTTTTTCCATATCCCTCTCCCCCCACACACACTCTCCCAAGTCTACTCAGTTCCTGCCATGCTGACCTTGATGTTCCTCAGCCACGCCAGCCACTCCTGCCTTGGTCCTCTGTATTCACTGTGTGTTCATTTGCGTCATCTAAGAAGCAAGTGACAAGGGATTAGAAGAGCAATAAATATATTGAGGGGAAATGTGGGGAAGGATTAATGGGATGAAGGAGAAGAATATGGAAAGGCCTTGGGCCACAATGCTGGTCTGACACCTGTGAGAAAGAAGAGCAGGGAACTTTCAGACTGTAGTGCACTCCTAAGGATGCTTCCAGCAGGCAAAGAGGGTGTTTTGGAGCCACAGGTGCCTGCAGGAGTGTCCCCATCGCATGGGATAGTCCTGAATTACCAGGTTCACCAGTTAATAATGTGGATTTTATAATCAAAGAAAATGGGATAATTTCAAGAGGAACATCAAAAGTGCTTTATTCAATGTAATGTCCATCACATTTCTCCCATCTTTAAGGTAATTTGTGGATACCGTCCCAATAGAACTTTTCTTGTTTTGAGGCAAACTATTCAGAGACCCAATTTTCCATTTTCTTCATATGTTTTAAAGTGCTGCTCAGAAAGTGCATGTGCCATCAATCAGAACAAGTGGTAATCTGAAGGAGCAAGGTCTGGTGAATACAGCAGGTGGGTTAATACTTCCCAGGCAAAGTCTTTTAATGTGTATTGAACTGGTTTTGAAGAGTGTGATGGTGCATTAATATGAAGCAAAATTACTTTGCCATGTTTTCTGGCACATTCTGGTCATTTTAAAATCAACACATGGTTCAAATTGATTATTTGTTGTTGGTAGCGATCAGTATCAATGCTTTTAGAAGCTCATAATACACCACACCTTTCTGATTCCACCAAGGACAGAGCATTGTCTTCTTTTAGAAGTGATTTGGCCTTGCAATCGATGTTGATGGTTGACCTGGATCAACCCATGATTTTGTGCATTTGGGATTCTCAAAATAAATCCACTTTTCATTGCCAGTCACAATTCGATGCAAAAAAAGACTTTCTTTCGTGCCATTAGAGCAACATTTTACTGATGACTTTTTGTTTTTCCATTTGTCTTTTATTCAGTTGATGTGGAACCCATTTTCCTTCCTTTAAAATATTTCCTATTGCTTGTAAATGATCAGAAATTGTTTCTGCAAGTTGTTTTGGGGATTGACATGCATATTCATCCAATAATTTTTGTAATTATTCATCTTCAAACTTTTTCAGTTGACCTGCACATTCTTTGTCTTTTACATCAAAATCATCGCATTTAAAGCATTTTAACCAGTGTTCAGCCCTGACTGGTTTGGCTCAGTGGATAGAGTCTCGGACTGTGGACTGAAGAATCCCAAGTTCGAATCCAGTCAAGGGCATATACCTTGGTTGCAGGTACGTCCCCAGTAGGGGTTGTGCAGGAGGCAGCTGATAGATGTTTCTCTCTCATCAATGTTTCTAACTCTCTATCCCTGGCCATTCCTCTCTGTTAAAAATAAAAATCAATAACATATATTTGAAAAAAAACAGCGTTCACAAGTACATATTTTGAGATGAAATATGTTCACCATAAGCTTCCTGAAGAATACAATAACTTTTTCTTCATAATAAAGTAATGAATTAAAATTTCCCATAAATGTTCTCTTTTTGGCACAAAATTCGACATTTTAGAGTGTAAAAATATCTATGATGTTAACACCTTCAGCAAATTTGACATATGAAGTTTTGAAGCTTGCTGTCAACACAATAAAATAGCATACATATCAAATCACATATATATCAATATATGTGTAACTCCATCTACTGAAAAAATCCACATTATTAACTGGTACGCCTATTTGTACCACAGTTTGCTCAGCCACTTGCTAGGAGAGGCTCAGGGGAAGTGTGGCCTCCCTGTGGTGGTGAGTCCAGAGAGTGGCATATGACCCTGGTTTATTTTTCTCTATAGAGTTTCTCTCCATCAGACATATTATAGGATAACTTTTTTTTTGTTATCTCTCCTCCCACTAGAATGTAAGGTTCATGAAGGCAGAGATTTATCTGTGTGGTTTTTTGTTTGTTTGTTTGTGTGTGTTTTTTGTACTACCATATTCCCAGCTTTTCAAATAATATTAATAATACACAACACATAGAACTTGCTTAATATATATATGGTGAATAAATGAATCTTAAAAGATATAGGTTAATTTCATCATTCCATATGAATTTAAATTCCCTGCTGATTTTAAAACCTGAACTTCCCATATAATCTTGTTTAATCTTCCCAGCAATAATAACAAGAAAATTTATTAAAATGCATTCAAATTATAGAGGCTTAATATTAAAACAGCTATATATAAAAACCTAATATGCAAAGTGTCCCCTTAAAAGTTCAACCTATGGGAGTTTGATCGCTCACTATGATGTGCACTGATCACCAGGGGGCAGTGTGGAATAAAGGAAGGCCCCAGCAGGCAGCCAGCAGCCAAGAAGGGAGACTCTGGCTGGCAGCTGGCAGCTGGCAGCTGCTAGGGACCCTACCTGTGCAGGAGTTTCATGCACTGGGCCTCTAGTAATGAAATAAACCATGTAGTCTAGCAGAACCCTTTAAATTTTCTGTACATCTCCATTTACTATCTGAGATTTGCAAGCTATCTTAAGGACCCAGATATCTCCATATAGAATCTTATTTTACTCCTAGATTGATATATTTTAGTGGTTTCCAAAGTTTGGTGTGCAAAACCTTTTAGGCTGTACATGGATCATGTGGTTTGCACTCATGGGGAATATGGATTTTCAAAGGTAATTTTGACATATTCCATGCGATCTATAAGGATGATTCTTCAGAAACACACCCCGAGATGATAATTTATGTGGAAGCAATGTATTAGATTGTTATTACTAGAAAAAATGAGTAGGGTTAGAGGAAGTATGACTGTGAAGAAAAGGAAGCCAAGCAGGGATGGGATATGAAGCAAACTCCCACAGAGGAGTATGGCCTAATCCTGCAGAGGGTCTGGCATAGTGGAGATTGGTCCTCAGCATTGTCCTTAGAGCTCCAGCCATTGCTGAGGGGCTGTATCCAAGGGGATGTACATTCCCAGGCACTTTCGCTCTAGGAGCACAGCAACAAAGTAGGCAGCAGCAGTCTATGTATGAGAAGCCCAGAAATAGCTGCTGTGTGTTTGAAGTAAAAATAGAGGAGATCCAGAGTACATAAGATGGATCAAGGACCAGGGATGATGCAGTAATGGAGCAAGGACATAGGTGTGGAACACAGGCACTGCCTGCTATACGTGCTGACTATCTATGTGTCTCATGGAGTACAGTTCCAGAAGAAAAAGCAAAAAGATATCTTTCAGTAAAACAAGTCAGCAATCAACTTGGAATATGCTTTTCAAATTCTTGATTTTCCTTGTTATCTATGAGCATTTACTTACATGTGCAATCGAATTTCTTTAAATCACCTATAGAATGATCCAAACGTTATGCTTGAGACCACAACATCTTGTTGCCTTTTTAACTAGAGCTGTGTTACACGGCCATGGAACTACACTAACTGGCATGCTTCTTTCTTCCCACTCAATTGTAGTTAAATACTATGTCCTCCCATCATTGCATGTGGTCGGTAACTTCCAAGATCTCAGCCAACCACTTGAGACTTTGAAAACTTTAAGCCAGATGACAGGGTCAAACATGTTAGCCAGGTCAGGTCAAATTGTGGTGCCATTCTCTGTGCTTAGAATTCTGTTCACAACAGCTTCCTTATGGTAGATAAGAGGATAAACCTGTACTGAACTCTGTAGACCATGAAACAAACTAAGAGGCGGAAGAACAGCATTCGGCAAATGACCTCAGGCATAATAATTACAAAAGGCTTCAGTATTCTTTTTTTTTTTTGTAACTGAGCTAATGAAATTTCCATTCTGTAATAAAAGCCTATTATTCAACAGTTTAGTGAGACATGCCCCACTTCACTGCTCAATAACTGTGCAGATTACTTCCTAATAGCCTCTGTTTGGGGGAATACCCACGGTCTTCTAGAGGCCTGTGATAATTTTGCCACTGTTTAATATTGCACCACAGAGAGATGAAAACTCACAGTTGTTAAATGCTAAGTACATATGGTAGTAGCTCATTTAATCTCCACAATATTATTGTATTAGATGTGCTTATTATAGGTGATGAAACTAAGGTCCAAGAAATGCAATAGTTTGTACAGAATCACATAAGCTGGCAAACACAGAGTCAGGATTTATACCCAGGGAGGCCTGATTCTTTCCATTCTGCTGGTATAATGGGAAGAATCCCTAGAGCAGGAATTATTCCTAGGAAACAACACTCCATCCCACTTAAGGAATATCCCCTGTCTTAATTAGTTCAGGTAGCTATAATGAACTACCCTAGATTGGATGGCTTATAAACAACAGAAATTTATTTCTTACAGTTTGGGAGGCTGAAAGTCATAGATCAGAATGCCAGCATGGTGAGGTCAGGACACTCCTCTGGGATGATTGCTTGACAAGTGCCCATGTGGTAGAAGGGTGAGGGAGCTCTCTGGGGTCTCTTTTATAGGGGAACTAATCCTATTCCTGAAGGATCTACCCTCATAACCTAGTCACCTCCTGCCAATGCCACCACTTTGGGGTTTAGTACTTCATCATATGAATTTTGGAGGACATAAAAAGTTATTCCACAACATTCCCTGTTCCCAAGAAAGAGAATTGATGGTATGTGCCTGTCTAGATTTCAAAGCTGCTATGGATGATTGACTGCTACATGCCCCCCATTCTCCTTTTGGGATAGAAGTGTCTATTGTGGCTACATTATGCCTTTCTCACCATTGTATGGTAAATGTGTGTAGGTATAAATAGTTTGTTTCTGTAGTTCGTGGGTCTTCAGATCAAAAAAGAATCTGTACTCAAGGAGCTGAGCTTAAAGGTTCATATCCAAGAACACTCATCCACACCCAGATCAGGTTTCAGTAAAGATCCTTGACAGCCAATGCTGCAATAGGATGTAACTTGAGAGGGGAAGTCCTTGGAAAAGAGTGAGTTTACATATTTTTCATATGGGAAATATGTAAATAATTCATGGCCATAGGTGAATTGTAGTATATAAACATTGCCATACATTTTTTGCTGCTACCCTACTGAGTAATAATCTTCATAACCTTGAATCTGAATAAGTATTAGTGGCTTTCTCAACCAAATAAATGCATCAGAAGTGGCATTCTAAGACTCAGTTATAAGAAGCCTTGAAGCTTTGACCTCTTAGAATGTTTACCCTGGATGCAGGCAACCATCAAACAAGCAATCTGACAACTCTGACACTGCCTTATGGCTCAAGTTTGAATATAGAAAAGAGTCGAGGGGCTTTTGAAGAGAGAGAGAGAGAGAGAAAGAGGGGGAAGGTTTCCTGGCCAACTTCCTAGTTGTGTTACTCAGCCCAGTGCTCAGGTACCAGATGTGTGACAAAAAAGCCCTCTTGAACATTCCATCTCCACTAGACATCATGTAAAAGAATCAAGGAAGCCAGCCTTCAGCTAGAAACAAGGCCCTGAGCATATGACCCCAGCTGAGCTATTTCAATCACCTCCTGCCATATGAGTACCTCAGTTGAGACCCAGCTGTCAAGAGGCAGAGATAAGCCACCTTCACTATGCTCAGGCCAAATTCATGATCAACAAAATTTTGAACATAATAAAATAGTTGTTTTCTGCCACTAAGTTGTGGGGCAGTTTGTCAGATAACAATGGATAAGTGGAACAATACTGCTAAGGACTCCCTAAGGAAAGTGATTGAGTTGCCCATCAGTAACTAGTTGTTTGCAATGGTCATCTTATGAAAAGTAGTATTCAATATCATTTATTATTAGTTTGATCATTAAACTAATACAGAATTATAAAAAAATATATAAATACATTAAAAATTATTATAATCTCACCACCAAGAAATACATTTCTCTTTATAAAGTGTGTATGTATGTATTAGAGTGACACTATGTATAGCCATTATCTATTGCTGCATAAAAGCATACCCAAATTAAAGACTTTCAATAACCATTTTATTATTATTCATAAGTCTGTGGATCCAATTGAGTGATTTTATAGGCAGTTGGCAAGTCAACTGGAGATATTCCAGGTGAACTTGCTCATCTGAATAGGCTGTGGAGAGGCTGTTTGTTTTATGGAGCCACAGCTGGAATTTTTCTGCTCCACATGGTCTCTCATCCTAAAGGAGCCTCGTCTAGTCTTTTTCACATGGATATCTCAGGACAGCAAAAGTGTGAGATTAACTTTAAGATCTTCTGGAACCTAGGCTAGAACTCTTATGGCATCAATTCTGCCATATGCTACAAGTCTAAGAAAGCCACAGGGCAAGTCAGATTCAAGTGAGTAGAGATAGTGACTCCAACTCTTGACAGGAGGAGCAATACTAAATCAACTTTGCAAAAGTGTATTAGTAGGGGGTGGGAGGAATTGTGGCTATTATTAGTAGTGTTGTTGTTGTTGTCTACAATACTATATTTTCTACCCACATTTTTAAAACTGTTATGCTTGAACAATGTAATCAAAACAGTTTGGATAAATAAATTCTGTTTGTCACCCTCTAAGAAAGATGGTTATTATATCTCAGGTAGATGAGTTCTTGTCTCAATATTAAAAATAGAGTTTGTTTTCTCTAAGAAAAAAACTTCTTGCAGGAACTCTGAGTGAACAGATCGATTAATTTAATTTCCATTTTTCCTGCCCTAAACTGATTGGTAGTTTAACTGCCCTGAGTTAATACTGCCTAAACATCTCTTGGAGGCCCCTGGTCACCATCTTCAGGGCTCTACCATCCTTTGAACCAAATAACTGAGTGATGTAATGATAGAACAGGGCCCCTGGGCCTGGGGATGACCTTCATTGCCATGTTCTGATTGAGTGTTTATCTCAAAGACTTGTAGGTACTCTAACTTGCAATACAGCGGTCCCCAAGATTTATTTCTGAGAGAAATGGTTGTCTCCCTCCTGCTTTGGGCAAAAACATCCCATGAGTTGAGGTTATACACCCTGAATAAGTTAAATCCCCAGGATGCATAAAGGTTAAATGAAAAAGTCCAAATAAGTGGGCGATCCAAGTAAGTAGACCAGTTTGAAAAACACCTGGGAAGTGAGGGTGAGAGCTGCATCCTTGTCCTCAGCCATAATGCAGACTTATGCTCGTCACAGACACAGCTATTAATCATATCAGTTATTTTTAGAATACCTTAGAAATGAAAGTGCCCTTCTGGGTTGCTATTGTCTTCTCTTAGGTCAATGGTACATGACAAATGTATTATAAAAAAAAAATCTCCCATGTTTTTGAGTCTTGAAGCACAGAAACTTCTCCCTGGCTAAGGTCCATACTCCATTACTACTCCTTCAGAAAACTCCTTTAAAAAATACATTTTTATTGATTTTAGAGAGGAAGAGAGAGACAGAAACATCAATGATAACAGAAAACCACCAACCGCCCACTCCCTGCTCGTCCCCCAACAGGGATCAAACAAACGTCTTGATCATTGGTTTATTTAAACAGTTTGTATTGTACCCATTTCAATGTGACGTGGTTAAATAGCCTTAGTATTAAATGGCAACCAAAGAAAGAAGCAGTTGAGGAAAGGGATTATAGGTATGGGCCTTGGCAGGGACTAATTTGGTTTCAAGCTCAGGCTCAGCTACTTATCACTCGCTGTGTGAGCTAGATCAAGTTAACTCGCATGTTGAGCTTTGTTCCCCCATGTGTGGCAAGGCAATAAGTTTGCTAGAGAATAGATGGGGGTATTGCAAGTAAAGCATTTGGCACAGTGTCTGGCACATGGTGAATACTGAATAACTGTAAGCAGTGGCTGTTGTTAAAGTCAGCCCAGTTTGGTGTCACAGGCCCCTTTATCACAGGATGTCAGTGGGACCGATGACAACTGTAGCAGAGGCTTTCTACACTGTCAGGAGAAGAGTGCACGGTACCTCATTAAGCCCAAAGAGGACGTGACATGATACACAGTGGAACCAGATCCATGTAGTAGGGAGGTATATTATAATGAGTTGAACTAAATGTGTGAAATGCTAAGCTTCTGTAACTATTGAAATTTTATCATTCTCTCTGGATGTATATAATACAACTTGAAAACAGCGAAATTGAACAAACCCCAATGCCACTTATTAAAATTCAGAAAAACAAACCAAATGTAGGTATTGTTATAGCTCTGAGGAATCTAGTTAACATCAGAAGTTATTTTTCGTGACCTCAAAATACCCACTTTCCCTTCCAGGCAGAGGAATGCTATACTTGCTGCTACTTACCAATGGAGGCTTCAAGCACAGATGTCCACAGGCCAAGTTCCCCCTCCCTCCCTCTCCAACCAATCACAAAAGAAAGATAAACTCACTAATCCAGGGTAATTAATGATTCATGTTTCCCTACACCCAAACCAATGTGCTGAAAAGTAAACATGGTGTTTACTTTGGAGGTGATATTATTTCATGAATTCTAACTCATTTGTCCTTGATTCATTCATAACATCTTATGAATATGCACAGCTCTGATCTGGGAAATGTTTCTAGTCAATTGTAATGGTGTCTCTTAGGGATAATTCTCCTGTATTGCTCCTTGATTTTAAAATGATAATATCTCCTAAGCCCATATACCTACCCACTGAGATTCCCAACATCCATAATCTCATTACAACTATGATGTTTTGGAGATTTGAACTGGTGTCTGATATCATGGTCCAGTTTGGCTAAATGATATAAATATTCAAATTAAAGGAGAAAGAGGAGATTAGAAGCATGGAAATAGCATAATGAGTTGCTAGTGTGGATGGAAATTTTATAGGACAAGTAGTACAGAGATTTCCAACATTAGAGGAGAAGCCCTGACATGGCAAAATTGCACAGAAAAAAATAAAAGCACTAAAGGTAAACGACTGTCTCCTGCAGGCATTCGGAAAGATGGTGTTTGCAGGAATTCACATGAAACAGCAGCGGAGGCCCCCTCAATTGCCTCCTTGCTGAGCATTTAGTGGATTTCTTTTCAGAGTACCCATCTCTAATTTTATACAATAAATCAATGCGGAAATGGGATTTACTTCATACAATGTACTTCACTACCAGCTCCCAGGCACATATCTATTCCATAAAAGTAAAGGATGGCCGCCCTCCCTCTGATCCAAACTTCAAGAGGGATGTGGGTCAAACTCCATGAGTTATAATATGGTCAGAAGGTTTAACACTCCTAGAAAACAATCTAGCGCCTTAATGATGACAAATACTTCATCTTGTTTCTCATAAATGCTGAGGTTGGAAATGCTGTCAACCAGCGTGGCAACCCCTAGATAGGGTGCAGAAGCAAGACTCATGGTACATGCTTCTAGCACACATTTCATCAACGATGTCCAGCCTACTCAGCAAGTCATTTCTTTGCTCACTGATCTGTATCCTATTTGCCATGAAGACCCAGCAAAACAAACATTTTCAGTAACATGATTGCAAATGTTTCTGTCACGTAGACCCAGAGCAAACAATCTCCAGTTTGAATTTATTTGGGGCAGGCAGGAGTCTATTCCAGAAGCCCATGAGGATTTCCCTTACTGTCCACACACAGATGGTGTCTCTCCTAGAAAACACAGGAGATTTCTGCCATGGCAAAACAGCAGCACAGGAGCCTCCTGAGAACCAACATCTCACCTAAAATATTCATGGCTCAGATTCCCAAAGGCTAGTAAAGCAGTGCCTAACTAATGACATTCCCCCTGGTACACAATCAAAACCATGGGATGCCAGGGATACCATAAGAATGTTTCACTCTTTTGCGATGTTATTAATATTCAGTGTTTCCCTGTAACTAAGATATATCTTTTAATAAAAACATAAAACCATGAAAAAAACCATTCCAGCTCATTTTATGGACTGATCTGATCCCACTCCTCATAAATTATGAATGGTTACATCCTGTGGCATTTTAGTTCTGTTCACTTTATAATTGAGTCTGACATTTAGATAGCCCTGGCCCTTCTGCAGTAAGGAATTTTGAATCACTTAATTATAACCATTATATATTGAGAGAAAATGTGTACCTGTAATAACTTGCCACTATTAACTGGCCAATCTAAGACAGTGAAAGTAAGTTTTTGATTCAAAGAAAGAAGAATCACCCTACTTAAAAAGAATCATCTAAAGTTAAAGTACTTTGGGTGGCAAATTACAGAAACCTATTCAGACTGGTTTGAGCAAAATAATGGAAACTAACTGGGAGCATGGAATGGTGTGATCTCAAGCCCAGACGCCACAATTCAGCCCAGGCTTAGGGAACTGGAACAGAGAGTCTTTAAATTACAAAATGCTTTCCACTCATCTTATTTGAGACACCTAATAGCCCTATTTTTTTTTCAGATGAGGCTATTAAGAACCAAAATTGTGAAGTTGGGGACACAAAAGAATAAGTTATTAAACCAAAACTGAAACCTAGGATTCCTGCTACCTCACTATTCTTCATGTATAATTGATGAAACGGCTAAAAATTCATATTAATTTTACTTTCCACATTTAGAAAGGTCTTCTTTGTAGAGAATAAAAGATATCAGTAAAAATGTCAACTTGGGTCTGAGACAGATCTGCTTTTGAATCTCAGTTCCACTGCTGAGTCACAGAGATGACTTTGAACATGTGTCTTACTTTCTCTAAGCCTTGGTTTTCTCATCTGTAAAATGGGTATAAGAGTACCTACCCCATAGACTTGCTATGAGGACAAAATAAAATAATATGCATGGCCAAAACCGGTTTGGCTCAGTGGATAGAGCGTCAGCCTGCAGACTGAAAGGTCCCGGGTTTGATTCTGGTCAAAGGCATGTACCTTGGTTTTGGGCACATCTCCAGTGGGAGTCGTACAGGAGGCAGCTGATCGATGTCTCTCTCTCATCGATGTTTCTAACTTTCTATCCCTCTCCCTTCCTCTCTGTAAAAAATCAATAAAATATATTAATA
This sequence comes from Lasiurus cinereus, assembly GCA_011751065.1. Lineage (NCBI taxonomy): Eukaryota > Metazoa > Chordata > Mammalia > Chiroptera > Vespertilionidae > Lasiurus > Lasiurus cinereus. The sequence continues at coordinate 13,210,977 of JAAGEH010000020.1, forward strand.
TTAATAATAATAATAATAATAATAGTAATAGTAATATGCATGGAGTGCTCACTAGAGTACCTTTGCATCCTCTATATGGTAACTATAATAATTCTCATTCTTAATAATATTATCCATGATGGACCTGGGGAGTATTATTCTAAGTGAAATAAGCCAGTCAGAGAATGATAAATATTACATGATCTCACTCATATGTGGAATCTACTGATCAGTTTATTCCAAAATAAACTTATAAACAACATAGATCAGGAGACATAGAAGCATGGAACCACAGAGAGAAGGTGAGGGAGAGTGAGTGGGTGAGAAGAGATCAACCAAAGAAATTGTATGCATATATGCATAATCCATAGACACAGATGATAGCGTGATGAAGGCCTGGACCATGGGCCAGGGACAGACTAGAAGAGGTCAATAGGGGGAAAAGGGGGACATGTGTAATACTTTAAACAATAAATATTTTAAAAATGATAATAATAATATTATCCATGAAAGACTGCCAAATAGCTTCTAAAGGCAAGAAGTATTACTTCTTTTAGCATTATCCTGATTAAATCACTTGATTTAAATAGGAAAAAACAAACAAACCTTGAAAGTCAACTCTTAGAGAGACCTACATTTTGGATTATAATATTGCAATTTCCAAAGTTATATCACTAGATTCTCCCAAAGTTAAAGAATAGTGTTAATTTTTAGGGATAGAAGCCTGCTTGCAATTTGTTAATTATATTTCTCCTCATCATTTCTACAATCATGATTTCAAAACTAATAGGCATAGTCACGACAATTGTTACTATTACTATTATAAACTGTAGCACAGTATGAAAGAATAATGTGATGGCCAGATTAGGTCATAGTTTTGGATACAAGACTGTTCTATGACTATAGCTATACTCTACCTTTAGTCATCCCATGTAAGAGCAACTAATAAAAAATGTATGGATGCTGCAGTTACCATTCCCACAACTATAAATATAACCCCAAAGTCATGTTCTTAGCAACTGTGGGTCTCCGGGATTAACTGGACACCCTCAAATGACAAATGACAAAGGACCCACTGCTCCAGTTTGTTTGGGTTTTAAGAAATGAAAAAATTTCATTAACAGAAATAGCTCACCTGGATACACTGTGAGAACCAAGAATTTAATATTCATCTCCTCAATATTTATTACATAGATTGTGTGTGAGAAAGGAGTAAGTCCAGAGTAACATCTTTGAGAGAAAATCAAGAGAAAAACAACTAGCTTTTTATTTGACTATCTATGCTCTTATTTCTCCACTATATCTGAAAAGTGAACTATCACTTGACAGAAATAAAATTGCAATAACACAAATATAAATGTAATTTGAGGTTCTAACACAACTTTAATATTTATTTTGACAAGGAATAAATAGTAGCAGCATATCTGAATAGAAGATGTATTAGAAATGTGGCGGGGAGAATCGAAGATGGCGGCATAGCTAAACACCTACACTGCTGCCTCGCACAACAATTTCAAAACTACAACTAAAAGACAGAACGGACATCATCCAGAACCACAGGAAAGCTGGCTGAGTGGAGGTTCTACAGCTAGAAGGAAAGAGAAGGGCTCACAGAAACCCAGAGGAGCTGCAAAAAGCTGAGATATGGAGACGCACGCACTGAGAGAGCGGGTGCCGGAGTACCTGGCTGGCTTTCTCTGGCAGGAGGGAAACGGAGACTCCCAATGGCATTGAACCCCTTATCTTAGAACACTAAACCCCAGATCCATCTGAAACTCATATAGGGGGAGTTTGGACTATGAAAAGGGAGAGGTGCACAGAAATTTAGGGGAGTCACTAAAGATCAGAGGTCTGGTGGAGCACATGGCACTGAGCAGAGGATAGATTGCTGATTCTACCACTGGCTTTTGCAAGTGGGCAGGAGACAGACCCTCCCAGCTGTATATACCACTTCAGACTCCATTAAGCCCCTGTTTTGGGCAAAACCCTGGGGACCTACACTCGTGTGGTCCTGGAGCGCAGGGGAGCCGGAAAGGCAGTGCTCTAGAGGCACTGCGGGTGCGCGCACACAAGGACCCCTCCAGTGATTACCCAGTCATGTGAGACTCAGGGGCTGTGGAGGGCAGGGCCGACTGGAAGGCAAGGCGGTCCCTTAAGCCTTGAGACTCCACCCATTCCAAACTCAACAGAGGCTTCTTCGGTTTTGCAAGTCTGGTGTCATAAAGCTGAATCCAACACAGAAGTTCACCCGGCATAGTGAAAATGTCAAGACAAGGGAAGAGATCACAAACAAAAGAAATGGAGGAAAAAAAATGACTGGATATAGAGTTCAAAACCACACTTATAAGGTTTTTCAAGAATATGCTAGAAAAGATGGATAAATTTAGCTAGTCCCAAGAGGAGATGAAAAAGGAACAACTAGAGACACTGACTGAAATAAAAAAATATTATACAGAGACCAAACAGCAGACTAGAGGAAGGCAGAAATAAAGTCAAAAATTTGAAATATAAAGAAGCAGAAAACATTCAACTAGAAAAGCAAGAAGAGAAAAGAATCCAAAAATGTGAAGATACTGTAAGGAGCCTCTGGGACAGCTTCAAGCATACCAACATCAGAATTGTGGGGGTGCCAGAAGAGAGAGAGCAAGCTACTGAAAACCTATTTAAAGAAATAATGACTGAAAACTTCCCATATGTGGTAAGAGAAATAGACTTAAAGTCCAGGAAGCACACAGAACCCCATATAAAAAGAATCCAAAGAGGACCACACCAAGACACGTCATAATTAAAATACCAAGAACAAAAGACAAAGAGAGAATATTAAAAGCAGCAAGAGAAAAACAGTTCATTACCTACAAGGGAACACCCATACGACTGTCAGCTGATTTCTCAACAGAAATGATGCAGGCCAGATGGGAGTGGCAAGAAATATTCAATGTGATAAATAGCAAGAACCTACAACCAAGAATAATCTATCCAGCAAAGCTATCATTCAGAATTGAAGGGCAGATAAAGAGCTTCACAGAGAAGAAAAAGCTAAAGGAGTTCATCAACTCCAAACCAGTATTATATGAAATGCTGAAAGGTACTCTTTTAGAAGAGGAAGAAGAAAAAGGTAAAAGCCAAGAAATTATGAACAACAAATACATATCTATCAACAAGTGAATCTAAAAATTAAGTGAATTAAAAATTTGATCAACAGAATAAACTGGTGAATATAATAGAATCAGGAGCACAGAAAGGGAGTGGACTGATCATTCTTAGGGGGAAAGGGGTGAGGGGTGTACAGGGAGAGATTGGACAAAAATCATACACCTCTGGATGAGATCAATGGGAGGTAGGTAAGGGCAGAGGAAGGGTTGGAGCTGGGTGGAGGGGTGCTATGGAGGGGAAAAAAGAGAAACAAATGTAATAATCTGAATAATAAAGATTTAATTTAAAAATAAATAAATAAATAAATAAATTGTGGCGGGCTGGCCTGGCCATGGCCTATTTAGCCCCACATTGAGCATGTTATGCACCGCACCAGCTTAGACAGGTTCTGTGAGCCCAAGTGGGGGCAGTGAAGGACTGAATAAAGAGAAGAGAATGCAAGCTGTGTCTTGGTAGGACACTGCCCTCTCTGATGGAGAGAGAAAGCGCCATGGACTACAAGCCATGTCTTTATTTTATAGCCAGTTTCCATGAGGCAAAGTAAGAGAGTGTGATCAAGATGTTTACAACATTCTCATGGATTTCAATCCTACATGCACCTGAACTCTATCAAGCGCACATCACTAAGGCACGTGGGGCCATGTGTTCAGACCATAGATTCAAGCTTACAGCTATAGCTGTTGGCTATAATTGTGCTAAGAGGGCTCTGCCCTCCAAGCTGGGACTTGCACGTGGGACTTGCATTAGTCTGAAGCTTGAACCTGTCCAAACACTGTAGCCGCTCTCCACAATAAACCAAGCCAAGGACTCACAAACTAATACCATTCTAAAGATATTTATTCAGTGTGGCAGAGAATGAAGCAATGCTAACAATTGGGGAGGGAGGGGGGAGGAAGTCAGTGAGAATGTCATTATTCTACCTCCAAGTATAGCCAATGCCCCAGGAGATCCTTAGGAAAAAAGGAAGTTGATTCTAGGGGATTCAGCTTTGATGGTAGCTGAGCACAGAGAAATAACAAGAGGAGGAGGAACTTTATAATTCCAGAGCTGTTTCCAGGTGGCTGCTCTCTGTGCACAGAATTGAAAAGCAGTCTATCAGTGAGCAGATGGAGACTTGAGAAACCTCAGGCATGCAGACTACCAATAGCTAAGGAAGAGAGTAGGTGGGTGTGGCAAGGGGTCAGTTCCATAGGAAGCACATTATACCAATGTCCTACTGTCATAGACAGGATAATCATTTAGCTACAACAAGTGAAATGGCAAGAGGAGAGAAATAGGATCCTGCCCTGGCTATCGAGAAGAGCGCCTTGGATTGCCTTGGCATCTACCAGAGCCTCTCCCAGCAGCCAGGCTCATCACTGCAAGCCAATCTCTGTGAGACATGAAATGGCCATTCTTTTTCTTGGCTTCATGTCTATTTTCTTTCTGGGAAACAATTTGCTATCTTGTATGATTTCCCTTCATTTCTCTCTCTCTCTCTCTCTCTCTCTCTCTCTCTCTCTCTCTCTCTCTCACTCTCTCTCTCTCTCTTTCTCTCTCTCTTCATTTCCCCTACTCGGTTCCCCAAAATTGCCTGTTTTCCTCATCATTACATGCCTATACTCAACAAGAGTGTCTGGCACCCAGCAAGTAAGGGTCCATTAACTATTTGTCAAAGGAATGAGCAATTCTCTACCCACGGTTCCTATAAAGTAACACCTTGCACCAAGGATGACATCATTGCTTCATGTAGTGTGTCAAGTTTGTTCAGCACCAGCAGCTCCCAGAAGGTTAATCTATGCTCAATGAAAGCATGCTGCTTGGCTTTGCAGCCTAGAGTGAAACTGCAGCCTAGAGCTCCTACAGTGAGTTAAATTGGACTGGTGGGGAGGATAATAGGGAGGGGGGGAAATAATCTATAATTTTTAATTGCAGATATGCTTTTGTGTAATTCTGATGGGCAGCCAGGGTTGAGACTCACTGAGCTACCAGTTTCTTGGGAACTGGTTAGCCAAGCCCAGCAGCAGATCCTGTTTGAGATGGAAAGAAGAAGGACTAAAAAGGGGAGAGCATCTCTAGACCAGACCCTGTTCTGAGACTCAGACAAATCCATCTGACCATAGAACCAGGGGCTGTCTGTACCCCCAGCAGTAATAGAATCCTCTGCTCTGCCTCTGTACTACCCATGTGCCCTCTGTTCTCCACAACAATCATTAATTCCTACTTGCAAAGCCATGGATTTCTTATTGCAAACTGGGAATCAGGAAAGAATATTTATTCAGAAATTCTTAACTTGTGGTAAACCAGATGTAAACCTCAAGAAGAATTAATCTCATGTGTGCACTGAAAACTTTTGTACAATCCCACAAAATGTCCAAGAAAAGTAAATAATGAGTGTCTAGTTTCCCTATGTATAATTTGGCTAATTATACAACTCTCAGGCTATAACAGTGCTTGAATAAACATAATGATATCTTATTTGCCATGAATTTCCTTAGATTAGTTAACCGGTTACTTTTCTAATTTTTCAGGTATCATTAAAGCCATTATAATTTAAGAATAAGCAGATGTGTATCATAACAGAGCTCTAAATTTAACCCCAGATACCTAGTAAATGTATAAAAGGGAAAAAATTACCTATTCCTAATATGCTATTTAGATACAAGGTTTGAGGAAGAAATAATACATGCTAATGATGAAGTTAAAGGCTTTAGATCTAATTTGATTACATTCTGTGAACACTGGTTATAACTTGGCTTGCAGCTCAATTTATCACGATGACTTTCCCATTCACATGGGGCTAAAAGCAATTTTCAAGCAAGAGGCTAGAGTCATGGTAGATTGTTAGTGTTGGGTAACTTTTATCAAACAGCATCTCATACTCTGGATCTATTAGCTGGTAACAAGCATATACCAAGCTAAGATGATGCCCATAAACAGTGTTATTAGCTGCTTGTATATAAGACAAAGGTGTCTAATAGACCAACATCACACACTTTTCCTCAGCCCCAGGGTTTATTTTACAATGGGTTATTATGCTAATAGATTGTAAAATAGTATACAACAATTCGGCTTTAATGTATTTACCCCTGTAGACAAGGAGGGGGAAAATGCTTTGCAAGCAATTATCGTGAATTATTACACTATCAAAAAAAAACAATTACTGTAGACTCATGTGTTTCAGTTTTCCAAGTTTATTACCATTAGCATACACACAGTGAAATAATTGAGCAAGCTACTCAAACCTGAGCTTGCAAATATAATTCTGAGTAAGGGGATGTGAGTGTATATGCATCCACCCTTCCTGCCCCCTACTGTTACCCACTCCAGAAAAGACTTTTCTTCTTGAGTGCACCAAGTGCTTCTAAGAAAGGGATCGAGCCCTGGCTGCAATTTAGAATGCAATTAGGTGAGCCATTCTTCCTTTTTTACCTCCAATTACACACAGCAACCTGCACACAGCTACCACCATCTCCTCCTCTGGGTCCCAGCTGTTTCTGAATATCAGATCAGGGTGCTGTAACTCAGCCAGAGAAGCCAAGTCAAACAGAGGTCCCCAGAGGAATCTGGCTAAACTGAAGCTCTTCTTCCTTCTTTTGCCTTGCTGACAGCATCTGTTACACGGGTTCCCTGGGGCCTTACGCATCTTCATTGGAAAACTCTCCACAGACTTGGAATTCACAACTGGTCCAGCTGATGCTCTTCCCTGGTAGTTCTCAAAAATGTGTGCTTAGTGAAAGAAAATTGGCTCTGTGAAAGAAGACTAATTGAAGAGGGTCTTTTCAAAAGACAAGTCTGACTATAGCCCTCCCTTACATACCCTTTAAAACTTCTTATTATGCGCTGCAAACCCTGCATGCTCAGGTCTGTTCTCCTCTAGCCTTTTCTGACACCAAGTTGCTTGATCTCTTGCACGACAGGGCCTTTGTACATGCTGTTTCTGCTGCTCAGGAAACTCTTCACTCATTCCAAGTGTAATTAACATTGAAGAAAACTTCAGATTTCAACTCAAGTTTCTCTTCCTCTGACTCCCTATTAGTTTAATTATTTGCTCTACCTTCCCTGCCCTGCCCATGTTATTCTCTCGGGATTCATGTTCCTCTCCTACAAAGCCCTTCCCATGGTCACGTATCTGGCCCTTGAGTGGTTATTTGTTTAATACTGGTTTTCCATACCAGACTCCAAACATCATGATGGCAGTAATCCATCTGCTTTACTTACCATTGTACCCCAACTAGTAGAGTGTCCAGTACACATAGCTGATGCTCAGAGACTGTTTCTGAATGAATATCTCTCTATATAAAACCCAATATGCAAACAGACCAAACAGAGGAACAACCAAACAACTGGTTTCTATGACGTGTGCTGACCATCAGGGGATGCGTGCAGAACATGGCAGGCATCTGCAGCAGGCAGTAGAGGGCGGAACATGGTGGGCATCGGCCATGATGGGATGATGGAGCAGGTGAGCAAGGGCACAAGACCAAGGCGGGGTACTGGTCACTATCATCAGGGTGAGCCTCTGGAGGTTACTGAAAATTCGTTGCTCCTGCATGCCATGGTCCTGCTGGGTGCTCACACCTGCTGCCACTGCCCAGGGCCAGTCCCCATTGCTCAGCACTGTCAGTGGGTGCAAGAGGCGGCTTCTGGCCCTGATCACCTCTGAGACCTTCTCCACCTTGCCCTATTCCCGAGGGATGATTGGGACAACAGCTGCTGCTTGCACCCGCTACTGGCACCAGCCCCCATTGCTCTGCACTGTCAATGGGTGCGAGCAGGGCTGACCCTGTCAGTGTGTGGAAGTGGCAGTGGCAAGAGTGGGGCTGCCTATAGATAGGAGATGGGGTCACGGCAGGAGGGGCCACACAGGGCATGGAGGATGAACCAAGACCCACCTCTGTGCTCACCGCAGCCTCGGGGCCCACAGTTCCTTTCAAGGTGCATGAATTTGTGCACTGGACCCCTAGTATAAATATATAAGCAAAGTCAGAAAGATAAAAATAAGCATCCTGCCTGCAGGAACCAGGATGAGTTACCATGGAGTGTATGTATTAGTGCCTGGTGAGGTAGAATGCTGTGGCTAGCATAATATCAATTGTAGTAATCATTGACAATACAAGATAAATTATAACCATTTAGAGGGAAAAAGTAACAGAGATGAGTGTATGGAGGATTTTGAAGTCAGAGAGCCTAGAAACTAGGTGAAAATGAGTTTTACATGGTGTGTATGTGTGTGTGTGTGTGTGTGTGTGTGTGTGTGTGTGTGTTGTGGTGTTGTGGGAGTAATCAACAGTCCAATATAGTGTGAACCAAGAAGAATAGTTCAGGAAAGAGCAAAGAATTTGTCCATGAATGTAGAGAGGGACTGCCTATAGTTTTCAATGGAATAAGGGGGATAGGTGCCAGACTAGAAGAACTTAAGCAGACATAGGGTAGGAAAATGAACACATTTGCATATGAATGGAGAGACAGAAATTAACCAGTAATTACTGAGTGTTTTTACTGGAAAAGACTGGAAAGAGCTATCTGGCCAGGCAGCAGACAGGGATCTAGGTCCTTTGGAAACCACAGGTTGCAGAAGGCTGACAGACTATTTGTGAGGAGAGGTAGACTTGCCTCCCAGAAGCATACAAGGAAAGAAAAGAGGAAGCAGGAGCAAATGGGTGATGAGAGGCACACAATGGGGCAGGCGGTGGAGAGCCCTTGTCTATCCCGGGAAGAAGCAAGGATTTGGGGGAAAGGAAAGAGGTTTTGTGTTTCAAGGAAGTAAGCTTGGGGCATATGCTTCATGCTTTGTCCTGCAAAGAGAAGAGAGGAAAACAACCTCTCCTACTCTCCCTATGAAGGCGAAGGCCTATTCTAGGCCACCACAAAGGAAAAGAACTTTTAGAAGTTGTATGTGGGAAGCATCAGTGGCCACACAAGTGCTGAGTTCCCCTGGAAGGTCACGCTCAGCCATCTGTTAGTGTTGGGGCTGAGCATCAGTAATGTGGACAGCAACCCAACTGCCTGAGGAGACCCAGCGCATCTCCATTGGCTTCAGGTGCATTCGCCAGGACATGTCAGTGCAGTAATCTCACTATAATCAGATGATGGATGGCCAACCTGTGAAGGAGAACCATGGTCCCTCGGCCCCATGAGGCCTGGCCATCTGAACCACTCTTGGCACGGAGTGAGGCCTACACAGCTCTGCTCAGGTGGCAATGCGATCACCAGCAAACATGAGGGAAGGAGGGCATGCGTTTCAGTCACACACAAGTGGGCAGCTTTGAAAAGGAGACTCTGGCAGAAGAAGAATTAGCACTGACAGCCCCTGAGTTTTTTTCCAAACATACTTTTAATTGATGAGCCCATTATATCCTTTCTAAAGGCATTTTTAAAACTTAATAAATGACTGCTTACTATGGAGCACAATGCAATTCCTTACAAGTTAAGCTGTTCTCGTGAATCACTTGTAATTGCTGGACATTTCCAGGCCCAGGGGATGTATAACTTTATTATTGTATCCCTGTGATTTTATGAAGTCAAGACAAGGAAACAAATCACTGCAACTGGATTAATCTCTTCGCCAAAGCTCATAATAATCAGCTGAAAACTTAAAAGTTCCATAAACCAAAAACACATCACTATTAAATCATCAGGTTTTTTTCTAACTACCACTTGGTTTGTTTATTCTAAAAAAGGAAGGGGAAAAGGAAAGGGAGGGGATGAGGGAGGGAGAAAAGGATGGCAGTAAGGGGCTGAGAAAGAGAGAAAGGGGAGAAGAGAAGAAAGAAAAAGAGAGGATCAGAGAGAAGGTGTAAAGGAAGGAAGGATGGAAGGACAAGGAAAAAGGAGGAGGGGAGGGAGGAATGTCATTATATCAGTTTCCTATTGCTGCTGTATCAAATGATCACAAACATAGAGGTTTAACAACACAGATCTATTCGTTTACAGATCTGGAGGTCAGAAACCTAAGTCAAAGTGTTGGCAGCATTGTGCTCCTGCTGGAGGCTTCAGAGGAGAATCTGTTTCCTTGTGTTTTCCAGCTTACAGCAGCCACCTGCGCTCCTTGGCTCATGGCCCTTTCCTCCACCTTCAGAGCATCACTCCAATCTCAGCTTCTTTTGTCCCATCTCATGCTTCTGCCTTTCACCTTCCTGCCTCCCTCTTATGAGAAGCCTTGTGAATACACTGGTCCACCCAAATAATCCAAAATCACCTCCCTGTCTCAATATTATTAACTTAATCACATCTGTAAAATCTCTATTGCCATATGAGGTAACATATTCAAGTGTCAGCAATTAGGATGTAGACATCTTCGGAGGTATTATTTGATTTGCCATAATCATTTTAAAAAGGGGAAGTTTCTAACTAATGTGAATGGTATGTCAACTGGAACCCTATACTGTTTTGATATTGAATGACCTCCAAGTCATGCTGTAGGGGTGGCCCTCTCTATATGGATGCATAGTATGCCATATTGCCTTATAACCAATTTTGTTCAAAACACAGTCACACCTATAATCTTATTTTCTTCTCTAAAGTTGTCTTATCAAATAAGAAAACCAGTGTGGCCAGGCCAGTGTGGCTCAGAGGTTGAGCATGGACCTATGAACCAGGAGGTCGGGGTTCCACTCAGTGCACATGCCCAGGTTCTTGGCTCAATCTTCAGTCTGGGGTGTGCAGGAGGCAGCTGATCAAAGATTATCTCCCACCATTTATGTTTCCATCTCTCTCTACCTTCTCCCTTCCACTCTGAAATCAATGAAAACATATTTTTTAAAAATAAGACAAGTAGTTTATCCGTGGTTGTAAATAAGAACACTGAAAAAGAAAGGATAGCCACTTGGTGGCTCCTCTCCACCTTCCCAAAAGCCCTAATCACCTAGGGAACCAGTAGCAGCTAAATAGGACCAGCTTGCCTGCACAAATCAAAGACTCTTAGATTTTTCAAATGATTTGAAAAAGAAATCATATTGTTGACTCTTCCCCACCCACAAGCTCTTCCTGCCAAGCATTTTTGTCACCTAAGCTTGGTCACCATGAATGGATATTTCTTTTTTTTTTTAATTATATCTTTATTATTCAGATTATTACATTTGTTCCTTTTTTTTCCCCTCCATAGCTCCCCTCCACCTGGCTACTACCCTTACCTCCCCCACATTGACCTCATCCATATGTGTATGATTTTTGTCCAGTTTCTCCTTGCACCCCTCTCACCCCTTTCCCCCTGGAATTATCACTCTACTCCCTTTCTGTGCTCCTGATTCTATTATATTCACCAGTTTATTCTGTTGATCAAATTTTTAATTCACTGGATTTTTAGATTCATTTGTTGATAGATATGTATTTGTTGTTCATAATTTTTTATCTTTTACCTTTTTCTTCTTCTCTTCTTAAAGAGTACCTTTCAGCATTTCATATAATACTGGTTTGGAGCTGATGAACTCCTTTAGCTTTTTCTTATCTGTGAAGCTCTTTATCTGCCCTTCATTTCTAAATGATAGCTTTGCTGGATAGACTATTCTTGGTTGTAGGTTCTTGCTATTCATCACTTTGAATATTTCTTCCCACTCCCATCTGGCCTGTATAGTTTCTGTTGAGAAATCAACTGACAGTCTTATGGGTGCTCCCTTGTAGGTAATATTCCCTTGCTGCTGTAATATTCTCTCTTTGTCTTTTGCTCTTGGTATTTTAATTATGATGTGTCATGGTATGGTCGTCTTTGGATTCTTTTTGTTTGGGGTTCTGTGTGCTTCTTGGACTTGTAAGTCTATTTCTTTCACCAGATGTGGGAAGTTTTCAGTCATTATTTCTTCAAATAAGTTTTTAGTATTTTGTTCTCTCTCTTCTTCTGGCACCCCCACAATTCTGATGTTGGTACGCTTGAAGCTGTCCCAGAGGCTCCTTACATTATCTTCACATATTTGGATTCTTTTTTCTTCTTGCTTTTCCAGTTGAGTGTTTTCTGATTCTTTATATTTCAAATTTTTTACTTGATTCTTGCCTTCCTCTAGTCTGCTGTTTGGTCTCTGTATAATATTTTTTATTTCAGTCAGTGTATGTTTAATTTCTAGTTGGTCCTTTTTCATCTCTAGTTGGTCCTTTTTCATCTCAAGTTGGTCCTTTTTCATCTCCTCTTGGATCTCACTAAATTTATCCATCTTTTCTAGGATATTCTTGAAAAATCTTATAACCGTGGTTTTGAACTCTATATCCACTTGTTTGTTTTCCTCCATTTCTTTTGTTTGCGACCTCTTCCTTTGTCTCCAAATTTTCACTATGCTGGGAGAACTGTGTTGGATTCAGCCTTATGACACAAGACTTGCAAAACTGCAAAAGCCTCTCTGTTGAGCTTGGGATGGGTGGAGTCTCAGGGCTTAACAGACAACCTTGCCTTCCAGTTTGCCCCGCCCTCCACGGCCCCTGAGTCTCACGTGACTCTGGGTAATCACTGGAGCGGTCCCTGTGTGCACACTAGACCACTGCCTTTCCAGCTACCCTTCACTCTGGGACCATATGAGTCTGGGTCTCCAGGGTTTCGCCAAAAACTGGGGTTTAGTGGAGTTAGAAGTGGCACAGTTGGGAGGCTCTGTCTCCAGCCCACTCTTGAAAGCCAGAGGCACAATCAGCTGTCAGTCTTCTGCATGCAGTGCTGTGCATGCCACCAGACTTCTGCTCTTTCGCGACTCCCCTAAATTTCCGTGCACTTCTCCCTTTTCAAAGTCCAACTCCCCCCTTATGAGTTTTGGCTGGACCTGGGGTTCAGTGCTGTAGGATAAGGGGTTCAATGCAGTTGGAAGTCTCTGTCTCCCTCCCACCAGAGAAAGTCAGCCAGGTACTCTGGCACCCACTCTCTTCACACACGCACCTCTGTACCTCAGCTTTTTGCAGCTCCTCTGGGTCTCCAGGAGTCCCTCTCTTTCTTTCTAATTGTAGAACTTTCACTCAGCCAGCTTTCTTATGGCTCTGGATTACGTCTGTTCTGTCTTTTAGTTGTAGTTTTGAAATTGTTGTGCGAGGCAGCAGTGTAGGTGTTTACCTATGCCGCCATCTTGGATTCCTCTCAGTAATATGCAAATTCATGAATGGATATTTCTATGGATAAGAAGCTCACTATTTTGAAAGTTAACCCACTCATAGACATTACTGTCCAGAATCTATTTTCAAAGATAGCCCCACCTATCCTGGGGCATGCACAAAGGTTGTTTTTTCCACATAAGGGCTGGAGAAGAATGTCATGCAGATGCAGCTCAGCATTGAAGGTCATTCTGTAGGACAGTGACCCATTAATAATGCCCTAAGCATGGAGTCCAAAGCCCAGAGGCCTTTTCCTTTATATTCTTCTGCCACTGATTCATTGACTAGTATTAGTTAAATCACCCTCCTTTTATATGGAGCTGGTCCAAGGCCAAGAGTGTCAAGAAGCTCTCATGTGATGGGTCAAAATAGCATAAAGCCAGTTTATCTACTAATTATTTGATGTTCAGAAAATCTCTCTGAACCTCATTTCCTCAGCTGTAAAAGTGGGATAGTAACCTCACCTGCATCAAAGAATCATTGAGAAGGCAAGGGATGTGTATGTCTTTGAAAATAAATGCTTTCAAAATTTTCAGGTAGATATCCAGAAGAGGGGTTGTTTGGTTACATGGTAACCCTACTCTTAATTTTTTGAAGAACCTCCATACTGTTTTCCACTGTGGCTCTACCAAGTTTACATTCCTACCAGCAGTGAATGAGTTTATTTTTCTCCACAACTTCTCCAACCCTTGTTATTACTTGTCTTATTGATAATAGCCATTCTAACAGGTATGAGGTTATATCACATTGATGTACATTTTCCTAATAGTTAGTGAAGTTGAGTATCTTTTCATATGTCTGATGTCTATTTGTATGTCTTCTTGGGAGAAGTCTGTTCATATCTCTGGCCATTTTTAAAAGTTGGATTGTTTGTTTAGTGTTGAGTTGTATGAGTTTTTTATTCTTTAATGTATTTTGAATATTAACCCCTTGTCAAAGGTGTTTATGAATATCTTCACTCAGTCCATTGGTTGCCTTTTTTTGTTTCTTTTGCTTTGCAGGAGCCCTTTAATTTAATATAGTCTGATTCACTTATTTTTGCTTTAACATTGTTTGCCTTTGAGGTCAAATTCATAAAATCCTCTCTAAAACCAAGATCCACAAGTTTAGCACTTATGTTCTCTTCTATGTAATTATTGTTTTGGGTCGTATTTTTAGCTCTTTGATCCATTTTGGATGGATCTTGAGAATATTATGCTAAGTGAAATAAGCCAGACAGCAAGAGTAAAGAACAATATGATTTTACTCATATGTGAGATATAAAACTAAAAGCAAAAAATGAACAGAGACAAACAAACAAAAAATTCATAGATACAGATAACAGTGGTGGTCACCAGAGAGAAGTGGTGGTATTGGGGATAATAAAGAGTAAAGGGAGTCAAATATATTTTAACAGAAGTAGATTTGACTTTGGATATAAGCACAGGGCAATATATAGATGATGTATCATAGAATTGTATTTTTGAAACCTGTATAATTTTATTAACTACTGTAACCCAATAAATTTATTTTTTTAAAAAATAGGGCAAGTGAGATAGTGTGTCCAAAGTGCTCAGAACAGTGTCTACAATAGTAGCTCTTACTCCAGGGATCCAGGCTCTCATTCTATCCAACTTTTCCCCCTTCCCCTATGACATTATGACTGGGTCTAACCTCCCTCAGCAAAATCCCTTTGCTCCAGATGCAACTTCTCACCACACACACACACACACACACACACACACACACACACACAATTTCATAATTGCTATGCTTATCAATGTTCTCATGAGACTTCTAGTTCATTAAGCACTTCACTGTGGTAGGTTCAATGGGGCATACACACAAAATAAGAATCTTTCTCCTCTTAGGCAAGAAGACCCATGGGCAAGTAACTATAATATGAGATAAAATGTTATGAGCTTCTCAGACTGGTTTGTATAGATAACCTGCTATGGAGCTTCAGAGGCCACAGAGGCAGCATGGCTTGGAGTGGGGAGAAAGGCAATTATAAAAGTCACATTTATTAGTCTTGACTCAAAATGCAAACATGATGGGAAGGGCATCATAAGCAATGGAGAGGCTCATAGCGAAAGAACATGATTGATATATTTGCTGGAGCCCAATCTAGTCTTCCATTTTGCAGACCCAGAAAAACGATTTATTAAAAAGTCTGAGAGTAGAGCTGACACTCAAGAAAGATTCATATTAACTGCACTTAGCCTGATGTATAACAACAGGTGGTCAATATATTGTTTCAGATGAGCAGTAACTTGAATTAGAGTAATCACAGCAGAATGGCAACTATATAGTTTCCCTGAAAGCAAATAATAATAAAAGAAGTTGATGACTGAACATAAAAGCAGACCAAGGAGAGTTTTCTAATGTGATTGATTCCTGATATGAGTCTAAGGTGTCAGATGCACTGATATTTCCTCTGGTAAATACAGAGGACCAAAATGCCCTCTCTCCTTTTTCTTTTCTTCATAGCCACTAACCCATCTCTTTCTGATTGACCTGTCTTTGTTTTTATTCCTAAGTCAATCATTTCAATTACACCATGATCATCTAGCTAATCTGAGAACCAGCCCATCACTTTGAAAGTATTTGTAGATCTTCACTCAGGCTTGTAATTCTCAGTGGGAAATAGAGAGCAGTTCAAAGTGGTTCTGGGAAGTGGGACTGTAAAGATCTGATGAGGTCAGACCCCAAAAAAGGAGCTAGACCTCATACGGTAGGTAGTAAAGGGGAAGACTTTGTAACATCATGACACTGCTGGTCCACTGTGGTTATCCATCTGTTTCTTCCACAGGTATTGCTCAGGGCCCAAGCCTTTTCCAGATGCAGGCCGCTTAGAGAAGTGTTTTGGGGGGAAATGTGACTTTAAGTGCTCCTAAATCAGATGATCGATTGATATACTATATGTTGGTTCAAGATGTGCTCTTGGGAAAGGAGATGGGAATGAGGGAATGTAGATATAGAATGGGAGAGGGAATAATCATAAAAATGGCATAATGTTCCTATTCCCTGTGTCTCCTTGTCAAACTCCCCCTCTTAGTCCTCTTAAGCACAGTCAGACATGACACCCCCTGGGAGCGTTCCTGACCCCTCTGTTAACCCTCCTTCTTCTGTGCTGGTGGTCAGTTGACATTATCCAGATGGTATATCTTTTAGGATTTGTGGGCAATATGGTCTCTATTCCAATAACAATCAGTTCGTCTATAACATTGATTTTAAAAATGTGAGGTTTTTTTTTCAGTGTGATTAACGTATTAAAGAGCAGTATGAGCATAACCCAAGTTTCACTTTTGTTTATGTGCAATTTTCTCTATGAGAAACACTAGGTGGATGCAGAAAACTCCCTGCAGCCGAAACAAAATGCAAATGAATATACAAAATGCACACACATACACAGCTCACACATCCACCATCTATCTCAAGTCACACGGGTGCTATGACCACAACATGTATCCAGGGCCATCACTTCCCACCAAATTTCAGCTGAGTCTTCTTCACTTCACAACAGCTCACAAGCTGAACCCCTTCTGCCAACATTAGGTCTTTTTCAGAGCAAACTGCCATATTTACTGCAGCATTATGTTTCTTCACCATTTAACATGTGTAAAATTGGATTGCCATCTATAGCAGGTTTCTATCCATTTTTTATGTGTCATTGACCCATTTGTTTTATTTTTTAATATTTTATTGATTTTTTTACAGAGAGGAAGGGAAAGGGATAGAGAGTTAAAAACATCAATGAGAGAGAAATATCAATCAGCTGCCTCCTGCATACCTCCTACTGGGGATATGCCTGCAACCAAGGTACATGCCCTTGACTGGAATCATACCTGGGACCTTTAGGTCCACAGGCTGACACTCTATCCACTGAGCCAATCCGGTTAGGGCTCACTGACCCATTTTTTGAGTATTGTCCCCCATGCCATTTTTCGTATATGCCCTGTGGACTTTATTGCAGAGTCTTGCATAGCATGGTGATTTTTAGGAGCACAAACTAAAGCAGAACTGACTATACTTATCACTGCCATTTTAGGGCCACTGAGCATTGAAGTGTCCCAATAAACTTCATCTATGAAAACAGGGAGCAGTCTGATTCAACTATGATCCTTACTTACCTCGCTCTATGCCAGTGGTTGGCAAACTGCAACTCGTAAGCCACATGTGGCTCTTTGGCCCCTTGAGTGTAGCTCTTCCGCAAAATACGTGCAGGTGCACACGTACAGTGCGATTGAAACTTCGTGGCCCATATGCAGAAGTCGGTTTTCGGCTCTCAAAAGAAATTTCAACCATTGTACTGTTGATATTTGGCTCTGTTGACTAATGATTTTGCTGAGCACTGCTCTATACTATCTCTCTACCTTGTATGCGATTCAGTTGCTGCCCTTCACATCTGGGTTGTGATGTATTTATTTGAATGTTCCTCTCCCCAACTAGACCATAAGCACGGTGGAGGCTGGGGTTCTTTTGTTCATCACCTTCCCCAGCACCCAGCATCCTGCCTGGCTCTCAGTTCCTCAAGAATGGGCTCTAAGAGACATCTAAGTAATTTATCTCAGAGGAGAGGTCTTCTCCTCGCCCAGCACATATTCTGTAAAGAGCTTTCCTCCACTAGAGAAGTAGTTTCTTAAAATCTATTGATGATGTTATAGTAATCTAAACAAAATATGTGAGATTTTTGCTATCTAGGAAAAGTAAAAAGAAAGCAGCATTCAGCCCAAAATAGCTCTTAATTTTCAGAAGGCTCTAAAAGTTCTCTGGTTCTTACTCAGCTGGTTTGGTTTTATAGGATCACAATGTTTTTTACTTGGCCATAAGCAGTTCCTAAACTCTCTTTACAGAATCATAGAGTTCCAGTTTTACCTGATTCTCTCTGACACTACAGCAAGAAAGCCTGTTTCCAGCCCATTCTCCATTTATATGGAGATATAAGCAACTATGAACAGCATCTTGCCTGATTGCAAAATTATCATCTAGTGTCTACAAAAGTGAGTTAAAGGAATCTCTGGGAAAAACAGGATGTTCAAAACCCACCTGACTCCCATTATTGCTGTGGAGCCTTGTTTAAAGGCCCTGGATCCAGCCAACTCCCCAAAGTTGGAGGTGTAAGTGGGGTGAATCAAGGCATTTCCTCAAAGTCCACCCTGGCCATGCCTGGCTCCTTGAAGAGCATGTCCTCAACAGCCCAGGAGAGGGGAAAGTTTTCTGCTCTGTGGTGTGCTTCTGCCCTGGCTGGATGCCTGGAGTGCAATGTGTACACAATCCATTTTATGAGACAGATGGAAATTGAGTTATAGCAAATAAATCACACGACACTTCTTTTAGTGAATGTCTTTCTATAGGGAATCTTCCTGTTGACTAAGTATGGCCTTATCCCTTCTTGATTAGGCACAAAGATGTTTTGTTGATATTCAATTCCTATGAGAAGCATTTTATTTTAAAACTATCTAGAACCTCCCAACATGTTGGGTTTTACCAGTTAGATATTGTGAGGAGTTTTGTGAACTGATTATTATAACCACATTCATTCTGCAGACACACCAAGACAGCCATAGATACACAACAAAATCATTAGCACCCACAAATGTCTCCTATCCTCTCCCTCTACCCAAATGAGAAGGTTGGAGCTTGTGAAAAGCAGGTAATGACTTGGGTATTGTCATTTAAAATCTTTTACCATCTTCCAAATAGATGTCCTATCTAAATGCCAGAAGATGCTTACCAAAAAGCAACAGACTGATCAAGATTGGGATTCAGCTTTACCAATTATCAGCTGTGTGTCCACAGACAACTCAAATGTGAGTCTGAAATCCAAATCTATGAGGTTAGAATATTAACACTACCTCGCGATGGTCTTGTGAGACAAGGCCCTGCAGCAAGTGCACTGAGCACTTTGTAAGTGTGTATGCAAGTGTGTCTTTTGTTTTTATTTATTTTGGGGGCATTGATATGAATAAATACTACTTCCCTTCCCAGATAACTTGCCCGTTTAAGTATTGTCCACACTCTTGACGGCTTTGGACTGAATATACAGAGCCAAGTAAAAGGCATCATTGAGTAGACATACCTACGTATTGAGGGGAGAAGATAACACAGAGAGATTTAGCTATGCAATTAATAGATTTTGAAAAATAGAATAGCAACTCTAGGAAAACAGACTAACACAGATTGAGTAGCCATGGTGTGTCAGGTACTTAACATAAGTTAATTTATTTAAACCTCCAACCAATGAGGAAACTGAAGCTCAAGAAGATTAAGTATTTTGGCTCAGACTATGCAGCCCATAAGCAGAAGTCCTGTGACTCCAACAAGGAAGGTGGGATTTAATTTTGCCCAAGTGCCTCTCCCCTGCTCAAAGCTAATGATCTATAATAAAAAAAGCAGAATATACTAATTAGACTGGATCTCCTTCCAGACAGCCTTCTGGATGAAGGGGTGCGAGGAAAGCCCAGGTCCGTGGTGCCAGAGAGAAGCCGGTACCAGCAGTTAGAGGAAAGAAGGCCTATTTTTGCTCCAATTTTGTACATCAGGCCTCTAGTTTAAAATATAGGCAGTTACACAAGAACAGTGCACATGAATAGAGACCAACAACATAGGGCTAGAATTGTGCAGCAGAAGCAAGCCATAAGTCGTCAAACGTTTGCACTGGGTAAAAAATACCCTCGAAGCAGACCCCCTGAATAGGCACAAGTGAATCCAGAGAAGCCCTCTCAAGATTCAACAATGCTGATGTGATCCAACAGAGAATTCCATCGCTCTTCTGAAAGCAGAACATGAAAAGAAGCCAAACAGGTGGAGGCTTGGAGGTATGCCGAGCCCATTCCAGACAAGACATAAAGGGCATATAGAATAGCCAAATTCAAAACTTTAAAACAAAATGTGGAGCTGACTTACTGGGCTCAACTCTTTTTGATGAGTCAAAAAAGAAAAATGAGCCAACCTTGATTAACATTCTTTTGCATCATCAAAAGGTGGCAGATCAAGATAAGGTAACCATAAGTTAATAGATTCGCACAGTGCTGTTAAAGGACTCATCTCCTGTTGGGAATGGGCAGCTTTCTTCCCTGACGGGGTCATACCATAGCTATCAGCTTCTGCCATCCCATAATTCTGAATAAAAAGCTTAATCCCTCTGCAATAACTTTTAAACTCCCCTGATTTTCTCTGACAAGACATGGAGGGACAGCAAAATAAAGTCATCATTCTTTTCTATTTTTTTAGCTTAATTGCTTCTTTTCTTGAGTCGTGGCTAATTGCCTATTGTTTCATCTCTGCCCCAGAGGGAGACTGCAGGAGCAGAGCTCTCTGAGTGCACATTACAATCACCTGGGGAGCTTTTGGAAAATAATGATTCCTGGCCCTGCAACAGACAGAATCCCTAGGAGAGGTGAGCCCAGGAACCTGTATTTTTAATAAGCTCTCAGGTGATTCTAATATGCAGGAGGTCTCAAATTCTTGAGACTTTGTCATAAGAATTGGGTCCGTGGTTTTAGATTTGAATTCTGGCTTCACAGTAACTGTGTGACAATGGACAAAACACTGATCTTTCTAATAGCTTCCTCTCCAATGAAATGCTTAGGCTGCAAGGGTGAACTGACAGAGTGTGTAGACCTTTACACGCTATGAAAAACACTAAGAAGAGAAAGCGTTTCTATATATCTATCATATATGTTAGTTAAGAGTATGTTTTACAGATAAATGTAATCTGTATTACATTTAATTCCGTGAGAGTTTTTGTATTTTGAATCTCAAATAGCCAATATGAATGAATAAATCAAAAGAACTTGGATCTTCTTACACTTTTAATGATAAGAAAATACAAAGGCTCTTTCTCTGGAAGATGGAAAGGGACATTGCCTGAAGCTGATGAGTCACTCCTTTATCCTCAGGCTCACACTTTTAGGAGCTTATCCTCCAAAGAAAAACATTTCCCAAATGGGTGCTCCAATAAAGGAGACACCCCATACTTGGTGCAGACTAGAAAGTGAGGACACTTAATTATTCCTGAACAGTCATTTATTGATCACTGGGCAGGAAGAGAAAACAGATGCTTTATCTAAATTACCTCTGATCAATTGACTTGAGAGGTGCTGAAGATTAAGTGGTAGTTAGGGGTCTGCATAAAATTAGCAAAACAAAATAAGCTATATTCCTAAATGATCAGACAAAATCTCCTAAGGGGGGAAATCACAGATAGATTCAGGCCATGATGCACGCCCCATTAGAAATATTGAAATCTAATACTCAATAATATTGGATGATGGTTTGGAATAAGAAAAGAAACAAGAGGCTTATGACCTGTTTGACTAAAATGCACAATGTGAAATCCAGACAATAACTACCAACATTTGGGTGGCTGTGTGAAGTTTACAAAATGAGGAACCAAAGATCCAGAGCTGCTATTAGAAGCTTTTTAAGTGCCAGCAGGAGAACTCTAGGCCTGCCAACTTGCCTGTTCCACTTGCAGTGTTATTCTATGGAAGAGAGAGAGCATGAGAAACATACATATGTATATTCACATGACCAGAGTGTCAAAGGCTTTGATGGGTAGGAGAGTACTCAGTATATTCAAGGACAGCAAAAAGTGGAAGAACAGAGTAAGCAAGAGGAAGTGATAGCTGAGGTTCCAGTGAGGGACCTTACAAGTCATGGCAGGCCATGTGGCATAAATGTATATGTCATACAGGATCACTTAAGGTGTTCCTAAAGTGAGATGGAAAGCCATGGGAGGGTTTTGAATAAATGTGTGATGTGATCTGTTTTTAGAAGAAAAGAGCCACTCTGGCTGCTTGTTGAAAATGTGCTAGAAAGGGAGTAAAAGCAGAACAGTTAGGAGTTATTGCAATAAGTCTGATCAGCGATTATCATTCTTGGTGGGATTACTGGGGCTGAGAAGGGTCAGATTTCAGACATATTTGCAGATGGAGTTGACATGGTTTGATGAAGGATGTCGAGTGGGAGACTTGTCAAGGAGATCTCCAAGGTTTGGGGAGTCACATGCTTCTGATCAGTCGGGTATATAAAAGACTGATCATTGGATATGAGGACCCAGGTGAACTGGTAGAGAAGAAACCCTGGCTGAAGAGGATTGAAGAGAGGAAGGGAGAAGAGGATTGCAGATGAAGTGAGGACACATCTTGAGTAGATTTTCCAAGTAAAAATGAGGTAGAATGAGATGTGGGCTTGAGCAAGTGATGTAAATCGAAATGTAAATAATGTCTGATTTTAGCCAGCAGGAGTTTGAAATACTATTACAATCCCCACACCCCACAGTTTGTGCATTGTTTATATTTTCTAAGTTTTCTGAATGATTCTGCATTATATTTATAAGTAGAAAAAGAAAATATTTTAAAATAATACTAGGTCCTGAGAAATATGATTTTCTGTTTTATAGGAGATAAGATACGCAAATACACACACACACACACACACACACTAGCTCAAAACTAAAAACAGGAAAGGGAAAAACAAGAGGAGGAATCATAGCTCCTCTGTGAATCAAATCTATGCTAACATTTATGTAAACTGAAAATATATACTGGAAAATAACATTATATCTTTATATCGTGTGTGTGTGTGTGTGTGTGTGTGTGTGTGTGTGTGTAGCATAAAAAGTAAACTGGAAGGATTTATGTATCTGTCAACGTAAGAAATATCCAAACCTGGTAAAAAGTTATTATGAGTTTTATTTTAGTCCAACTGATGACAATTGCTGGGAAGCAAAACCTCAATGGATTGGAGAAAAAGCTCCAGAGAATGGCAATTTTGTACATTCTTTTATACATCAGAATCAAAAGAGGAGGCATAAGGGGCTTGCATAAAATTAATTGATGATAGATTAAGGAGGCAGGAGAAAGCAAAGCAGAGAAATCTCTGAGATTGGATAAAAAGTTAAATGGTTAAACAATACTTATTTTACATTGGTGGGCACAGGATAGTTAATATTTACAGCACATGAAGATGGTATGTGGAAAACAAGATAACAATGACAGGTGCTGTGGTCTCCTATTCTGGTAAGAGACTGTGCCTTGAGGGGCCTGGAAAAAAAAGAGATTACTCTGACATTCCAAAGGTAAGTTATCGTAGATGCAAAAAGACAACAGACAGGCTCAGTTAAGGTAAGATATAACCTTAGTCAGGAAATATATCACATTGGCTAGAACATGACTACCCACTATGACTCACTTTTAGGTAGGAAGTTTTCATTTCAGACCATCCTATTATTATCATTGTGATGAGCTAGTTATTAACATTAGTAACAGGAAGAAAGCAAAGGGAAAACCAAATGTTATAAGCATGGTCATCTGAACAGCTTCACCAGGAAGCTATACTCCCCAAGGAACCACAGGTTCATTCTCTAAAGATCACAGGGAAAAGGAATTGAACAGAGAAGGAGGTGGGCATATGCAAATTGAAGTTAGGGTGACATAGTAAAGGTAGTTGCCTATCAGTCTTGCCTGGAAAAAAGATCATTGGCTAGGAAGTGGACCCATCAGAAACATGTGAAATTTTGGAAGAGTAAAATCCCCAGACAAAGAGTTCCCTCTCTCTTGTGTGTGTTTGCTCTTATACTCTCTTGCTCTAGGACCTGCACTTGCCCTGTGTGCTCACCTGCCATGTGGACCCCACGTACAATAGACTACAGCTGAGAACACAAGTTAAACTATCCTGATGCTGGACTGAATTAAACTGATACCATTGTAATTAGCTAGTTATTAAGAATTAGTGGCCCGGTGCATGAAATTCGTGCACATTAAAAGGAGATTAATTAGAGAAAATAATTTAATATTGCTATTTGTCCTTTCTCTATAATAGAAGTATCAAAGATGAAAGAAAATTAGTAAAATGTACATGAAAGCCTTCCTTCTGTCAGAGTCTGAGGCCCAGAGTCAAGCCCCACCCACCCACATGCACCTCAAAACTGAGTGAGACCCAGGCCAGCCCCCACCCACATTGGGCTAGATCCAGACCTGGCCAGTCTCACCCTTGTCAAGTCTCATCAGGCAGAAGACATAGCCTCAGGTCCCCTGGCTTGGCACCGGGATGGGGGGCATGTCCTGAGGTCCTCCAGCCCAGACCAGGGTGGGGGGTATCTCTTGAGGTCCCCTGTCAAGCTCCACCAGTGGGGTACTTGGTCTGAGATCCTCTGTCAAGCTCCACCAGGTGGGGCAGGGGGGCACAGCCTCAGATCCCCCATCAAGTCCCACTGGTAGGGGGGGGGTGCAGCCTCAGGTTCTCCGTCAAGCCCTGCTGGGTAGGAGGCATAGCCTGAGGTCCCCCGGCCTGGTGCCAGGGTGGGGTCACAACCTGAAGTCCCTTGTCAAGCCTCACCTGGTGGGGGTGTAGCCTGAGGTCCTCAGGCCTGGTGCTGGGGTT
Organism: Lasiurus cinereus; assembly: GCA_011751065.1. Lineage (NCBI taxonomy): Eukaryota > Metazoa > Chordata > Mammalia > Chiroptera > Vespertilionidae > Lasiurus > Lasiurus cinereus. Next base: position 13,235,520 of record JAAGEH010000020.1, read on the forward strand.
GGGGGAGCAGCCTGAGGTCCCTAGCCTAGCACCAGGATGGGAAGTGCATCTTGAGGTCCCCTATCAAGCCCCACCTAGCAGGGGGATGCAGCCTCAGGCTACTGGCTCGATGCTGGGGCAGGGGGAGGGGGGTGCGCGCACAGCCTGAGGTCCCCAGTCAAGCCCTGCTGGGTGGAAGGAGCAGCCTGAGGTCCCCTAGCCCAGCACCAGGATGGGAAGTGTACCTTGAGGTCCCCCATCAAGTCCTGCCAGATGAGTGACATGGCCTCAGGTCCTGTGGCATGGCACTGAGGCGGGGGTGCGTCATGACCAAACATAGACCAAAGAGAGGGAACTCTTTGTCTGGGGATTTTACTCTTACCCACCCCCCCTGCTGGCCTGGCCTGAGGTCTGCCAGCCTGATGCCAGGGTGGGGTGTGGCCTGATGTCCCCTGTCAAGCCCTGCCAAGTGGGGGGCATGGCCTGAGGTCCCCTGGCCCAGTGCTGGGGTGGGGGGCACAGCCTGAGGACCCTGTCAAGCCACTCAGGGCTAGGTTTGATGTCTAAGGTCCCCCAGCCTGGCGCTGGGGCAGAGGAAGCAGCCTGAGTCCTCTAGCTGAGCACCAGGACAGAAAGTGCACCTTGAGGTCCCCTTCAAGCCCTGCTGGGTGGGGGACACAGCCTAAGATCCTCTATCAAACCCCACAGGGGTGGGGAAGGGCATAGCCTCAGGTCCCTGCTGATTGCTCTTTAAGGCTCCTCATGGGAACGTGGCTTTACCTGTAGGTGTAGCCATCTTTGTGACAGAGTGGTGGTCAATTAGCCTATTCCCTCTTTATTAGATAGGGTAGGAAAGGAGCAAAGGGAGAAGCCAAACTTTATAGGATGTCATTTGGACAGCTTCATGGGAAAGCTGTGATTTCAAACTCCCCAGGGAACTATCAGCCTATTCCCTGCAGAATCACTGGGGGCAGGGGTCCAACAAAGGGGAGATAGATGCATGCAAAGTTAAGTTCCAGTAACTAGGGAAGGTGCTTGCCTGTCAATCAAGCCTGGGAAAATATGGATTGGCCAGAATAGGTGGAACCAATGCAAGTCCATGGAAATTTGAGAAAACATAATCCCCAAAACAAAGAGGTTCTCTCTTGTTGCTCTGGTTGTTCTTGTTACTTGGTTTGTGACTTGCTCTTGGACTCCTTGCACTAGCTTATATGGCCCTTGGCTATGCAGATCCCATACTCAATGGACTAATGAACGACAACTGGGGAAAAACAAGCTAAGCTAGCCTGATGTTGGACTGGACTTGGCTCCAATATGGAAAGTAAACTTTGGACACTGACTGATTCTAGCTCTGCTGAAGCACACTTCTTCTATGGCAGGACAAAGAGAAATGGAATCTTGGAAACTTAGAGATTTAATTCCATGGAAATAAAGCTTTCTACTATATCTCATACTCTGCAAGTTTCAGAAAACTCTTTTTCTCAGGATATTGCAAGAATTCCACTCCCACAAGCAACCAGGATGAGGACCCTCCCCTCCAATACACACACACTTACACCAATAACACAAATATGAAAAGAAAATGTTCAGTCCTAGCCGGTTTGGCTCAGTGGACAGAGTGTCAGACTGTGGACTGAAGTGTCTCAGGTTCGATTCTGATCAAGGTCATGTACCTTGGTTGCAGGCACATCCCCAGTAGGGGGTGTACAGTAGGAAGCTGATCAATGTTTCTTTCTCATCGATTTTTCTAACTCTTTATCCCTTTCCCTTCCTCTCTGTAAAAAATCAATAACATATATTTTTTTTAAAAAGAAAATGTTCAAAGTAATGATTTCTGATGTTGAATACAATGTCTGTCATGTTATTATTTTCTGTGCTTTCAAAAAAGAAAAAAAGTCACCAAACATAGATCAAAGAAGCATACCAATTTCTCTCCTTCACCAAAATCTCATCCATTCCATCTCTTTCCAATCCTCCCTTGGTTTCTCCTAGAATTTACTTAAAACAATTTCATATGATGGCATCAAAGCAATCTCCACTAAATTAAGGTTTAAAAAAACAGCTTGTTATCACTATTCACTTATTCATTCATTTGCTAAATATTAATTGTGTATGCATTGTACACAAGCAAGATATTCCAGTTGTTGCATGGTAATGATTAAGACAAAGAAGTTCTAAACAACAAATGTTACAGTCTATCAAGAGTTGAAAGTGAATTCAGGCAATTCTGCATAGCACACCAGATTTTGAAGTGCTATGACTTTTGATAACTCTTAGGTAGGCAGTAATTTAGAGTATGTATTAGCTGCTAACTCCAAATGCAAAAGGGAAAAAGTTGTCTATACCTTGCTGACTTTTTTTTTCCTGTATTTCTTTCTTTCATTACCAAAATAATTGCTTTGTTTCACAAAGAGAATATAAAAATTATTTCTAGTGTGAATGACAGCTGTGGCCTTTATGGCTAATCAAAGGAAGAAGAAAAACTGATCACTAATGTTAACTTTGTCCTCTTTTTTTTTTTTCAAAACAAAAATTAGAATCCTGTGAATCTCAGCAGGACTAGAATGGGAATGGGAATATCTCACCATCCCCAGAATTTTATCGCCTTCACCAACCCCACTGTAGAATTTTCACAGAAGTAAGCACACAAGGTTGTAACTGATGTTTTCAGAACAGAATGGAGCTCAGCCAACAAGAGGATTTTCTGAAATAACATCCTACAACCTTTGGTAACAGAGGAAAAACCAAGGAAATAATAGATTTGAGGGTCAGACTACAGAGAAAGCTACAGCTAGGAGTAAGAGTCTATGCCTTCTCCAGACTATGAATACATTTCAATTTTATCTTTTCCAGGATAATTATGTAACCCAATAGCCAAACTCCTTAGCATAATTTAAGTGAGGTTTTCATATACATATTTATAGTATCTCATTCATTCACCACCTTACCCATCACTCTTACTTTATCTCCCTCTTGTTCCCTCCTTCCTAAACAATTGTTTTTCCTATCAAGAATATAGTCACAGGAGAATCCAAGATGGCGGCATAGGTAAACACCTATACTGCTGCCTCGCACAACAATTTCAAAACTACAACTAAAAGACAGAACGGACATCATCCAGAACCACACGAAAGCTGGCTGAGTGGAAGTTCTACAACTAGAGGGAAAGAGAGGGGCTCGCGGAGACCCAGAGGAGCTGCAAAAAGCTGAGGTACGGAGACACGCGCTGAGAGAGCGGGTGCCGGAGTACCTGGCTGGCTTTCTCTGGCGGGAGGGAAACGGAGACTCCCAACGGCATTGAACCCCTTATCTTACGACACTAAACCCCAGATCCAGCCGAAACTCATACGGGGGAGCTTGGACTGTGAAAAGGGAGAAGTGCACGGAAATTTAGGGGAGTGGCAAAGGATTGGAGGTCTGGTCGCGCACAGCACCACGCGGAGGACGGATTGCTGATTGTGCCGCTGGCTTTCGCGAGTGGGCGGGAGACAGACCCTCCCAACTGCGCCACTTCTGAGTCCACTGGGCCCCTGTTTTGGGCGAAACCCTGGGGACCTAGACTCGTGTGGTCCTGGTTCGCAGGGGAGCCGGAAAGGCAGCGGTCAGAGGCGCTGCGGGTGCGCGAGCGCACAAGGACCGCTCCAGCCATTACCCAGTCACGTGAGACTCAGGGGCCGTGGAGGGCGGGGCCGACTGGAAGGCAAGGCGGTCCCTTAAGCCCTGAGACTCCACCCCTCCCAAGCTCAGCAGAGGCTTCTGCGGCTGAATCCAGCACAGAAGTTTCCCCGGCACAGTGAAAATGCCGAGACAAGGGAAGGGATTACAAGCAAAAGAAATGGAGGAAAAAAAACGACTGGATATAGAGTTCAAAACCACGCTTATAAGGTTTTGCAAGAATATGCTAGAAAAGATGGATAAATTTAGTGAGACCCAAGAGAAGATGATAAAGACACTGACTGAAATGAAAACTATTATGCAGAGTACTAACAGCAGACTAGAGAAAGGCAAGGATCAAGTCAAAAATTTGAAATATAAAGAAGCAGAAAACATTCAACTGGAAAAGCAAGAAGAGAAAAGAATCCAAAAATGTGAAGATAATGTAAGGAGCCTCTGGGACAGCTTCAAGCGTACCAACATCAGAATTGTGGGGGTGCCAGAAGAAGAGAGAGAGCAAGATACTGAAAACCTGTTTAAAGAAATAATGACTGAAAACTTCCCACATCTGGTAAAAGAAATAGACTTACAAGTCCAGGAAGCACACAGAACCCCAAAGAAAAGGAACCCAAAGAGGACTACACCAAGACACATCATAATTAAAATGCCAAGAGCAAAAGACAAAGAGAGAATATTAAAAGCAGCAAGAGAAAAACAGTTTATTACCTACAAGGGAGCACCCATACGACTGTCAGCTGATTTCTCAACAGAAACGATGCAGGCCAGACGGGAGTGGCAAGAAATATTCAACGTGATGAACAACAAGAACCTACAACCAAGAATAATCTATCCAGCAAAGCTATCATTCAGAATTGAAGGGCAGATAAAGACCTTCACAGAGAAGAAAAAGCTAAAGGAGTTCATCAACTCCAAACCAGTATTATATGAAATGCTGAAAGGTACCCTTTTAGAAGAGGAAGAAGAAAAAGGTAAAAGACAAAAAATTATGAACAACAAATACACATCTGTCAACAAGTGAATCTAAAAATTAAGTGAATTAAAAAATCTGATCAATAGAATAAACTGGTGAATATAATAGAATCAGGAGCACAGAAAGGGAGTAGACTGATAATTCTCAGGAGGACAAAAATCATAAAGCATCAAACAGACTGTGAAATTATAGCAGAAAGATTAAAGTTAGGTGAGGTAAATAAGTGATCAATCAAAGGACTTGTATGCATGCTTATAAACATAACCAATGATCACAGACACTGGGGGGTCGGGGTACGCCTGGGAGGGAGGGGGGGCAATGGGGAGATATGTATAAAAAATTAATAAAAATTAAAAAAAAAAAGAATATAGTCACAGACTACAGAAAGCACAGTCTTGTAAAGTACCCCTCTAAGGAGATTTAGTATATTTCACAAAGATGAAAAGATTAAAATCTAAGTAGTATATAATTAACCCAGAAGAATATTCTTAATGAGAAACACTTCCTACACGACCTGATTTTCTACCATCACAGTCAGATTCAAGACAAAGTCACTCACATGAATTCTCTCTAAGAAATTATAATTGGTTTTCAATTCAAAAATTATTTTCATCCAGCCAATGTGGCTCAGTGGATGAGCGTGGACCCATGAATCAGGTCACCAGTTAGATTCCCTGTCAGGATACCAGTAGGGGGCATGTAGGAGGCAGCCAGTAGATGATTACCTCTCATCATTGATGTTTCTATCTCTCCCTCTCCCTTCCTTTCTCTCTGAAATCAATATAAACATATTAAAGTCAATAATAACATTTTTAAAAAGAAAGAAAATAGTTTTCTTTTTTTTTTAAAAAAAAAAAGCATATTCTGGATCTCCTGGAAGACCATTTTATAGTCAAGTACTGCTGTGCAAATTCAGAACCAGAATTTTTACTGGGACCCATTAGTAATATTTTCATTGTGTTAGGCAAATAGAAAAGGAGTAGAAGCAAAATTAGCAAGTATTCAAGATAGGCAAAAGCCTCAATGAACAAAATTTGAAAGGGAAAAGAAGGAAGAATTGAGTTATCACACAACAGATAGCACAAGCCTGTAAAACTCAGAAGAAATTTAACCCCAAGAGTCAGCACTTTCCTCAAATTTTCTCAGAAATTCCATTTTCAGTCAAATCACATCATCTGCCACATTAAATTAGTGTACTTAATTTGAATTTTATTCTCTTTAGATTGTTTTTTTTTAATTTATAAATTTGTATAAATATGAGGCATTTATAAGCAGTTTAATGTTTATACATATTTATGTAAAATTTCAATAAACATTTGTCAACACAGGGGGAGTCTATAAAATTTTAATACTTTCAAAAGAGGTCTATAATATTGCTGTTTTGAAAAACACTGAGCTAAAGAAGCATCTACACTGAATATTACTAGTAGCAGGGTAAATAAGGCCATGCAAAGATGTTCTCATCCCAACCCTGGAACCAGTAAATATGTGAACAACAGCAAAAAGGTATGATTAACTTATGGATATTATCCTGGATTATCCAGGTGGGATTTATACAATTACTACGGGCCAAGTGCACAAATTCGTGCATCTTGAAAGGAACTGTGGGCCACAAGGCTACAGCAGGCACAGGAGAAAGTCTTATCCAAATCCTTAGTGCCTCCACTCAATCCCTCCCACCACAGTCCCCCTGTCTCCTGTCTGCCAGCAGCCCTGTTCCTGTCACTACCACACACATGTTCTGACAGCATGGAGTGATTGGGGCCTTCATCAGCAGCAGGTGCAGTGGCAGCTGCTGCCCAGATTTCCCCTCAGGAACAGAGGGAGTTGGAGAAGCCCTCAGGGGCAATCAGGGCTGGCAGCTGCTGCTCACACCCGCTGACGGTGCCAAGGGATTGGGACTGGTGCCAGACGCTGGGTACAGGTGTGAGTGGTAGCTCCGGCGCCGGCAGTGGGTGTGAGCCCTGGGCGGGATCGTGGTGGGAGCCAAGAATTCTCAGTAACCACTAGAGGCATACCCTGATGACACCAACTAGTGCCCCGCCTTGGTCTGGTGCCCCTGCTCACCTCTTCCACCATTCCGGGAGCAGCCAACACCTGCCATGTTCCACACGTGCCCCATGGTGGGCAGCACACATCATAGTGACTGGTTATTCAGTTGTTCCACTGTTCAGTCTATTGCATATTAGGGTTTTATATATACACCAGAGGCCCAGTGCATAAAATTTGTGATGCGGGAGAGGGGTGTCCCTCAGCCCAGCCTGCACTCTCTCCAATCGGGAACCCCTTGAGGGATATCTAACTGCCCATTTAGGCCTGGTGGGATTGGGCATAAACGGGTGGTCGGACATCTCTCTCACAATTCAGGACTGCTGGCTCCCAACCACTCCCCTGCCTCTGCCTGATTGCCCCTAACCACTTCTGCCTGCCAGCCTGATCACCCCCTAACCACTCCACCACCAGCCTGATCAACGTCTAACTGCTCCCCAGCCAGCCTGATCACCTCTAACTGCCTCCCCCTGCAGGCCTGGTTGCCCACAACTGCCCTCCCTGCTGGCCTGACCCCCCGCAACTACCCTCCCTTGCAGGCCTGATCCTCCCCAACTGTCCTCCCCTGCAGTTCTGGTCCCCCTCAACTGTACTCCCCTGCAGGCCTGTTCCCCTCCCAACTTCCCTCCCTGATGACCTAATCACCCCTAACTGCCCTCCCTTGCAGGCCTAGTCTCCCCCAACTGCCCTCCTCTACTGGCCCAGTCACCCCTAACTGCCCACCCCCCACCCCCCCGCTTGTCTAATCACCCCCAACTGCCCTCCCCTGCAGGCCTGGGTCCCACCCAACTGCCCTCCCCTGCTAGCCATCTTGTGGTAGCCATCTTGTGCCCACATGGGGCAACCATCTTTGACTACATGGGGGCAGCCATCTTGTGTCTTGAAGTGAAGTTCAATTTGCATATTACTATTTTATTAGATAGGACTAGTATAGATTAAGTTCCTTGGAAGAGGAGACAGCAGATCAGAGTGGACAATAGGAGATGTGAGGACAAAAAGAAGAGGTTGTAATACTACAAGGAAGGGGTCTCAAATCAAGCAATGCAAGTGGTTTCTAAAAGCTAAAAAGAAAGGAAATAGATTCTCTCCTGAAGCCCCCAGAAGGATCCCAGCCCTGCCAACACCTTAATTTGGGATTTCTCACCTCCACAATTCTGAGAATAGATCTGTATTGTTTCAAACCATTAAGTTTGTGGTAATTTGTTGTAACAGCATAGGAAACTAATACACTACTTAATATATTTGTATAGAATAATCTTAAGTTCAATGGATGCCACTGTGTTTTCCAGGAAGAAGATTCACTGTCCTTTGTAATCCCCAAATAGTCACTCAAATTATGAGCAAAGCAAAGTTAGACTTTAAAGGAGGAAAGATGAGGTACATGTGGAAGTGCAGATAAAGCCAGATGGATGCCCTACCCACCCCACTCCCAAAGGCCTTTTGTTGGGAATGGAAAGTGGTTTTCATTAGTGATTGGGGATTGGCAGGGAAGGAGATAAAGTTAGGAGCCATAGATAGTCATCCACAAGAAAAGGAGATTGCACAAGGAGGGCAGTACTGGAGACTGACTGCATGCTCACTTCTGCAGGTTAGCTTAGGCCTGACCCTTGCCAGTCTATGAATCTTTAAATATGCTATCATACTATTTTCCCAGCACTTGTTTCCAGGGGAAGTGAGGCTCCCCAAAGACCTGCTCTAGTAAATAAAACAAATTCTAACAGCACTTGAGTTAAGGCAAATCGAAGCTCACCCCTACTGACCCAGGCCATAAGCACAGCCCCTGGCATGGAGGTGGAGAGAAAGCCCTTCTATTCCTAGTCCCGTCTGAGAGCTTGGGGAAGGAAATTGGGTCAAGGGCCAAACACAGCCTGGAACAATTATGCAGAAAGCAATAGAACTGAATACCAAATACCATTATTTTGTTATTCCATCCTTTAAGGAATGAGGAAAAGCAATTATTTCCTAGGGGTTTTAAACAATACAAGCAAAAACCAAACAAGATGTCATAGTGGCTGACATGAGGACAACAGCAGCAGAGTATAAATGAAATGGTGACTAGAAAGCATGGAATATCTTGCTGTCCCTGAATTCTCTTATCCACATTGCTGTCATTTTCTCTGCTTCACAGGCCTCCTCCCTTCTAGAGGCCCCCTACTCTGGGAGGCAGGATTAAGTTGTTTTCAATTTTCAGTTTCTAATTCTCTTAGGTTTAATCTTTTCCCAAGCACAGTTAGGCCAGGGCACACTACTTTACTGTTCAGGGAAGTGCATCGCAGCTATTGGTTTAAATGAAAATAGAGTCAATGATGTTCTATGCTGTCACTCAATGCTCTCTCATTGCATATCACATTGGTATCTGAACAAGAACCCATTAGAGGGCCCTGTAGTACTTTTATTAGCGCTATCACTTAATAATCTAAGAATGATTTATTACCTAAAGGGTAAAGATTCCAATTCTGTTCTAGAGCTTAAAGTCAGCTCATTTCAGGAGCCAATTTAAGTAATGGAAAATCTAGTGACACTATAACTATTTTCTCACAACATAGAATATTTAGAATGCAAACATTGTATAGGGAATCCTGAATCCATTCTAAAGATGCTTCCTACCCTTTAAAATATGATCCTATTCTTCAAAAATTATTTAAAGTGATTGATAATTACTATCAACTTTACCATGATTTATTTTCTCATTTCAAAAGCAAATTCCTTATATTTACTTACCTTAGAATTCATGATAAATTTAAATTCAACTGGAGTATCATAGTATTTACATCATAGTATCTAAGAGGTAAAAGTTTGTGAAGAAGATCATAACAGTAGTCTGTAAAATATTTAGGAAAAAATGATTTTTCCTTCAGAGTGTTGGCATTTGTTTTAATGATGCTAATTACAAAAGTTTGACCTCTTGAAGAAATATAGTCATTATAAAATCAGAATATTCAAATTGGAAAGGATCAATCCTTCTTCAATCATTCAGACATGAGTAAGTCTCCTCCATAGTAATTCAACTGATTGCCCACCATAGAAATGTCCTTCCCTGGACACCACCATAGAAATGGATGTGCTGTAATCTCTGACAGCTCATTTTTCCTTGTTCTGAGACAACAGTGTCCCTTAGCGTCCCTTCCTTTCACCCATGGGTGACATTTCTGCCCTCAGCAGCATGCACAATAATGTCCCCCCTGTTAGCACTCCCCCAAGTTATCTCTTTTGACCTTTGTACAGGCATTTTGGTTTTTAACCTCTCACCATCCTTGAACTCTGGGTCACTACATTTCTTACTGATTCTTTTATCATCTGGTATTCATAACCCAACCCGTTATTCCAGCAGAGATTTGTTCTTCTACTTGCATCACTTGGTTGAGCATCAGAATTTCTGTAAAAAAAAGATATAGATACATTCATTAGATATATTCTGTAAATCAGACTTGTCATTGAGAATGGTCTGCCCTCCAATGAGTCCAACATTTGAGATTTTCTTTCTCTACTGTTCCTCAAGAGTCCAAATTGTCTTTTCAAGTCATCCTGAGTGATAAAACTCAAAACAAAACAAAGCAAAATAAAACTTAGATATGTTTACTGATACATCTCCTAGAACAGTGGTTGGCAAACTGTGGCTCGTGAGGCACATGCTGCTCTTTGATTCATTAAGTGTGGCTCTTCACAAAATACCATGGCCTGGGCAAGTCTATTTTGAAGAAGTGGAGTTGGAAGAAGTTTAAGTTTAAAAAATTTGCCTCTCAAAAGAAATTTCAATCGTGGTATTGTTGATATTTGGCTCTGTTGACTAATGAGTTTGCCGACCACTGTCCTAGGGCAAAGAAAACTGAAAATAAGCAAATGGGACTATCCTATTTAATAAAAGAGTAATATGCAAATTGACTGTACCTCTGCTACACTCACAAGCACACCCACCAGCAAATCAGAGCGAGTATGCAAATCAACCCAACCAAGATGGCTACGGCCACAGAGAGAACAAGATAGAGGCTTGGGTTGCCCCTGGAGATGGAAGAAGCCAAGCTTTCCAGCAAAGCCTGGCCAGTGGAAGTCTCCACTTAAGGCAACAAGGTTTCAATGGCTGCTGCCAGGGAGCAAGGCTTGGGTTACCCCTGGCAATGGAGGAAGCCAAGCTTTCTCCACACGCTGGCCAGTTCAGGCCTCTGGTTAAGGCAACAAAGTTTTAATAGCTGTGTGAGCAGAAGGCTTGGCTCTGGTTCAGGCTACAAAGTTTCAATTGTAGAATATAAATAAATCCCAGATACCAGGGCCTCCACTTGGGTTGTTGGGGGGTAGGAAAGGGTGGCCAGCCTAAAAACCACCATAAGCCCCTCGCCCAGGCTATCCCATGCCTCAAGAGAACACCCACCCTAATCCAGGACAACCTTCAGGGATACCAGCTGGCTCCCACCCATGCACCAGGCTTCTATCCTATCTAATAAAAGAGCAATATGCAGATTGACCATCACTCCAACACATAAGATGACTGCCCCCATGTAGTCAAAAGATCCTGCCCCCATGTGGACACAAGATGGCCACCACAAGATGGCCATCAGGGGAGGACAGTTGGCAGGGACCAGGCCTTCAAGGGAGGGCAGTTGGGGGTGATCCAGCCTGCAGAGGAAGGGCAGTTAGGGGTGATCAGGCCTGCAGGGGAGGGCAGTTAGGGGCAAACAGGCTGGCAGGGGAGCAGTTAGGCATCAGTCAGGCTGGCAGGGGAGTAGTTAGGGGGTGATCAGACTGGCAGGCAGAAGCAGTTAGGGGCAATCAGTAAGGCAGGCAGGTGAGCAGTTGGAAGCCAGTAGTACTGGATTGTGAGAAGGATGTCTGACTGACTGTTTAGGCCCTACCTGGATCGGGCCTAAACAGGCAGTCAGACATCTCTCAAGGGGTCCCAGATTGGAGAGGGTGCAGGCTGGGCTGCAGGACACCCTCCCGCTGCCCCCGTGCATGAATTTTGTGCACAGGGCCTCTAATATCAAAATAAAAAGCTTCTGCACAGCAAAAGAAACCATTAACAAAATGAAAAGAAAGCCCACTGCATGGAAGAACATACTATTTGCCAATGATACATCTAATAAGGGGTTAATTTCCAAAATATATAAGGAACTCATGCAATTTAACAAGACGAAGACAAACAATCCAATTCAAAAATGGGCAGCCTGGTCGGCATGGCTCAGTGGTTGAGTGTCAACCTATGAACCAAAAGGTTATGGTTTGATTCCTGATCAGAGCACATGCCTGGGTTGCTGGTATGGGGCATGCAGGAGACAGCCAATCAATGATTCTCTCTCATAACTGATGTTTCTCTCTTTCCTATCTGAAATCAATACACACACACACACACACACACACACACACACACACACACACATATTTATATACACACACACATACACACACATATATATATATATTTAAATAATGGGCAAAGGACCTAAATAGACACTTCTCCAAAGTGGACATACAGAAGGCCAAGACACATATGAAAAAATGCTCAAAGTCACTAATTATCCAAGAGATGCAAATTAAAGCAATAAGAGGTATTACCTCACACTTGTCAGAATAGCTATCATCAGCAAATCAACAAATGACAAATGTTGGCAAAGAAGTAGAGAAAAGGGAAGACCAGTACACTGCTAGTGGGAATACAGACTAGTGCAGCCTCTGTGGAAAACTGGAGTTTCCTAAAAAAAAAAAAAAATGGAACTTCCATTTGACCCAGTGATCCCACTTCAAGGAATATATCCTAAGAAACTCAAAACACCAATCAGAAAGAATATATACAACTCTATAATCATAGCAGCGTAACTCACAATAACTAAGATCTGGAAACAGCCCAAGTGCCCATCAGCAGATGAGTGGACAAAAAAGCTGTGATACATTTGCTACATGGTGGTAAAAAAGAAGGAACTCACTGTTTGCAACAGCATGGATGGACCTGGAGAGAATTATGCTAATTGAAATAAGCCATCAGAGAAATATAAGTACCACATGATCTCACACATATGGGGAATCTAATGAACAAAATAAACTGATGAACAAAATAGATCCAGAGACATAGAAGCATGGAACAGACTAACAAATTTCAGAGGTAAGATGGGGATAGAGAGGGTAGGTGGGGGGATATTAACCTGGGAATTTATATGCACATATGCATAGCCCATGGACACAGACAATAATGTGGTGAAGGCCTGGTGGGGTGGGTACAGGTGGAGGGGGTCAATTGCCAAAAAATACAGAGGGGACATGTAATACTTTCAACAATAAAGTTAAATGAAAAAAACATAACTGAAATAGCCTAAGAATGATTCGCGGGAATACAGAAATAAATATAAAAATAACAAGCGAGGGAAGTCTCCTAACTTGACCAAGTTCCTTTTATGAACATCCCTATCGGGAAAAAAATTAAAAGTAGAGTCATCCCTGGGATTGCAGCACAAAAAAAAATATTTTTTTTAAATGAAGCCTACTTTAAGTAGTAAAATATTTGCTAGGCCAAGTTTCAAAACTGTTTAATACTCTTGTTCTTACTGCTCAGAACTTACTAGAGAAAGCAATGAATTTTGAAAGTGGAATGTAGATGAGAGAGGAAGGGCACCCATGCTATTAGGAGAGGCAGAGCCAGCTGCTGCTCTGATGGTTAACACAGTGGTGAGATACCAGCTTATTATGGGAGCCATGGGCAGCAGGGCAGCAGGTACCTTGGCTCCTGAGTGGGCAGTCCATCATTGCTCTAACACTACATTTTTGTAATAAAACAAAAGACAATTACCCCTTAGATGCTGAGTGTTTTGGTTTCACACCTTCTCATTTGGGTGTTCTCTGCTTAGCCATCAACAAGAACTGATTGAAAAAAAAACAAAACACTCAGATATTTCAATTACTGTTAATGTTGCCTAAGTGTTTTCACTGTCATAGTCTAGGACCTCAACTTTTTAATAAGTTTCTGGTAATTATTATAAGTTTTTGGTCTAATTCCAGCTGAGGATTTAATGAACTTATTCTGACAAGATATAGGATATTGTCCCAATAGATATTCACTTGGAAATGGGCCACTTTCAATTTCAAGTGTGCAGAGCTGTGCAAGATTAAAAGCACTGGCAGTATAATTTCCACCTTGTGTCCCAGGCTCTGTGGATTTGTAGCTCATCCAGGCTGTCCATCTGGGGAGCAAACAGCATGTACTCCTTGATGAGAAACTCTGGCCAACCGACCAGCTGTGAAAAAAATAGATTACTCTTGTCATTTTTTCCTCCTAGATAATTTGCTGGGAGTAAAAATATAATTTCTTAGGAGGTGTGTAGTTAAATCCTAGGGATGCATTTGATTCCTATTTAAAACTTCATTACACTTTTATTTGTTAATTTTAATTTTCAACAATATTCTGGCTATTAAAATATTTACTAATTCACAGAAGATCAAACGGTTGCTTTCTGGTATTTGTATACTAAGCAGCACAGGCAGAGGGGAGTAGAGGAGGAAGAACACAGGAGGGCTCAGCTGGCAGGCTGAGCTGAGCACATAGAAATGCCCTGTTGCTCTTCCTATAGGTAAAAAAGATATTATGATGAAATTAAATAACTGTTGGAAAAATAGAGCTTTCTATTGCCCCCAAGAAGCTAAAATGGTAAATGAATCTTTTTTAAGCCTCTGACATATAGCTTCATTTTGTAAAAATTCATAAGATCTTTACTAGATAGATCATCAGGGCAATTCTAGATCAACTGAGCTGAAGAACTAAGAGAGAAACTGTTAATACCAGTCTGAACTTTAATGTGATATGTAATATCTAGAAGTGTAATGTGTTCATCATACTATGTGTTTTCAGCTTGTTTTTAGGGAATGGAAAGATATGTGCCAAGTAAAACTAAACTTTTCAGTTTGTGCTCAGTGGAGAATATATAATAAATAAAAGACTAATATGCAATGGTAGTCATGCTCTCACATCCTAATGACCGATCAGCAGGAGGCTGTGACCCCTCCTGATGCTAGCCAGGGATGTGATGCACCAGCAGGGCTTGAGGGTATGGGGCTGCCAGGTCTGGGTCTCACCCAATGGGGGTAGGGCCAGCTGGGTCTGGGTCTTGCACAATTTTGAGGCACATGCAGTGGGCGGGGACTTGACTCTGGGTCCTGAGGCATACCCCAGACTCTGACAGGAGGAAGGAGTAAGCCAGATACCTGTACCCAGGATCCTCACAACAGGGCGGCAGCTATTAGGGGTGATCAGGCTGGTAGGAGAGCATTTAGGAGCATCAGGCTGGCAGGCAGAGGTGGTTAGGGGCAATCAGGCAAGCAGACAGGCAAGCGATTAAGAGCCAGTGGTGCTGAATTGTGAGAGGAATGTCCGACTGCCAGTTTAGGGATCGGGCCTAAACCAGCTGTTGGACAACCACCAAGGGGTCCTGGATTGGAGAGGGTGCAGGCCAGGCTGAGGGACTGACTCCCCATCCCCATGCATGAATTTTGTGCACCAGGCCTCTAGGTAATGATAGAATTTGATATTAAAGAATTTTTAATAATGCTTCTGCACAGTGAGTTATAAAATATATAGACATAAATGAGTATTTTATAGTAATTCACTATTTGCAATTTAAGCACCATAATGTTGTGCCTCATAAAAGCTATAGTCTTGAACCAGAAATTATTAATTAAAAAATTAAAAAAACTAACTCCAAACAGATATTAGCATTTTAAAAACTTGACATATTAAGATTACATATTATTTTATTTATGTTGACATTGACTATAGTTGACTATACATTAGCATATGTATATATAGACATGCATACTCATCCCAAAAAATAAGTTGTATCCAGATTTTTTGTACAGTACATTATAAATGAAGGATTCCTACAATTCAAAAAAAGGAAGCCAAGTAAACCAGTAAAATAATTTAAAATTTTTTGAACAGAACCTCCACAAGAGAAGATATACTGATAGATAATAAGCACATGAGGAGGAGCTCAACATTTGGAGTTATCAAGGCAATGCAAATTATTATGGGATACTACTTCACATTCATTAGAATGACTAAAATATAAAAGCCTGATGGTATCAAATGTTGATGAAGATATGAAGCAACGGGAACTCCTCAACATTGCTGATAGGAATGCAAAATAATTCAGCCTCTTTGGAAAATAATTTGGCACTTTCTTATAAAGTTTAAAATTCCCTTACTATATGGCCCAGACATCCTACTACTATATATTTATCAAAGAAAAATGAAAGCAGATACCCACATCAAGACTTGCATATGGATGTTTGTGAAAGCTTTATTTATAAGAGTCAAAAAACAGAAAAAGCCAAACATTCATCATTGAGGTATACTCATACTATAGAATATTATTCAGCAACAGAAAAGGAACAAACTACTGATGAACACAATAACATGGATGAAAATCCAAAACATTATGCTGAGCAAAAAAGAAGCCAAACACCAAACTGTATGATTGATTCATTTAAATGAAAATCTAAAAAAGACAAAACTAATCTAATTACTGTGGTGGTCAAAGATGGGAGCTGTTTATTGACCATGAAAGCACAGGAAACTTTCTAGGTAAAAAACATTTTCTTTATCTTGATAATGGCCTAATTTAAACAGATATATAAATGGGTTAAAACTCACTCATGTACATTTCATTGTTTATAAATGTATATATCTACAAATGTAATTAAATAAAATTCTTGTAAAAATCACCAATTGCTTCGCTTAGAGTCTTTTAATTATTATCAAACTTCTGATTTATTGTCTTTCTTTTACCTCTTTCTGTATCAATTTCATCATGCCAGCCTTCTTGATGTGTAACTTGAACATGTGAGACACACTAAAATCTCATGTAATGGTCATTTCTTCTGCCTAGAAAACCATGCTTTCAGATATTCACTTGGCTAACTTCCTAATCTCCTTCAATTCTTTCCTCATATATCTCTTTTTAAGTGTAACTCACTCTGTCCACCTTATTTAAAATTATAACCCTTCTAATATTGCTCATAATCTTACTCTATTTCTCTGCATACCTTTTATTATCTTCTAATATAATATACTCAATATTTTAATGATTTATTATATTTACTATCTTTAACCCTAACTACAATGTAAATGTCATGAGTTTCTGATTTCATCTATTCTGCTTATTGTTAAATCCCTAGCACAATGGCACATAGCCAGCAATTAACATGTTTCCTGAATAAATGAATAAATAAATGCATGAAAGATATAACATCAACTATATAATCATAATATTAAATATGACAGAGCTGAATTCTTATAATTTAAAAAAAAATCCTGTCTCAATATCCAAGATTACAGAGGAGTACCAGGTGGAAGCTACACTCACCTCCTCCCAGGACCAAACTGGATTTACACCTAAATAATAGAACTATAATCTTGAATAACTAACTGAAGACTAGCTGAAGAGAAGTCTTATAACCCAGGATTCACAGAAGAATCCACATCAAGACTGATGCCATAATTTTTTGGTGAAGCATTCACCTTCAAGAAGCATCAGCCTGGGAAAAAGCAATTGCCCCATCCTCAGAACTCCTCCCCCCACCCTGTGAGGCTTATTCTCTGCTGAGGAGTACAGCCAGAGGCTCTTTCAAGGACTGAGCCCAATAGGAAGCTGTCAAGTGAAGGCAGGCAGAGGTGGATCTAGGGGGTGGTTTAGGCCTTTTGTTGACCTGCCCTCAAATGGAAGTGGCATTTGTGCAGAGCTGCTTGGATCTTCCCACCACACTCAGGCACAGCAGGGGCAGTGGCAAACTGTGGATGGCTTTGTAGCTCCAAAACAGATTGCCCAAGTTACAGGTAGTGTCTGATATTGAACTGTACCAGAGTATCTTTCAAGAGGCCCCAGAGCCGAAACCGTTTTGGCTCAGTGTATAGAGCGTTAGCCTGTGGACTGGGGGGTTCCGGGGTTCAATTCCAGTCAAGGGCATGTGTCTTGGTTGGGGGGAACATCCCCAGTGGGCAGCGTGCAGGAAGCGGCTGATCAATGTCTCTCTCTCATCGATGTTTCTAAATCTCTATCCCTCTCCCTTCCTCTCTGTAAAAAATCAATAAAATATATTTTTTTTAAAAAGAGGCCCCAGAATCAACACATCCAATGCCAGTTTCAGACATCAGAACAGAAATCAATTAGCTTTATAAGCAACATATCCAAAGGGAAATTATGGCAGGTACCAGACCCTGATGAGGCAAATTCCACTTAATGTGGTCAGCACTTACACAGCAGCTTGTACACTGTGGTCAAAGTTGATCCGACAGTCATCTAGCCTGAGGGTTGACCTTAGGCACAAATATGCCAATAGCAATCAAAACTCAATTACAACAGGAGGGCTCACATAACCCACACAAGGGACCATTCCTAGAAGACCCAGCTCAAATGATCAAGTAGATTACACCACTGTCTTCCACAGGATATCTACTACAAAAGGCTACCCTACCATGACTAAGAGACATATCAAATCTACCTAATACATAGAAACAAACAAAAAGAGGCAGCCAAAATAGGGAGATGAAGAAATGATAGATGGTTTAAATAGTGCAGACCAAATTGGCTATTCATCTGAAAGACAATATAAGTGGCCTCTTTCTCTTATAACTTAAACAAAAATAAATCTCAAATAAAAACTAAAATATAAAAAGTAAAACAATAAATCTAGGAGACCACATGTATAATCTAGAAGGTGTGGAATACCTTTATAACAAAGACCCAGAGATAATAAAAGAATAGATGAATTCACACTATAGATAACTGTTAAACATTTGCATGGGAAAAGATATCATAAATAAAAGCCACAAAAGATATATAGAATTAAGAATATATTTGCAATAGAAATGAGAGATGGAGGGTTAATATCTATAATAAATAAATATCTTTTTTAAATTAATAGGCAATGTTAAATTTCCCAATAGAAAAATGGGCAAGAAATATAGGAGGGTAATTTATAAGCAAATCTAAATGGCCACAATTATATAGAAAGATGCTCAACTTTCCCTGACTGGTTTGGCTCACTGGATAGAGTGTCAGCCTGTGGATTGAAGGGTCCCAGGTTCAATTCCAGTCAGGGCATGTACCTTGGTTGAGAGCACATACCCAGTAGAGGGTGTGCAGGAGGCAGATGATCAGTGTTTCTAACTCTCTATCCCTCTCCTTCCTCTCTGTAAAAAAAGTAATACATATAAATACAAATACAAATATAAACATAAATATAAATATATATATATTAAAGAGAAAGATGCTCAACCTCATTAAAAGTAAGGAAAAAACAATAATCAGTAAAATAGTATTTTCTAACTAATAGAAAGCAAAAGTTAAAGAATAATAACATTTATTTCTTATGGGGATAAGAGAAAAATGAATGTATTTCTACACTTCTGGTAAAAATATAAATTGGCATAGCCTTTTCAGAAACAGTCAAACAACATTTATTAAAACTAAAATACCTATAACTTTTTCCCTAGCAATCCTTTACTTTAGAATCTCACCTAATAAAAGCATTAATACACAAAAAAAGTATTCACAGGAATGTTTATAATATCACTATTTGAGGTAGTAAAATACTATAAGGGAAGTGTGCCCTTCAATAATAAGAAATTAAACTCTGGGCAGGTTACACTAGGAACTATTATGTCTCCATTCAAAAGAATAAATTCAAGCTGAACCAATACACTTAGAGAAATATTCACAAGTACTGTTAAACTAATTTTTAAAAGATAAAGAAAGTATCCTATCTAATAAAAGAGTAATATGCAAATTGACCACACCACACCCATCAGCCACATCCACCAGCCAATCAGAACGAGTATGCAAATTAACCCAACCAAGAAGCAAGAGGGAGGCTTGGGTTGCCCCTGGTGATGGAGGAAGCCAAGCTTTCTGCAAACCCCAGCCATCCAGTCCTCCACTTAAAGTAACAAAGTTTCAATGGCTGTTGCCACAGAGCTTGGCTCCCCTGCAGGCTACAAAGTTTCAATTGTAGAAGATAAATAAATCCAAGATACTAGAGCCTCCACTTTGGTTCACTGTGGGGTGTACAAACCACCACAGGCCCCTTGCTCAGGCTATCCCATGGCCCAAGGGGACACCCACCCTGATCCGGGACACTCTTTAGGGCAAATCAGCTGACCCCCACCCATGCACCAGGCCTTTCTCTTATCTAATAAAAGAGTAATATGCAGATTGACCATCACTCCAACACACAAGATGACTGCCTCCATGTGGACAAAAGATCCTGCCCCCATGTGGACACAAGATGGCCTGCAGGGGATGGCAATTGGCAGGGACCAGGCCTGCAAGGGAAGGCAGGTGTGGGCGATCAGGCCAGAAGGGGAGGGCAGTTGGGAAGAACCAGGCCTGCAAGGGAAGGCAGTTTGGGGGTGACCAGACCAGCAGAGGAGGGAAATTGGGAGTGACCAGGCCTACAGGATAGGGCAGTTAGGGGCAAACAGGCTGGCAGGGGAGCAGTTAGACATCAATCAGGGTGGCAGGGGAAGAGTTAGGGGGTGATCAGGCTGGGAGGCAGAAGCAGTTAGGGGCAATCAGGAAGGCAGGCAGGTGAGCAGTTGGAAGCCAGCAGTCCTGGATTGTGAGAGGGATGTCCGACTGCCCATTTAGGCCCGATCCAATCGGGTAGGATTGTGCCTAAACGGGCAGTCGGACATCCCTCTAGGGGTCCCAGATTGGAGAGGGTGCAGGCTGGGCTGAAGGATACCTACCCCTACCCCCCCCCCATGCACAAATTTTGTGTACCAGGTCTCTAGTCATCTAATATAATCCCATTTTTATCAAACAGTGACCTAGAAATCATGTTTGTTCATGATGACATGACTACTGAGGATAATGTAAGAGAATATATATCAGGTTGTTAACAGGGGTTCCTTGGGTGTGAAAGAATGGTGGTGTATGACAAGGGAGTTGGAGAGTAAGGAAAAGGAAGCCAAACAATATATGTAATTTTAAAAGCCAACCATAAAATACTGTATTCTTAAAATATAGCATGTGATCTCATTTATACATTTGCAGTTTGAGTGTGTGTGTGTGTGTGTGTGTGTGTGTGTGTTTATGTATGTGGGGGGGGGTGTATTTGTGTGTGACAGAAAGAAAGAGAATGTGTGAAAGAAATAATTCACTAATTTTTTAATGGAAGACAATTTTTAAACTATTTCAAAATTATTTGTTTTTTTTATGCTTAGATGAATTTTTCAAAATGTTCAGAGGATAAAAATAGACACAAATTATTTAAGAATTTTACAACCTTTCAGAAGCTTAAATTCACACTTCAGGAAAAAGGAAACATTTGTTCCCAGAAACTTTTTCTGTGTGACTGAAATGGTACTAACTTTATAAAGATAAAAATCACAGAACAATGCACGTACAACCTAAATCACTTGAGTCTAATTTATTTTATTTTTAGGCTGTCCTTATTATAGTTTTAAATCAGAGGGAGAATTGTGAAAACAGTATTTTATTTAAAAAACAAAACAAAAAAAAAACTAAGTCCTAGTTGGCTGCTTCATCAGGTGAGAATTTAAAAACTAAATAAATTAGATAAAATGCTCCATGAGCATCAATTATGTACAAGGTTTGGTGCTAATGCTATAAGGCTAGAAAGATGACTAAGATAACTATTTCATAGTCTTTGTGAAGTAGGAAATAAGCAAGTATTGTTTCTTTGCTTGCTATCTACTAAGGATAAGCTAAGTACAAACAACTTATAAAAAGTATTTATTATAGATGAGGCAGCTTAATACTCAACAGCAAGGTTTCAACAGGGGTTCAACAAGTGCATGCTTTTTTTTAACCCAAACACAGCCCAACTGGAGAGTCTGTATGCCCATTCCACTCCCACCTCCCACAAAGAGATGGAGAGAAATACTGCAGTAGATGGGAGAGTTTCACATTCCTCATATGTTAGAGCTAAAAAGTGAATTAATTATTTTCCAGTTAAATATACATATATTCATGACATATTGAGTTTTATAGGAGATATAATGTGGTAATACAGTAAAGACTATGATGCCTTTAATGCACATTCCATCATTTTGAATTTTTTATTCCTTTGACTCAAATTCCATGGCTATATTTCAACAGAACACAAATACCAGTACCTGACTCATTGATGCTTATAAAAGTCTTGAAAATATTCAAATTATGTATATAAGTCTATGTGCCAAATAACATAAATAGAGCATGAAGAGTTACTTCTATAGAGCAAAAAATAACTGAGGTTATATTAAGTGACCCTTGGAAACCTTTGGGACTGTAACACCGTGTATAACTGTCTGTGTATTCAATTGCCAAATGTGTAAAAGTGAGCTTCCAGGTTAGATGAGTTGTTTTTACAAGCTAGCGTGGTATTTAAATAAAAGAACAAATTAGTAACTAGAATAACTTCATAGGAAAGAAAAACACTTACAGATGAATCATTCTCAGTTTTATCCTAAAGTGGGGACTAGAATGAGAAAATGCCTCACTCACCTCACCCTAATTCCAAACGAGAGCAGCCAAGTAATGGATCCACATGGGTGAAAAAACTTCTACCACCCCCCTGGTGGCAACCATCCCAATTATATAGGTTACTGCAGTCTACCTGCAGAGGTTCAAATCTACACTCACCCTACAAAACAAAGTAACAGAAACTGAAATAGAAGCAAGAGTGTTAAAGAGACTTTGGTGGATTATTAATAGATTCAAATATTTTCAGTTACTTGAGTTGTGTGTACAGGATGCAAGGTCATCAGTTGATTGGGTTATTTAGTACAGGAGCTGGCCAATCCTCAAAGAAAAAATAAAGAATGACAGCGATTCTATTGAATTATAGTCAGATGGGCGCCAGCCCTTTAGCTATGGTTACAGAATACTGAATACAGATGGAGGCTACTATGAAAATGGTAACTTTATGTAGCAAATCAATATTCACCTGTGCATAGAAAAGTACCCACTAGAAATTAGATATTGTTGGGTTTAAGCTGATTTTTAAATGTCAAATCCATAAATCTTTATGACCATTTACATTTTAAAACTTTTGCCTTTGAGTGTTAAAATCTGCTATTTGTAACAAGATGATCTTGGGACGCTTCCACTTAATTGCTTTGACTATTTCATTTCAGGAACTTTTTTCCTCACTTTTTTAACTATAAATGTAACATTCTCATAGAGAAACTTTAACAGGACAGAAGCATCAAAACTAGGAAGAAACCTCCCATAATCCTACCACCCAAAGGCAACTACAGTGTTCATTGAGATATATTTTCTTCTAATCTTTTTCTTTACATTTTAAACATGGTAAGTTAATGGGCCCATTCATACATTACCTCTGTGTCTTGATACTACCTTTCTTTTGTGCTTATTTAAAAGGTATTTTCTTCATATGCTCAGATGTCATTAGTTAATGACAATGTGTACTTGGAAGAACTATGACAAAGGACTAGAAATATACTGCCAGCAGTCTACTGTGATTGAGAAATTTGACATCAAATGTGTATTTACTTATCTATGCAAATATGACCAAAAATTTATCATAAAAGTAGTTCAGAAAAAACTTTTCATGTATGTCTTGCTATATTTTGCATCGTCTACCTAAATTAATTCATTAACATCATTAGCAATAAGCTCTCAGAATAAAGGATTCTTTTTATTAACATTGTGTTGTGTTTTTTAAAACCACTGGTTAGGAAGGATAACACATCCACATATTTTCCTATCAAAGTCTAGTATCTCAACAGTACCAATTTAGGGGACCTAAATGACATGTAGAGGATGACTATGTCTTCCTTCTCAGAACCAGGAAGTAATATAACCTTAGGCCAGGAACACAGGCAAGAAAGTTGGATATGAGCCAGCTGAACCCCAGATGTTAAGGTTGGGAACATTCCATATCTCTGCACCTGGAGGTGCCTATGCCAAACCTGACCCATCTGTAACAAAAGTGATACATTCCTCTCTCAGAAGAGAGAAAACCAGGAGAGGGAAAATATTTGTGGGTGTTTAGTATGCTAGTACCATTCTTCTCTGTGAACTTCCTATTTACTCACTGGAACCAAGCAAGGGCTGAAAAAAACTGGAAAATCCAGAATTATAACAAGAATGTTAATAAAATTCAAAAGAAAAAGCAAGTAATAAGAATATTTTAGTTAAGTTGGTTGGAAAGAACACTGGTGTGTGTTTTTTCCTCCACTAAGAAATAAATAAGATACAACATTGCACCCTTCTGGTCAAAATATAAAATTACCATTCAGATCAAAGTCTAGTCACTGCCTCTAGTTCTTTGGGTATAATCTCAAAAAGAGTTCCTGGTTTCTTCATCTGGTGAGAGGATTTACAGCAATGACTTCACTTGCAGACATTTTTTAAAGTGACAAGTGCAAGAGATTTTCAAACACGAAACTAATTTCTGTAAAGGAAGTTTTGTCAGTCTGAATTAAGTAAATATGATGGCAAAGAAAATTGTAAAGACCTCCAGTGCTGTGTTTACTTATTATCTAGATGGGTATCTGTTGCTCATCCCCTGACATTCTTGGAGTTTTCCTGTGAGGCCTGGAATGTGATAATACTTACTAAAGAGCTGTTGAATACATTTATCAAGCAGGTTTCTGAAACTCTGTCCTTCAGCAACATTCAAACACTAATTGTATTTTGTTACAAGTGCAATAGCTCTAGAAGCTTCAATAAAGGAAGTCAAAGTGTGGAAAAGCAAGTATGAAAATGCTTAGCCCTTCTTGTTACAAAGTTGTAGTTTCATTAACATCATCATAGAGTTTATGATCAATGGAATTTGATCTGTGAATAACCAGTTGTTATGAAGTGAAGGCCATCAGAAAGTACTGTTTTAAAACTTTTCACACTTGATTTGATGGAGCATTGAGTGAAAAATGGTTCATAAGCAGCTTTGTATAAGAAAGGCTGCTTCCAGCCACCTGTACACTTCTACAATAGTGAGGGCATCAAGGGAAACCATTAAGCATCTCCTAAGAAAAAGAAAAGTGTTTCAGAAAGTCTTAATCCTGTTTTTTAAAATAACTATAGGTATGTTGCAACCTATTTTCAAAAAGTTAAAAGGTTTCAGGACACAAGTTCCTGGAGAGTAATTGACAAAGCCAAAGTCTACCCTCTCCCAAACCCAAAGAAAAATATACCATGTAAGCCTTACTTCCCTTAGATATACTCATATTAAAATTTGGTGTGTTCAGAGTATGTCTTCACATATTATCCTTTTTGTTTATATATTTAAAAGTATCAAGAGATCAAAATATCACATAAAGTTAGTAATATACAAAAAGCATTTATCCCAATATAACCATGTTTTGCTCTTTTGTAAGTGTATCCATGGTTACCTTACTCCCCTTAGTCACCTTATGCAGCATTCTGACCTCTTTGAGAACTGTTTTCTGCCTCAACCACAATCTCTTAGAATTAAGAAGGCTAAGAACGAGTGTCTCAGGTGGTGGGAACTCTTTCTGTAGCATTGGGTTGACACGATGCTGCATTCTAAATACATATTTGCCTCAATATATAGTGCATTACATAATCTGCTTAGGAAATGATTCATCTGTCAGGCAACCTCTGAAAAGCATCACAGAATGACTCAGTGTTAACAAAAATAAATTTTACACATTGACCCAAGTTTGGGGACATTCCTATAAGGAGCCTGTTTTTCACTACTTCCCAGACATAAGGAGCCTGTTATACACTACTTCTCAGAGACACCAGTTAAAAATCACTACATTGACCTTATAGAGAGAGAGTCAATAGACATTCTGGAGTAAAAAAAAAAAAAAACTCAAAGATTCATGAATACTGATTTCCAAAAATAGGTGTTAGTCTGAAACTCTGGAAAAATCACTCCAGCCACTGGAAATCAATGAAAGCAGGAAAACAGATTTCTCCTAAAATCTACACACAGAAACACACACACACACACAGTTTTCTAAGATACCGTTGAGATTCAATTTTTAGCAATAGATTATATTGCCTACGATTTCTTCCAACAACTTAAAGCCAAGCAGATATCTGACATTGTAATGCTAGCATAAAAATTTATCACAGTACAATGGTAAGAAGCAAAGTTCACCAACAGAAGATCCAGACTTTATAGGAATAGCAGCAGGATGTAATCAGAAAAAGGGAAGAACAGAGACTTCCTGAAGAAATGAAAGCCTGTGCCCACTGGAATTGTCATGGCAACAGAAGAAACATTTAAAATTGAAAAATGTAGCCCGGCTAGTGTGGCTCAATGGTTGAGCATTAACCCATGAACCAGAAGGTCACAGTTTGACTTCCTGTCAGAGTGAGAGGCAGCTGGTCAATGAGTCTCTCTCATCACTGAAGTTTCTGGCTCTCCCTCTCTCTGAAATTAATAAAAACATTTTTTAAACTGAAAAATGTAGCCAAAGATAGCAACTAAGGGTTAATGTTTCTTGAAATAGAGACAGAACTAAGAACCATAAAAAGCAAAGCAGGTTTCTGGGAGAGATAACATGCATTCCCAAATCTTGAGAATTCAGGCAGTGAAAGTACTCATTTTTATAACACACCCTGCCTATCACAAAAATACCTGGATGCATGGATAATAAACTCAAAACAGTGTCCATGTCAGATGAAAGCTGAAAGAGAGCATCAAGAAAAAGCAGGCCAGCTTTATGGAGTTAGAGTGTTGTGATCAGGAAATACCAAATGAGGTACTTGAGGAGAATCCACAAGGAGTAGCCCTGGACAGGTGGAGGGGATTTATCTAGAGGAGGTCTGGCTCAATAAATATTTTGTAAAATTAACCTAGAGGCTTGTCAGAAGTTAAACAGATAATACACTAAGTTAAGATTTTTAAGACAGCCATTATATAGCACTGCATGAAAGTTTAGTGGCAAATGTGTAAATACAGAAATAATGGCAAAATCTGTAACAAGATGCAAACGTTTGATAACACGCTGAGTTCACTGTGGTGGTGGTTGATAGCATGAGAAAGGATGAGAAGGTCTTCGCTCTCCAGGAGCATAGGAACTAATAGTCCAAAAATGCTATAATCCTTATAAAAATCCCGAGGGATAGATATTATCACCTCTATTTTACAGATAAGGAAACTGAGGTTCAGAGACGTTCAGTATCTTGCCAAGGATGCACAGCTAGAAACTTACTAAGTCAGAAATATAAGCACGTGGTCTTTTCACTAAATCTTATTTTCTAATATATTGTAGAATAATGTGTGGCACTTTTTAAAAGTAGCAACCAATACAAAATAGCATCTGATATGTTGAAATTAAGAAGATGCAGTCAAGTGTAGCACAGATTATGTGTAAAAATACAAGGAAGTACTAATCATGTCTCTTGCACATCAATGCTAGAACTGATAGAAAAGATGGGGATCGAAGAGGGCAGAGGTCATCAAGAAGAACAACGGAAAAGGGGGTGACCTCCTGGGAAGGGAACCGCCTCGTGTGCAGATAGGAAACAGCATGGTAGGCTCATGGAGCACAGAGGAGAATGGTCCTAACAGAGCTGAGTTAGGAGGGAATGGCACTGAGAAATGCAACAGGGGCAGGCCATCCAGAACCTGGACAACTGGGCAAGAAAGCTGAAATCTGGTGTGCTGGAAAGGAGCAGAGGGGGAAATTTCCACTGCTCTCCATGTTCTAAACATCTCCTTGTATTCGTTTTTCTTGAGCTGCTGTAATAAATTACCACAAGCTTAGTGGAATAAAACAAAACAAATGTAATCTCTTATAATTCGGCCTGACATGACTCCACTGGACTAAAATCAAAGGTGTCAGAGGCTCAGTCCTTTCTGGAGATGCTGGAGAAAAATCCTGCTCCTTGCCTTTCCCAGCTTTTAAGCCACCCGTCCCCTTTGGCACCTGCCCGCCTGCGTTGAACTTTAAAGCCAGCAACATTGCATCTCCAGTCATTCTTCCACAGTCACATGGCCCTCCGACCACCGCCATGGAAGTTATCTGCTTTGGATGATTCATGTGATTGATTTGGGCCCAAATGGATAAACCCAGATATTCTCTCTGTGGTTAAGGTTCTTAATATTAATCACATCTAGAAAGGCTCTTGGCCATGTAAGGTAACATATGCACAGGTCCCAGGGCTTAGGACATAGATATTCAGGGGCGCTTGGTTTGCCAAGCAGGCTCCTATCACCTGCCCATTCTCATATGTCCAGCCCCCTGTGTTGAAAATCCATCTTTTTCTCTGTCCCCTGATAATCAGTCCCCTCCTCAAAAAACTCAGTGGCAAAAACCACTTAATAAATATCAAACTGCTTAGCTTGGCACCCCTGTCAAAGAGCTGAATAAAGGAATGGGTGTACAGCAGTGTGTAAGGGAGAAAGATGAGGGCAAGGCGGAGGCAACGGGCTGATGGATGGGAGGCAGTGAGCATGACCTGCAGTTGGGTTCAGTGTGGCAGAGAGGCTGCTTTGGCTTCAGAGCCAGACCCCATCACTGGGAGCTGCGATAACGGAAAAGTTGTGTCATCTCTTTGAGCTCCGGTTACCTGGGCTATTAAAATGGAGGTACTAACAGTACCTTCTTCACTAGACTGTTGCGGGAGTAATGGCATAAAAAGAATTAAATATACAGTAAGCACTTATCACAGAGTAGGTGCTCAATAAATGGTACTTCCCTCTTCATTCTCAATACAATAAAATAATGCAACCAAATTATAGTGAACGATTCAGGAGAACCATCAGAAAGGTGCAGAGATATTAAACATTAGGCTTAGTTCAGGATAATTGCTCTTTCCATGTGGGTAGAAGATACCATATTGCTTCTTTATATGGCCTGTGATCATATTTCTATAGAGAACTAAAGAAAAATGCCATTAGCAGTGAATACTCAATTGAAAAATTACAACCTACAGAAACAGATCCCAAATGAAAGTGATAAGTGCAAAATGCAAGTTCTTAAACCTGTGTATATATGTGTGTATAATATCAGTAAAAGTCAAATGTACTCATAACAATTGGGCATTAGAAATTTTATTAATTATGCATGTATTAATTCATTGAAAAATACTAATGCCTATTATATGTCAGGTGCAATACTAAACATTTGAGATACATTTTGCCCTTTTGGAACTTACTGTATATTCTAGAAGAGGGGAGACATTTATTATAATAATAATTATAAGTGAACCCTTCTCTTCCCTAAGATATTTCTCATGGTCCCTTAGTAAATAAAACTTATATCCTGATCTAAATTATATTTCAACTTCATTAACATAGGAAAATATTTTAAAATATTACACCAAGCTAAAACCTACTAATAAGGTAAGTTTAATTAGTAATCAAGTATACCTAAGAATATGTGCATGCAGAGAAGTATGCTATTTATTTTATAATCCCACATCATTTTTTCAATGTTTATAAATAGCTAATTTAAGTCTATATATGCAATGCAGAACAAAAGAATATACAATACAGAACAAAATAAAGAAATGGAAAAGAGAAAAATAAAGAAGGAGGGAGAAAGGAAGGGAGCGAGGAGGAAGGGAAAAAGGAAAGAGAAAGAAAGAAAAAAGAAAAAAAAAGAAAGAGAGAGAGGGGGGGAAGGAAGGGAGTGAGGGAAGGAGGAAGGAAGGAAGGAAGGAAGAAAGGAAGGAAGGAAGGAAGGAAGGAAGGAAGGAAGGAAGGAAGGAAGGAAGGAAGGAAGGAAG
>JAAGEH010000020.1:13264860-13322282 GCA_011751065.1 Lasiurus cinereus
AAGGAAGGAAGGAAGGAAGGAAGGAAGGAAGGAAGGAAGGAAGGAAGAAGAAAGAGAAAGAAAGAGAGAAGAATGAAGGAAAACTAAGTCAAAACAGCAGTAAGAAAAAAAAATGAATGCTGGAACACATTTTTTTTTTTTAGAAAGGTGCAGAACATTTGAATCCAAGTTAATTAAACAAAGCAAAGAAGGAACATGTTGCTAACAATAACCACAGAATTCTAAAAATAAAAATAAGCATGTACTTAGCCCTGGCCAGGTGGGCCCATTGGTTGGAGTATCATTCCATACACCAAAAGGTGAGTTCAGTTCCTGGTCAGGACAAATACCTAGGTTTCAGGTTAGATCCCCAATCCGTGTGTGTAGGGGAGGTAACCAATCAATATTTTTCTCTCTCTTTCTCCCTTCTTATCTCCCTAAAAGTCAATAAAAACATATTCTCGAATAAAAATTTTTAAAGATAAAGATGTTCCTGAAGAGGATACTCTGACTTGTTCTAAGACTAAGAGGACCCTCTCCCACAGATTCTCACAGGACCTATAATGCCATATCTTTAATAGCACTGGGAGTCAGCTGTTAGATGTTTCACAACTGGCTTGAGGAAGGGGGCGCTGATTTGAGGCACTATGGTGTAAATATTTCAACCATGGCCGAATTCAAGCTACTACATCTCATATAGTCTCTGATCTTGGAGTTGAGAAGTGGTAGACAATAATGCACATCTTCCATAGCTCTTCCTTCATACAGACTTAAAGATATATCCTTAAGAGCATATATAAATTGTAAAATGTCAAATAATTACAAAGCAATGAGTTTTAAATATTTTACTGGTCAGGTTAATGAAATTAATTTTACTGTAACTTTTTGCAATGTAATTGTTAATAACGGCTGAACATCCCTTAACTATGTAGTGAATTTCCCATGATTTTTGCTTTAACATTTCTCAACACAGGCATATAGTCCAATTCTAAAGAATAATTCAGTGAGAGTGATTTAAAGAAAAGTCAAATCAATGTAGGCCTGCAAGACCAGAATTATCAAAGTATAAAATGGTAAGTTTAGGTGCAATGATTTTAATGCTGGTGTCTGCAACACATTGAATGGCTACAGTGAGTGGCAGAGAAAGGAGCATTGCAGGATGGGTACCATGGAGCTGTGGCATGGACACGCACACTGAACCCCTCAGCAACACAAGTGTGTTGCACCACGAATCTTTTCCTCGGCTTGTGTCTGAGAAGAAAAACTGGAAGCCAGACATCTTGATAAATGGATAGAGCAAAGACTCTTTAAGACACTCTTAAGTGTAAATATAGTTAAGAAGCTGAACTTGATAAGGATAGGCAAAGGGAATTTGAGTGTATGTCCTTTGCCAGAAGCCTGTAACATAAATCCTCTAGTCAACTGGATGCAAGGAGATGAGAGTTCGCATCTTCTTAAGAAATTCAAGAAACTTCCCAGAACACTTGCCTGACCAGAAGACCACTATTACCTATGTGCAGAGGCCAGCTGAGCTAGTGCATCCAATCATTGTAGCACTTGTTGAGGAGATAGCTATAACCCGAATGTATCTCTTGAAGAAAACAATACAATGTTCAAATGAATCATACATTTGAAGAAAATGCTCATAAGATAATTTAATCCTGTTACCATAGTTTCATTGAGTTTATATTTTTTCTTTACGTTTAAAAGACATTCAAAGAATTAACCTTACTGGATTTTGATATTTTCTCTCCCTTTTAGAGTACTATCAACATTAATTAGATTCTAGAAGTGAAGTAACAATATATTATCAATAGGAAGACATTTTAAGGTTGAAAAAATCAACATCAGACACAACCAAGTTTAAGAAACATTAAGAGCCAGATTTATAACTTAGATAAATTAGTGGAATAGAATTTAATTTCCAGAATTATTCTTGACTTCACAAAAGTATTCACTGCAGGGATCCTTTAAAAGGTAAATTCCTCTGGTGCATTTGAAATATTAACTAATTTGTAAGAACACAATTTTCAGGAACATTTCTGGCATTAATCTAGGTACAGTGCAATCAACAAAGCTTAGCTATTATACATATAAATTTTATAATTAGAGGCAAGTTACATCACTTCTCTGATATGTGGTTTCCACATTTCTACTTGTCCAGACCATCATTCAGAATTTTTAAATATCCTGTTCTTGAAAGTGTTTTATAAACCTAAAAGTCCTTTTCAAATGTTTATTGTCATGCAGAAAGTAAGAAAGGGCTAAAATTCACATAGTGCCTACTGTTTACCACATGCATTCACATACATTATTTGATTTTCTCTACACATTGTTACTTGAGTCTCATCATCGCTAAGTGGGTATGTGATGACTCACAGAACCTTCATCAGTGATAACCCCAGAAGGTTAAGCCTGGTCTTTCTGACTCCATACACAGTCACTGCTCTACCCACTATATCATACAGGCTCAAGTACTTGTTCCATCACCTACTAATAGTGTGAGTTCAGCAAACTAATGAACCTCTCTAAAATGAATCTTTCCTGTCTCAAAATTAAGGTGATAATAAGTCTGACTTCAGAGGGTTGCTGGGAGGACCAAATGAATTGATGCACATGAAAGCCTTGGCACTGTGCCTGATCTACAAGTACCCAACACGTGTGAATTACATATTAGAATTTTTCAAGCCCCAACAAAAACTAAGACACTTCTCATCACAAACAGGATTTAAATATCTATAGATAGAAAAGAATGCTTCTTCTAAGCAAAATATGCAATATCAAAAGAATGTTATTTTCACTCTAGCCATTTTTGCTCAGTGGATAGAACATTGGCCTGCAGATCCAAAGGTCCCAGGTTTGATTCCAGTCCCTGGCCCCTGTTTTGCACCTGTGGGGTCCCTCAGCCTGACCTGTGCCCTCTCACAATCCAGGACCCTCAGGGAAAGTCATAGAGCTGGTTTCAGCCTGATCCCCGCAGGCCAGGCCAGGGGGCCCCACTGGTGCACAAATCCATGCACTGGGCCTCTAGATATTAATAACTAGCTAATTACAACAGTATCAGTATCAAAGAGAGATAAAAATATAAGAAAATAACAGAAGTGAAAAACATATAAATCCAAGTGTTACTGATTTTTCCCTTCCAAAAACTAATTTATTTGAAATGAATCTTACTGCCATGAACCACTATATAAGATAGAGAAAACTGCCTGGCTAGTGTGTCTCAGTGGTTAAGTATCAGCCTATGAACTAGGAGGTTGAGGTTCAATTCCTGCTCGGGGCACATGTATGGATTTTGGGCTCCCTCCCCAGTGGGGGTTATGTAGGAGGCAACTGATCAATGATTCTGTCTCATCATTGATGTTTCTATCTTTCTCTCCCTCTTCCTTCTTCTCTGAAATCAATAGAAAAATATCTTTTAAAATATAGAGAAAATTAAAACAAACATCTAGTTGAAGGCATCAGAGAGCTACCAAGACAGTGATGATTTGAAGAACCAAGATCATAAAAAGAAAAGGAACCCAGAGAGGTGATCTGGCATTTGGCACCATCTTTTCCATTGAGGCATTTGTGAATTCTCAAGAAACAACTGAGAGACAGAAAAACTGAACAGAAAATAGTGTGAGAAAGACTGTAGAGCTGAAAGGAATTTATCACAGCCTTACAAGACAGGGGGAAATTTTGGGGTTCAGAGTTCACCCAGGAGGAGAAGCCCAGGTAAACACTCTAGGCTTTGAGCTGGTATCCTGAAGTGCTATAATTTAAGAGAATGAATTCTACAATCCTTTGTTAATTCCTAGATATTTTGTTCATTTTGTTGCAAATGCAAACTATTTCTTTTATTTTTCTGGAATTTCATTGTTAGTATTTAGGAACACAATGAATTTTTGTATCTTACAACTTTACTGTATTTACATATTGTTTCTAATAGTTTTTGGTGGAGTCTTTAGGTTTTCTCTATAAAAAAAACATGTTATATACAAAAAAAATGACATTTTTATTTCTTCATTTCCAATTTGGATGCCTTTTATTTACTAGAGGCCCAGTGCACAAAATTCATGCACAAGGGTTGGGGGGGGGGATGTCCTTCAGCCCAGCCTGCACCCTCTCCAATCTGGGACCCCTAGAGGGATATCCAACGGGCAGTCAGACATCCCTCTCACAATCTAGGACTGGTGGTTCCCAACTGCTCACCTGCCTGTCTTCCTGATTGCCCCTAACTGCTTTTGCCTGCCAGCCTGATCACCCCTAACCACTCCCCTGCCAGCCTTATTGATGCCTAACTGCTCCCCTGCCAGCCTGTTTGCCCCTAACTGCCCTACCATGTGGGCCTGGTTACCCTCAACTGCCCTTCCTTGCAGGCTCAGTCACCCCCAAATTCCCTCCTCTGCTGGCCTGGTCACCCCTAACTGCGCTCCCCTGCAGGCTTGATAACCCTCAAATGCCCTCCTTTGCAGGCCAGATTTCCCATAACTGCCCTCCCCTACTGGCCATCTTGTGGTGGCCATCTTGTGTCCACATGGAAGCAGGATCTTGTGACCTCATCGGGCAGTCATCTTGTGTGTTGGAGTGATGGTCAATCTGCATATTACTTTTTTATTAGATAGAGGCTTGGTGCATGGGTAGGGGCCAGCTATTTTGCCCTGAAAGGTGTCCCGGATAAGGCTGGGTGTTCCCTTGGGGCATGGGTGGCCTGGGTGAGGGGCCTGTGGTGGTTTGCAGGCCAGCCATGCTCCCCAGAAACCCAAGCAGAGACCCTGGTATCTGGGATTTATTTATCTTCTACAATTGAAACTTTGTAGCCTGGAGCAGAGCCAAGCCTTCTGCTTACACAGCCATTGAAACTTTGTTGCCTTAAGCGAAGGCCAAGGTGTGCAGAAAACTTGGCTTCCTCCATTGCCAGGGGCAACCCAAGCTTCCTCCCTCCTCTCTCTGTGGCCATAGCCATCTTGGTTGGGTTAATTTGCATACTTGCTCTGATTGACCTGTGGGTGTTGGCTGATGGGTGTGGCCTGCAAGTGTAGCAGAGGTACAGTCAATTTGCATATTACTCTTTTATGAGATTTATCCTGCCAATTGCTCTGATTAGAACTTCTAGTACATGTTTAATAGCAGTGCTAATGTGGGCATCCTTATCTTGTTCCTGATCTTGGAGTGAAATCTTTCAGTTTTTCACCATTGAGTATATTATCTGAGAGTTTGTCATATGTGGCCTTTGTTATATTGAGATAGTTTACTTTTATAACAATTTTATTGTTTCAATCATAAATGGATGTTGTACCTTGTCAAATTTCTTTTCTGCATCTATTATATGATCACATAATTTTCCTTTGTTTTGTTAATGTGTGTTTTGCATTGATTGATTTGCATATGTTGAATCATCCTTGAACCCTAGAACAAATTCTATTTGATCATGATATATTTATTATCTTTTTATGTACAGTTGTATTCAATTTGCTAATAATTTGTTTAGAAATTTTACATCTGTATTTATCAGCAATATTGGTTTTTTAGTTGTGTGTCTATGCGATGTGTGTGAGAGTGTGTTTTGGTATCAAGATATTAATGTTAGCCTCATAAAATGTATTAGGAAGTATTGATATTTCTTCAATTTTTTGGAAGATTTTGAGAAGGATAGACATTAGATCTTTTTTGAATGTTTGGTGGAATTCACTAGTGAAGCCATCTGATCCTGGAATTTTACTGTTTGCGAGGTTTTTAATAATTGCTTCAATTTCCTTACTGCTTAGATTTTTCAGTTCTTCATGATTCAGTCGAGGAAGGTTATATATTTTTAAGAACTTGTCCTTTTCTTCTAGGTCATTGAATTTGGTTGCATATAGTCTTTCATTATATTTTTGTATAATCCTTTGTATTTTCTGTGGCATCCTATATAATAAAAGGCTAATATGCAAA
Source organism: Lasiurus cinereus (assembly GCA_011751065.1). Taxonomy (NCBI): domain Eukaryota; kingdom Metazoa; phylum Chordata; class Mammalia; order Chiroptera; family Vespertilionidae; genus Lasiurus; species Lasiurus cinereus. The sequence goes on from JAAGEH010000020.1 coordinate 13,270,756, forward strand.
TTGACCAAACATTGGAACAACTGGTCAGTATGATGCACAGTGACCACCAGGGGGGAGACACTCAACACAGGAGCACTAAGCCATCAGTCAGACATCCCCTGAGGGCTTCCAGACTGCTAGAGGGTTCAGGCCAGGCTGAGGGAACCCTCGAGTGCATGAATTTCATACAGCAGACCTCTAGTCCACTATAACTTCCATTTCATTACTGGTTTTATTTGAGACTTTTCTCTGTTTTTCTTAACTGAGTCTAGCCAGAGGTTTGTTAATTTTATTAATCACTTCAAAGAACAAGCTCTTTTATGAATTATGTTTTTAAATTGTCTTTTTGTGCTCTATTTCATTGAATTCTGCTCTAATTTTTATTATTTCATTCCTTCTACTAACTCTCAGCTTCATTTTTTTTCTAGTTTTTTTAAGATGTAATGCTGAGTTGTTAGTTTGGGATTTTTCTTATTTATTGATATAGGCATGTAATAATATAAACTTCGTTTATTACCACTTTTATAGCATCCCAAAACTTTTGATATATTGCATTGTCACTGTCATTTTCTCTATATAACTTTTGATCTCTCCTTTTATTTCTTCTTTGACCCAGTCATTCTTTAGGAGCACATTGTTCAATCTGTACATATTTGTGGTTTTTTCCTGTTTTTTGTTGCCACTGACTTCCAATTTCCAAAAATTGTGGTTGGAGAATATGCTTGGTATGATTTCAATCTGCTTAAATTTATTGAGGCTAGTTTTGTGTCCCAATATATGTTTTATCCTTAAGAATGTTTCATGTGCCCTACAGAAAAATGTATATCTGGTTTTCTAGAATGAAAGGCTCTGTAAATGGAAAACAGTATGGAAGTTCCTCAAAAAATTAAGACTACATTTACCATATGACGTAGCAAGCCCTCTTTTGGGTATCAACTCCAAAATTTTGAAAACATTTATTCATAAAGATAACTGTGCCACTATGCTCATTGTAGCATTACCCCAAGACATGGAAACAACCTAAGTGTCCTTCATTATATGACTGGATAAAGAAGATGTGCTACATACATACAATGAAATACCATTCAACAATAAGAAAGAATAAATATTGCCATTTGTGAAAACATGGATGGATCTTGAGAATATTATGCTCAATGAAATATGTCAGACAGAAAAACTCAAGAACCATATGATTTTATTCATATGTAGGATATGAAACTAAAATCAATAAACAAATAAACAAACAAGATAAACAAAAACTAAGAGACACAGACAATAGTATGATGGTTACCAGAGGGAAAGGGGGGAGAAAAAGGAGAGTAAAGGGTTTCAAATACATGACAAAAGGAGATGAACCTACAATGTAATATACAAATGATTTATTATAGAATTCTACACTTAAAATCTCAATAATCTTATTAACCAATGTAACCTAATACATTTAATAAAATATTTTTAAATATTTAAAAAGAGTGTAAATTTTAAGTAGAAGAGCTTTCACAGAAACTGAAGCCCAGCTATGAATCTGCTCCACACATGAAAGGATTAAATTGATATGCTCCTAGGCTACCTTCATGCTAGAAACAAAAGTCCTCTCTAAAGCAAACTATGAACCAGAAACTCAAGTTATTCAACTATAAGTTTAATTTTTGTCAAAGCATGACAAAAATTAGCTAAAGATCAAAATTACAGAAGACATTATAAATAGACCCACAAACGATACAAATATTAGAATATTAAATAGGGGTTTTAAGACAACTAAGTATATCTTTAAAATAATAAAATGGAAAATGGAGAATTTTCAGCAAAGAATTAAATACTGTAAAGAAAAAGTCAAATAAAATTATAAAACTAAAAACAAACAGCAACAAAAACAATACGTGAAACAATGAGTAGGTTAAAAGCAAAATAAACCCACCTCAAAAAGATAAAAAATCAACTAAAAGATAAATCCCTAGAAAAAATATACAACAACAAAAGAACACAGAGAAGGCAAAATATGAAAAAAGAGTGCCATATGGGGATAAAGTTGAATATGTATAGTGAGAGTCCCAAAGAAGAAAAGAGACAGAATAAAGCAAAAGCAATCTTTGAAAAGATAATGTCTGAGAAGTTTTTTTAAAAAAAAATGGGAGAAAATAATAAGGCATGGACTCAAAAGTGCTACAAACCTGAAGCAGAATAAATACAGAGAAAATTATACCTGGATATAATATGGTAACACTAAAAGCCAGTGATAGAAAAACTTAAAAACAATGAGGAAAAAGTCACATTTCTTCTAGAGGATCAACAGTAAGACTAAAATAGGAACCAAAGTTAATGGAATCATATCTTCAAAATGCCAGGGATGGGGGGGGGGGTAGATGGGGGAGGGAGTTATCACACTTAAAATTCTAATCCCAGTCAAATTATATTTTTAAAATGAAGTGAAATAAAGTATTAAATTTACAGACAAAAATTAAAAAGCTGAGAGAATCTGTTAGGAGCAGATGTGCTCTAAAAGGCATTATCAGCTCTAGCTGGTTTGGCTCAGTAGATAGAGAAATGGCCGGTGGACTGAAAGGTCCAAGGTTTGATTCAGTCAGGGACACATGCCTGGGTTTCGGGCTTGATGCCCAGTAGGGGGCATGTAGGAGGCAGCCGATCAATGATTCTCATCATTGATGTTTCTCTCTCTCTCTCCCTCTCCCTTCCTCTCTGAAATCAATAAAACATACTTAAAATAAATAAATAAAAGGCATTAGCAGAAGGAAAACAATCACATTTTGAAGCAAGAAGATAAAGGAAGAAACTAAGGTTGGAAAGTAGTATATAGATATATCTAAATTAATGGTATCTGTATAAAACAATAACAAAAAACCTATAGAAAAAAAACAACCTATAGGACTTATATATGTCCAGAATTAATATATTAGCAAGAATCAAATATGAGGTTGGCAAAACTACAGGAGTAAGTGAAAGTTTATTTTTATATTATTATTTATTAATAATTGTATTATTGTCATATAAATAACTGTAAACCTACTTTTGCCCAGTCCTGTATATTAGCAATAATATTTTTAAAAGGCCGGAGGGAAAAAATGATATTAAGACAACTAAAGTTACAGCATTGTCCTGGAAGTTACAAATATACTAAATTATATTAAATGTAAATGTCAAATATGCATATTTGAATTTCTAGGATAATTACTACAAAAACAGTAAAAAAGAGCTAATAGTGGAGAAAGTGAACGTAAAAAAATAACACAAAAGAAAAAAATAATACATAAGAAAACAAGAAAGGAAAATAAAGAAGAAAATGAGTGGGACAAAGCAAAAATAGTGAGATGGTAGATTTAAATTAAAATATATCAATAATTTCATCCATTGTAAACAGCTATATGTATATTCCAAATAAAAGACAAATATTTGCCCTAGCCAGTTTGGCTCAATAGATTGAGTGTTGCTGTGCACCGAAGGGTCCAGGTTCCATTCTGGTCAAGGGCACATACAGTACATTGGTTGCAGGTCCTCCATGCCCCGGCCATAGTCTGGGCACGTGCAGCAGGCAGCCAATGGATGTGTCTCTCGCACGTCTCTGTTTCTGCCTTTCCCTCTCTCTTCCACTCTATAAAAAAAAATCAATAGAAAAATATCCTTGAGTGAAGATTAAAACAAAAACAAATATTTTCAGATTGATTTAAAACACCTTAATAATATGCTGCTTATATGAGACACATCTTAACTATAAAGACCCAGAGAGTCTGAAAAATACAAAGACAGAAAAGGATGCACTGTACAAAACCACATAAAGGCTAATCAAAACAAATTGGCTTAGCCTTACTGATAGCAGACAGGTAAAATAACATTACTACTAGAAATGGGAAGGAATTCTTGTAATGATAAAAGGGAAAATGCACCAGGAAAATATGGCAATTCTAAATAGATAAGCATCTAAAACCATCATTTCACATTTGCAAATGTAGTAAGAACTAAAGATTCTTCACAAAATAGGATATCTTACTGGCCAGTGAACTTTCTAAAAGAAGGTAAACATAATTAGTTACAAGGAAAATATCAGTTAAGTTAAAACCACAATGAGTTCCCATCATAAGCCAATGGCAAAGTGTTGGCAAAGATATAAAATAGCTGGAACTCGCATAGACTGTGTAGTCGGCATACCCGATGACCCAGCAGTTCCTCCCTGGATACATAATCACTAAAAATATGTTCATATGCCGCCAACACAAACTTATGAATATGATTCATTTTCAAAATATATAGCTGCAAATAGGCTTGCCCATTTGGGTGGTGGTGCAGAGAGATGTCCAGTGATGAATGGTACAGAATTAGCAGTTGATAAGTCATATTTTTGATAAAAGAGTATACCACTCACAAGACCTACATACTAGGAAATGATAAATTTCAGAATGCATTTGAGGTAGGAGTTACTTTCATGACAAATGTTACCATTTATTATATTTGAAGGCCCTTGTTATAATGGCATCCAGGAGATAGCTAGGTGGGAGCCATAGTGTCAAAAGCCTTGAATGAGCTTTCTGTCATTCAACCCATTTCAGAGTATGAGAATTTCTCCTCAGAAGACATCAATCTCACACTTCCAGGTCAACAGAATTTTAGCTCTGGACTTCTAGCCAGCATGAACCCAGTAGCTATATCGCCCAGGGACAGAACTCTGTTGAAGACATTTTGGTAAAGACCACATGGACTTTTTGTTAACATGGTGAATGTGGATTTTGCTTCTGGCAGAAACTAAACACGGTCGAAACTATCTTAATGATTCACCAGTGGTAACCATTCCCTACAGTGAGAGAAAAGAATCAATTATTTTGTTAATACCCACTTTTGATCTTTCTTTGTGCTAACTCTTGTAATTGAAACTAAAAAAAGGTGTAATTCTTTCATTGCAGCCTTGGTTTTTCTCCTTTGTGGCAAATGCTTACCAAATAGGAATAAATAAAAGTGTAAAGAAGCAACACTGTGGAGAAGCTGAGGAAGTCAGGTCTTGTTGCCAGGCTGTGTTTGAGTGGTACGTTCAAATTGGACATGGCAGAGTTGATTAACAGTGATTATTTAAACAACAGTACTAGGTTGAACTGTAATTCTTGTTTCCAATTGAAACCAGAATTGTTTAGCAATGTCCAGCACCTTTTTAAAGATAAGAATTTTTATGTAGTTTGTTAATCACTATGTCCACAGCATCCAGACATATAGTAGATTGTGGGAACCTCTTTCCACATCCTGTGTGGTTCAGGTTCCCGGTTCAGGGTTCAGGTTCTGAAGGAGGCCGCACGCAAACAAAATGAGAGACTAGAAAACATTAATTTGGTGATATTGGGGGGCCAGGCAGGAGTCTTCCTCTAGTGCAGTGGTTCTCAACCTTCCTAAGGCCGCAACCCTTGCATACAGTTCCTCATGTGGTGGTGACCCCCAACCATGAAATTTTGCTACTGTTATGCATCGTGATGTAAATATCTGCATTTTCCAATGGTCTTAGGCGACCCCTGTGAAAGTGTCATTCGACCCCCAAAGGGGTCGGGACCCACAGGTTGAGAACCACTGCTCTAGTGGAAAGGACTGCCACTTGCTCTGGCCTTTTTCTCCCTTTTATTAAGGCTTTGGGACACACCCCTAGCCTTTAGGCAGGAAATAACAAAACAGAAATTAACATGAAACAAACAGGTAGAGGCTGCTTCAGCTAACAATGTTTTCATCTAAACAGTGAGTAATTAGCTATGACCTTTCAGAGCAGTTAAGGTTGACCAGCCTTCTGGCCTCCTGTTTACATCCATTTAGTGAGAACAATGTTTGGTTTCCGACATCTGCTCCATTTTCTTTCCTCTAAAAATTCTTGCATCTGCAGACTAGATATAAATATTAAGAACAAAAAATAAGACAAGCAACAATGGCTATGCTAAGAGGTAAATGAATAAGTCTATAGTATCTTTCTTTCTGGACCAACAGTCCTTTGAGTCCCAGTTTCAATGTCCAACAGTTTTTCCATGTACATGTTAGCAATGATATTTCAGTTCTGGATGGTGGACAAATGGTGGCAATGCAGTTCCGACCCTCTCTGGTTTGGTCCTGGGCAACCTGCATCGATGCACAGCTGCTGACTGTTAGGATGGCAAGGTGTCCTTAGCATCATCCATTTCTGGACTGTTTCTCCTCTCATCATCATAGCTGGAGCATACTCTGTTGTAGGAATTCACATGGTCTTGGAGTTGTTTTTCTGAAAATATATAAACATTCTCGACCAAAAGTTAGTACAGTGGTACCTCGAGATACGAGTGCCCTAACACACGACATTTTTGAGATACAAGCCATCAAGCGAGCAATTTTTTGCTTTGAAATACGAGCAACATTTGACATACGAGTAATCGCGCGGATAGGCCGGCTGCACACGACCCACCAGTTTACCTCCACTCGAGCGTCTCATAGCTTCCCACGCCTCAGTCAGTGTGCTTGTTTACCTCATTGTCGAAGCATCTTTTGTGCATTTACATACTTTATCACATTTCTTTTTATAACCATGGGTCCGAAGAAAGCGAGTGGAAAGGTCAGTGTTCAGAACAGGATGATGTCTATTGAATTAAAGCATGAAATCATAAAAAAATATGAGCAAGGTGTGCGAGTGGCTGACTTGGCGAGGCAATATGGGCGTAGTACTTCAATGATATGCACTGTGCTTAAACAGAAGGAGTCGATAAAGAGTATAACACCAGCTAAGGGCGTTACAATAATTTCTAAGCTCCGTAGCTCTCTCCATGAAAAGATGGAGAATCTACTGATGGTGTGGGTGACGGAGAAACAGCTTAAAGGAGATACATTAACACAGGGCATCATACGCAAAAAGGCACCAGCGATTTACGGTGATTTGCTGGAACAGACCCCGTGCACTTCCATGGTTTGATAACTTCAGGAAAAGTTCGGCATTCACTCCATCGTCAGGCATGGTGAGGCAGCAAGTTCGGATGTGAAGGCAGCTGAGGATTAACTCAAAACTTTTTCCAAACTGATAGAAGCCAAAGGATATATCCCCCAGCAAGTCTTCAACTGTGAGGAGACAGGGCTTTTCTGGAAGAAGATGCCGAATAGGACTTACATAACGGCAGAGGAGAAGGCGATGCCAGGCCACAAACCCATGAAGGGTAGGCTAACTCTCGCCCTGTACGCCAGTGCCAGTGGCGACTGCAAGATCAAGCCTCTGCTCGTATACCATTCGGAAAACCCCAGAGTCTTTAAATCACATAAGATTTTCAAAGATAAACTGCAAGTTATGTGGAGGGCAAACCCGAAGGCATAGGTCACCAGGCAGTTCTTTGTGGAGTGGGTAAACCTGGTTTTCCACCCTTCTGTTAAGAAATATCTACAGGAAAACAACCTAACCATGCAAGCACTCCTCGTCCTTGACAATGCTCCTGCTCACCCACCGAACCTCGAAGATGAACTCCTCCAAGAGTTCAAGTTTATAAAGGTTGTCTACCTACCTCCCAACACCACTCCTATCCTACAGCCCATGGCTCAGGAGGTGATTTCTAATTTTAAAAAGCTGTACATCAAGCACCTGTTCCGGCGCTGCTTTGAGGTGACGGAGAACACAAACCTCACCCTTCGAGAGTTCTGGAAGAACCACTTGAACATCGTGATATGCCTCAGAATTATTGATCAGGCCTAGCTGGGTGTTACAAGGAGGACTTTGACCTCTGCATGGAAGAAGCTGTGGCCTGAGGCTGTAGCCAAAAGGACCTTCGAAGGATTCGAACCCGAGGTGCCAGTGGAGGAGGAGATAGTGTCTCTGGGAAAACCCATGGGCCTGCAGGTGGATGAAAGAGACGTGAATGAGCTCGTTGAGGAGCACTCTCTGGAACTCACCACGGAAGAGTTACAAGAGTTGCAGTCTCAGCAACATGTGGAGGTTCTCCAAGAAATTGGTTTCGAGGAGGAGCCAGAGGTGGAGGAGATCTCTACAAGTGAGATAAAGGAGATCTTAGGAATGTGGGAGAGGGTGTCACACTTTGTGGAAAAGAAACACCCCGAAAAAGTTGCTACTGGTCGTGCCAAAAATGCAAAGACCAGTAGCAATTAAGTTCAGTGAAGATTAGTTAAGTTACATTCAGTTTAGGGATAAAGTGTAGCATTAAGAGTGTAACAAGTAGGTAAATACACTTTATAAAACCAGTTTATTCCTTTACAGTCTCTTTTATTATGTTTTTATACAATATTTGTCATTTATAAATACCTTTTTCTTATTCAAAAACACGTAACAAGAACAATTGGGGTGGCATTTTGGGGGCTGGAACGGATTAACGGCATTTCAATTGATTTCAATGGGGAAATTTGCCTTGAGATACAAGCAACTTCATATATGAGCAAGGTTACAGAACGAATTAAACTCGTATCTCGAGGTACCATTTTAAAGGAATTTTTTCTATAAATTTGACTTTGGTTCCTTTTTATTTTTGCCCAAATGATTTTCCTTTGGCTTATTTTAATACTATATGTTTTTCATGGGTGTCTTGCTGTTAAGTAAAAAAAACGTTTCTAGATGTAATTTGCTTACAGGATACCTTTCCTTACATAATATTACTGTACTATCCCCCGCTTTTTTTTTTTTAATTTAATTATTAGGAGGCTTTTGGAAAATTTTTATAATGCAAATATGCCTGCTTTATGTTTATTGCATGTTAAGTAATTTTACCATGCAATGAAATACCAATAGAAATTTAAGTTAATACTTTAGGAACAACTTTTTTCCAGTACAATTAAATTTTCTTGAATATTCACCTATTTCAATTAACCAATTAAATTAATTTGAAAATTTAACTACTATTTTATTGTTAAATTTAATATTCTAACAACAATCTTAGTTTTATCCTGTAAATATTAGTGGAAAAGATTATTTGCATTCTTGAGTGGGCCCTGAGCATTCCTGGTGTTAGGTTGGATTTAGAATATAGGGCAGCTGTCAGCCAAGTCTGTCTGTTGCTGGGTTCCAATCTGAGCTGCACCAAATCTTTGTCTGTCACCTGTGTCTCAAAGGGAGCTGGGGCAAGTCTCTGTCTTGTCACCTGGGTCCCGATCGGAGCTGGGCATGGGAAGTGAAGCAGCCATGGGGCAGAAGACCTCCCTCAGAAGGGGCGAAGGTTCAAGCCCCTGCAATGTTGTGGGGGGTGAGGATCTGTGCCTCACCTCTGTTGATCCCCAAGTTTTCTCCTGATGGCCCCTCTGCGACTGTGCCTGTCTTAGGTTGTTCCTTCCCTGAGGAATCTTACCCGTCATTGGCTAACCAGCCATCCTTCGGGGCCAAGCAGGTTGATGTGAAGTTCAGTTCCATCTCCATGGTAGCCTATGCCCTTGTGGCCTCCATGCCCAGTATCTGCCTTGGGATCCCTCGCCTGCTGGCAGGGTCCCGGCACTGATCACATATCTTGGGGAACCCAGGTTTCTTCTCCAGGGAGGGCCCAGTTCACACCACTGGGTGAGAGACAGATTAATCTCATGGTACCAGCCAACACGAGGCTTCAACCTCAGCATGAACAGAAAGCTCAGGCAACAGCTGTGGGAGGGTCCCTCTTAGCAAAAAGAACAAGAAAAGCCAATATAGAATGCTCAAGTGCCTTCTCACTGCCTTAATTCCTTTCATGTTATTTTTAAAATTGCTACCAAATATTCAAAGAATTAGATTGTAAGTTTGTTTGGGATATTTGTCAAAAAATTATAATGACATTGTAGAATAATATCATGTAAGGATATTCTTCTAGGCCATGGCAATTCAATTTCAAACTGGTTATCAATTTCTTTTTATATAGACATGGTCTTAGTTACTTTATTAGAATACTTAATCAAATTGCTTACAAAGACATTGGCTTTTTTAGCTGAAAACCTTTATTTTTATTTAAAAGGCTAATTTATCAATTAAAGTAGGTATCTTAATTTAAAAAGCAAAGCAAATTTAGTAAATGTTTATGTCTGATTCACAAGCCACTAATGTTGCCCTGCCTCTAGCTTAAGAATACAGGCAGCTATGGGCTTTTTGTCATTTTAAATTCTAATGTTGGAATTTTAAGAAATATTTAGTTACTTCATTTTGCCCTCCTTAGAGACTACAAGAAACAGGGGAATCAGCACACCTAAGGGTTCTTACCCATGAAGGGTCAGGAATATAAGTCAAAAATATTTCCCCATGTGCCCCAGGTAATATTACCGTACAGCTGGTAACTGTTGGTATTGCAAGAAAGACGTTCTCAGGCGTCTGTCGTCGTCTTTACCATCCATATTCCTGGTGCTCTTCAGGTTGTTTGTTGTTTGCTTGTCCTCCTCCTGATCCTCTTCTTCAGTGGATTGCTTGGAGTCCTTGCTCTCTGTGGCTGTAGTAGCTGATTGTCTGCAGCTGCATGGTGTGGCTCCAGGTGCAAAGTCCTTATTAATCTGCCTAGTTTCTCTCTTGGATCCCTGTTGCAGTTTAATATTTCTAGCAGGAATCCACACGGGTTTGGAAAAATTTTCTGGAAATATACAAGCATACCCTCTCCCAAAGGTTAATAATGGATCGGGTCCCTTCCATAAACCAGATTCGGGATCTTTCCATTTAACTAAACCATTTCCTTTTGTTTTATCCTGACACCAATGTAGTTCCATAGGTGTCAGTCCATTAGCATCACAAGTGAAAAAATTTAAAGTAATTAAGGCTTGGTGCAGCCTACCCATAGGTGATTTCTCCCTCATCCCCTCTTTTTGTTTTTCAAGTTGGGATTTTAGTCGCTGATGCTGTCATCCAATAATGGCCTGTCCTTGAGAATTATATGGTATTCCTGTAATGTACTGAATTTTCCACCTTTTACAAAATTCCTGGAATTTACAGCTTATGTAAGCAGGCCCATTATCAGTTTTAATAATTTTTGGAACTCCCAATTTAATTTGCAGTTAGCTGAAAACCTTGATTAATAACACAAAATCTCCTTTTGATTCCTTTACACCATTTTTCTTAAAAAATAAAGACCAGTCCTGGGTTTTTCTTTTTCTGCAGCTTTTGCGGAAAGACTCCACCTTAAAACCTGTCTAATATGTCCAAAAAGGTGGACAATTGCGCGCATTTCTTCTTAAGCCGGGCTTCTCTCCTCACAAGTACAGAAATTCCAGACACATCTCTAAATTTTTAAAACTTTTTTCATGGTGAGAAAGGAGACTTTAGATTAGTATACCGAGAGAGTAGACTTTCATACTGGATTGCCACAGTGTCTCTCTTCCTCCACTTCCTGCTTACTTCAGGGGAAAGCATCAGTAACAGATCTGGCTGAATTTCTTTTCATGCTTAAAAGATAAAGACAGATCTTAAATTTTTTCTTTCTTTTTCGCTTTCCAAAGTAATAACTAGCACCTAATTTGGCCAATATTTGCATTTCCCTGCGAGTTCTTCTATAATTTTTAAATGAAACCTTAAGTAATCTCATTGCAGGAGAGCAGAGAGCCTTGCCCTCTCCTGCCACCTTTGAATTTCTCCCCACCAGAGGCGGTTTCAGCAGTGGAGTTTCACTTATTACAGATTTCAGATTCCAAATGCAAACTAAGATTTTAATTTGAACAAGAAACCACATTATTTAAGCATGCAAACCAAAAGTCTATAATAAAGTTTACTTTATATTTATAACCTAATTCTTCCCCATTAGCCTGGCTGCAAAAGACGTTCCCACCCTACTTACAGATCGCGACTCTGAAGTTAATCCATGGGCTTTGGGTACGTTGAATTCCCCTCACCATTTTCCTTGGTGAATTTTCCTTCCTTCCCTCTTAGGCGAATAATACCTTCTCCTCCAGACGTCCCATGGTCAGGCGCCAGATGTGGGCACCTCTTTCCGCATCCCCTGTCGGGAGCCAGATGTGGGAGCCCTTTTCCACGTCCCGCGTGGTTTAGGGTTCCCGGTTCAGGGTTCGAGTTCTGAAGGAGGCTGCACGCAAATGAAAAGAGACTAGAAAATATTAATTTAGTGATATTGGGGGGCCAGGCGGGAGCCTTCCTCTAGTGCAGTGGTTCTCAACCTTTCTAATGCCGTGACCCTTTAATACAGTTCCTCATGTTGTGGTGACCCCCAACCATACTTCATAACTGTAATTTTGCTATTGTTATGAATTATAATGTAAATACCTGTGTTTTCCAATGGTCTTAGGTGACCCCTGTGAAAGTGTCGTTTGACCCCCAAAGGGGTTGGGACCCACAGGTTGAGAACCACTGCTCTAGTGGAAAGGACTACCATTTGCTCTGGCCTTTTTCTCCCTTTTATTAAGGCTTTGGGACACACCCCTAGCCTTTAGGCAGGAGATAACAAAACAGAAATTAACATGAAACAAACAGGTAGAGGCTGCTTCAGCTAACAATGTTTTCATCTAAACAGTGAGTAATTAGCTATGACCTTTCAGAGCAGTTAAGGTTGACCAGCCTTCTGGCCTCCTGTTTACATCCATTTAGTGAGAACAATGTTTGGTTTCTGACAGTAGATGCCAATAAATATTTGAAAAATGTACACCATTCTCACTTAGGAGATTATGTTTACATCAAATGGTCAGTAAATTCTTTGGCTTGTTTATTTTATTCAAGAAACTGACTATGTACTATTCTAAATAGCACTGGCTATGTGCTATTTACAAAGAATTGTGTAGTTAAAGGATTGAATAAGCCCTCAAATAAAGACCTTACAGCTGGGATTAGCATTTTTTTTCTGTAATGGTCCAAACAGTAAATGTTTTAGGTTTTGTGGGCCATGGTGATCTCCACTGCAAATACTCAACTTTGCTACTAGAGCACAAAAGCAGTCATAGCAACATATAAACAAAGATGTATGGCTGTTTTCCAATAAAATTTCACTTACTAAACAGGAGCAGACAGTATTTGGCCCAAGAGCTTTGATTTGAAAATCTCTGGCTTACATACTAGTAGTATAGTAAGCAAATCACATATATAAAACCTAATTATAACCCCTTTTAAAATAATGACAGAAGATGAAACATGAAGAATAAAGAATAAACTTCAAAAAAAATGGACAAACCGTATGAAGAAAAAAGTGCATTCCATATCACTCCTCAAAAGCTAATTTCCTGAAGCTATTAAGAACTCTAAAAAATAAGTTAATACTAATAAGCCAACAGAAAATGAACAAAGCATAAAATAGACAAGCCACAGAATACAAGAGTCTCTTTAACGCAGAAAAGATGATCAACCTTATTCATAATAGGAGAGATGTCATTTGAAACTATAGTGATTCTGTTGGCAGGAAGTGAGTTGACAGTGAGTATGGTGAATTGGCAAATCCTCTTTGATGAGAAATTCAGAACATCAGTCAAAATTACAATTGCATTTCTAATTAATTGGCTCAGTAATTCCACCTCTAGTAATTTTCCTCCTGAAGATAAATACACACTTGCTCATAAGTGAAATGACAAAACATACAAAGCTATCCACAAAAGTATTGTTTGTAATAGTAAAAGATAGATGCTGGAGGCAAAGACCAAAAAGTAGTTAACATATAAATGCAAGAGGTCTGTCAAAAGGCTAATGGACTTTGATATTCAGCAAGGGTTGAAATCTGCATATTATTACCTGCTGCTGGCTGAATGGCTGAAAGCAATCCTCTAACCTGATAATCCTTTATTGTTTACCAAACCTTACCACTGAAATGTCTGTTTGCTTTTCTAAAGGGCAAATGTATATTCTAATAAATAAAAAGCTATGGGTCCAGAGATTCAGGGTGCCATTCCACTAGAGAAGGGCCTCCACTTGGTTCCCCAATGCCTTCCTATTTGTATTTCTTATCTAGTATCTCCATGTCCACATGGCCCCTTCTCCAGATTCCGAATCCTTGCTGCAAAACGTTATGGCAAATAGAAAGTTCGAGTCCATCCTTATGGGACAGATGAAAGAAATTGTGAAACAGCCCTAGAATAGAATACTATGCATCCCTAAAAGAGAAATGAAGCCTTACTTGAAGTACAAATATGAAGGTGTCTCTAAAATATTTAATGAAAGATAAAGGTACAGAACTGCATATGTAGTTTGCTAAATTTATGTAAAAAGGAGAGGATGATAGATGATAGATGAATAAATGATATGTATTAACATATATTTGTGTGTCCTTATACTAAAATAACTATAGAAGGATACAAAGAAACTAAGAACACTGGTTTCTTAAGGTTTGTGGAAATGAGTGGCTGGTGGACAATGGTGGTGGAAGAAAGGCTTTTCACTGTATACCTTACCTTCTGAATTCTAAGTCTATTCAAAATGATAAACTATATTAAAATAAATAATAATGAAATAATGCAGAATGAAATAAATGTTAAATAAAGATAGGAGTGGCATGACACACAAGCATAATAAAGTGAAGTTTAATTGGAGAGGATGAAGGGTTCTTCTGGGACCAGCCTAAGCACTTAACTTGGAATGTCAGTTAGAAATGCTTCATGTGGTCACAGATAGAATAAAAAGGAAGATATGAATGGAATCAGAGGCCAGACTGTGTCCCTGGTCTGCCTTGCAAATAAATACTCACTAACTCTACTTGGCCTAAAGTGTCTGTAATGATTGGCAGCAATAAAACCATCTAAAAAATTTCCCCCTCTCATCATCAAGGAGATAATGGGCAACTTGGTCAAATGCTTTGCCAAAATAATCACCATATCTCATGTTAATATTTTGGAAAGAATTTTCACCCCCCAAAAAATGTAGTTAAGCAATGCTCATTGACTCAATGAGCATTTACTGAGTACTTACTGCTAGGGCATGTTTAAGATGTTAAGAAGGCAATGAAGGTCAAGACATATGATTCTCAACCTCAAAGAATTTACATTCTAGTGGGAAAGGAGCCAGATAATAAACAAAATCATTGCATTATAATTTTATATGTCAACCATTGTCTTGACAACAAAAAGGTGATGTTAGATGGGTATTACCTGGGTAGCTACTTTAGGCCAGGAGTTTAGGGAATTGCATTTCTGAAAAGTTAACCATCACATGAAGCCTCAAATTATGAGGCTCTCTATCTATGGAATTTCTTTAATCAACTAGTCTAATAAATAATCAAAAGAAAAAAAATACTAATTTGGCTGAATTGAACAACTTATGTTAAGAATGAGTTACCACCCCCTCCCCTTATCCCCACCCAAATTATTGACAAATAGCATTTTTAATTACTTCAGATCCAGGTCAAGGTGATTACCCAACTGTTATTTTTTATCCTCTCCTTTTGTAAACTGAAATACTAGCCCCTCTCCAGGATTCTGAAAGCTCTCCCACACTCCACGATTTCTCAGATTACCAACTACAACTATAGTTCTTTGATCAGCATCATAAATAGGACTTTCGATGTAAGCTCTTATAAGGCCCAAGTGCCCTACTACAAATCTCTCTTGGACTTTAATTATTTTATTGCCTTCTACTATAGTCCTTCGTGTTTGAACATTCTTCTTCATGGAGAGGAAGGGAGGGAAGGAGGGAGGGAGGGAAGGAGAGAGAGAAGCAAAAGCAAAAGCAAAGGTGGGAGACACTGCCTTTTCTCTTTTACTTGTTAAACTGTATATTAACTGTCTCAAGCCGGTTTGCCCCTGCTTTGTGCTAAACATGAAGTTTGAAAGTCTTTTTGCCTATTCTGAACAAACATATTCCTACCTCATACAAGTTGATAGTCTAAGAAATAAGATCTCATTTGTTCTTTAGTTTTATTTACTTAACTTTTATCTTTTGAGGCAAATTTTCTATCTCTTCAACTCCAATAATTTGCATAAACAATTCATTTTCAGATTACTATTTATTATATCACACACATGTACATACAAAAACTATTTCAAAAAAATAAAATTCATCAATAAGGAAAGCCAATATATCTGTAGTTCTAGTCATTCCAGTGGCCTGGTATGACTTTTCCCTAATTACAATGAAATGGCCAGTGGGCACAATATGCCTCCAGAAATATTTTTCTTCTTCTTCTTCTTCTTCTTTTTTTTTTTTTTTTTGAGCATGGGTTTTGTTAGTCGAAACAAAGCACTGTGATCTTTCTGTTTCTCTCTGGAGCTTTCTTTTTTTCTGGTTTGATACTTTATTAAGATAAAAGGTGAACAGGCCTTCCTTCATTCCGTCTTCTTACAGAGGTTCTCAAGAAGTACCCTAAAAAGATAACATATATGGCCTTAGGGAAGTGACCCAGCCTCAAGCATTTGCACCCTTTCTTGCTGGCTCAGTCTGGGTCATTGCAGATGGCTGCCTTAGTTCAGAAAAAGGTATAAAAAACTCACATGAAAACAGGTTTTTTTAAATCTAGCTAAAATTCACTGAAGGGACCATCTGAACAGACCAGCAGAAAAGATAAGCCTGACTTTTTCTCATAATCTCTCCGTTAGAAGAAAGAATTTAAGCAGAAAGAACAGGGCGACCTATTTCACCTCAGAGAATTTATCCCCCAAAGCCAGCTGTGGATGTACAGAATAGACCAAAGATACCTAGTTTGCCAATCAGCAAGGTTCATTCTATTTCTTTCTCTCCCCCTTCGCTTTCTCTCTCTAATACAAGGCTTTAAACTATCCAGAGAAAAGAAAAATCTGCAAGCACTTTGATTCACCATACCAGAATCTGGTATGGTGAACCACACAAAATTTTCCTCATAAGTGAGCAAATATGTAATGCAAACTTCAAATCAGAATAGCTAATACTATTTATTAACATCCTTTCTCTGGTAGAGATATCTTATCAAAAAACAAAGTTACCAGTAAAATAAATTGAGGTTTTAGCTTGATTTCTTTGGGAAATAATTTCTCTTTGCACATTTTCCCTTCATTGAGATCTTTTGTGTGTGTGTGTGTGTGTGTGTGTGTGTGTGTGTGTTTCCTTCCTTTTTATTTCCATTTTAGTTTTTCTTGTTAGGGACAATCTAACCCACACTGATCAGGCACCACAGAAAAGCAAAGACTCACCCAGTTAACCAACTCAATATCCTGACAACTTTAATTTCCTAATATGACATTTATTTTTTCTAATCCAGATTCCAATTCCACTAAAACACCTCTGTGTACTTTTCGAAAGAGAATGTAAATGTAAAGGGTAAGTCCCCAAGGAAAAATAAAAAGAAACATTCTCAAATAAAATATGATCAAAAGTTTAAAGAAAAAATAAATGACCAGGGTAAAAAAGATATTGCAAAGGATCCTAATTCAGAGAACACTCAAAAGAACAGAGTCTGACTAAGTCTCTCATTGTAAAATGAAACACTGTGTACACTAGAATTAGCTTTTAAATTAAATTACAATGCACTTAAATAGTCTTAAAAGAACACAAATACAGGCTTTTATTTACAGTTTAATAAAAAAAAGTTATTAAAATTACACTTGATTATCAAACTTATTGCAGATTCAGGATAATTTATATTGCACTTAGTATAACTTTCTCTTATAATATTACTAGAGGCCTGGTGCACAAAGTTCATGCACAGGGAGGGGATGTCACTCAGCACAGCCTGCAACCTCTCCAATCTGGAACCCTTAGAGGGATGTCCAACTGCCCATAGGTCAAATCCTGGTGGGATCAGGCCTAAATGGGCAGTTGGGCATCCCTCTCACAATCCAGGACTGCTGGCTCCCAACCACTTACCTGCCTGCCTGCCTGCTTGATTGCCCCTAACTGCTTCTGCCTGCCAGCCTGATCGACACCTAACTACTCTCTTGCCGGCTCGATTGTTCCTAACTGCCCTCCCTTGCCGGCCTGGTCACCCCTAATTGCCCTCCCCTGCTGACCTGGTTGTCCCCAACTGCCTTCCCCTGCAGGCCTGGTTGCCCCTAACTGCCCTCCCCTGACAGCCTGGTCCCCATCCAACTGCCCTCCCCTGCCAGCCTAGTCCCCCCAACTGTCTTCCCCTGCAGCCCTGATCACCCCCAACTGCCCTCCCCTGCTGGCCTGGTCCCTCCCACCACCACTGACCTCCCCTGCCAGCCTGGTCCCTCCAACTGCCCTACTCTGAAGGCCTGGTCCTCCCCCACAAATACCCACCCTGCCGACCTGGTCTCCCCAATTGCCCTCCCCTGCAATTCTGGTTCCCCCCAACTGCCCTCCTCTGCAGGACTAGTCCCTCCCAACTGCCCTCTCCCTTGTAGGCCTGTCCCTCCCAACTAACCTCTCCTGCTGGCCTGATCTCCCCCAACTGCCCTCCCGTGTGGCCATCTTGTGGTGGCCATCTTGTGTCCACATAGGGCAGCCATCTTTGACCACATGGGGGTGGCCATTTTGTGTGTTGGAGTGACAGTCAATTTACATATTACTTTCACTAGCTAGAATATATTGTGGATTGGGTCATATTTATTCCTCTTATTCATGCTAGCTCCTGAAAAAATATCTGGTAATACAGTAGAGAAATAGCAAATATTTAATTGCATTGAAGTTGTGATATTTCTCCTACTTAAAGACTCTTCTCTCTGAATATAACTGGGCTGCTGGGAACTTTTAAACATTTTAGCTTTGAGGATAGAAATTGGGGCGTGGGGTAGGAATTGACCCTGTTCTTTAACCTTATATTTAAATGGCCGAAGCCCCCACTGCAGGTGTGATTACCATCCAGTGCCTCTTCCCACTCTCATCTTCAGAACCTGATGCTTTTGGACTGAGTTCTGTCTCAGCCTGTGTTACTTTCACTCCATCGTATCTACAATGAAACATCCAGTTTTCTTGGATTTCCCCCCAAATACGACTTATAATAGACAATGTGTATAGCAATCTTACTAATGTTCAAAGCAACAATGGAAGACAGTTTTAAAGGGGAAAATGCTCCAGTACATCACATCAAATTAAAATGATGTCTACACACAGTTCTCCCTTTGCCAAATCACCACCACCATCACCTTCCAAGATACTTTAAAGTCTTATACACGTTTGAATGCAAAACAATTCAGCTCATGCTTTTTCTAGCCTCTTCTTAATTTAGACCTGCAGTGTCCAGTACAGTAGCCATGCATCACAGGTACCTCGGAACCACTTCAAATGTGGCTAGTCCAAGCTGAGATGCAGTGTAAAGCATACACCAGATTTTGAAAAGTAGGTATTTTTTTAAACAACTTAAGAATAAACTATCTCATTAATAATTTTATACTGACTATACATCGAAATGGTAATATTACAGATATTGGGTTAAATTATAATATTATTCAAACATGTTATTTTAAAACTTTCTTGCCGAAACCAGTCTGGCTCAGTGGATAGAGCATCGGCCTGTGGACTGAAGGGTCCCGGTTCGATTCCAGTCAAGGGCACGTACCTGGGTTGCAGGCACATCCCCAGTGGGGGGCATGCAGGAGGCAGCTGGTTGATGTTTCTCTCTCATCGATGTTTCTGATTCTCTATCCCTCACCCTTCTTCTGTGTAAAAAATCAATAAAATATATATATTTTTTAAAAAACTTTCTTAATGTGATTACTACAACAAGCCTTCAGTTCTTATTAATTACATTTGGAATTTCTTGTCAGTTGCTCTTTAGCAGAAAATAGCCAGATTCCTTTTTGAGGGTTTTTAACATTTCTCCTGGTAATTTCCCTAGCCAAGAATCCAGGGGAAATTACACCAATGGAGGTTCCATGTACTTTAGTTCAAAACATGCAAACCTCAAAAAAAAAAAAAAGAAAGAAAGAAAGAAAGAAAGAAAGAAAGAAAGAAAGAAAGAAAGAAAGAAAGAAAGAAAGAAGGAAAACCGGGGTAGAGGGGAAAGAGGAAAAAAAATCTTCCTAAGAGTGTCCCAGGCGACACGTCGCATTCCATTCCATGTACAAAATCTGTCACCTGAAACTCCAAACCTCAGAATTGCCTTCATTGTTGTTGATTGTTGTGCTTAAGTCCTGCTGCTCTTCTCCCATGTCACACGCTGCTCTGACTCACTCCGATTTCCATGGCCAGGGAATTTATTCCTCTTGTAGAAATGTCTCAATCTCGTAGGTGCAGAAGATGTGTCAATTGGTGGATTTCAGTAAGTGTGGCTTTATTCCAATGTAGCCTGCCAAGTACTAGTTGGAGTCATCATCCTCTGTCATCACCTTCTATTTATGAGGCAGGGCAGGTCCTCTCTCTCCCACTCTCCTGTCCTGGCTGTAAGTCCCATGCCACTCCATCAGAATGTGGGATTTGCACCTTTGTTCCTTGACTGTGATAATGTGATGTTTGCTCATTTACTTCTTTACAAAGAGTAACTGCCAAGTGGAATCTAAGTTGAGAAATGTCCTTCATTAGCCACAAAAGAAGAAATCCATGTCTTTTCTTGCAGTACTCCAGCAGTTTTAATTTAACTATTTTATAACCACTGTCAAATGGGCATGGATGCTCATTACAAGAGAGATGATAATGATGTCAAGAAAGAGGAAGGAAAAAGAACGAAACTAAAGGTGGGGAAGGAAAATGACATTTTGAATATTTATTTATTAATCCCTTTGATAGACATTGTATGTACATTATCTATTTCTGAATAAAGGACTTTGAGGGAAAACTAGACAGTTCCATAGAACAATTGGTTAGAGCAGTGGTCAGTAAACTCATTAGTCAACGGAGCCAAATATCAACAGTATGACAATTGAAATTTCTTTTGAGAGCCAAATTTTTTAAACTTAAACTTCTTCTAATGCCACGTCTTCAAAATAGACTCGCCCAGGTTGTGGTATTTTGTGGAAGAACCACACTCAAGGGGCCAAAAAGCCACATGTGGCTTGCAAGCTGTAATTTGCCCACCATGGGGTTAGGGGATCTAAGTATCATATACTAGTAATTGAAGCAAAGGAATGGGAAAGAACCATTTTTTTCAGTGGTGTCAAAAGTTATGTGTGCCACATAAGAATGTGAGGAAATAGAAACCTTTGTGCATTGCTAATGGGAATATAAAATTGTGTAGCCACATTGAAAAACAGTTGGACATGCTACAGGAAATGCACAATGAAGTCAGCAACAAGGATCTGCCTCTGGGAGTTCTGTGCTCTGATGTAAGGGGAACAGCAGGCTTGAAGAAAGGATGAAAATGTGGATGACATCAGTTAAAGCAGAGCAGCCAGGCAATTCGGTTGAAAGTATTTTGACATTTAATTTAGCTGCAATTTCCCAAGCATTTGATGCTTTCTTCCTTAAGGGAGAACAGATGGATTCCATTGCCTTGGCTGTTCTGTCCAGTAGAGTTTGTGAGTTCTTTCCAGCTTCACTTCAAAAAGTAGATACAGATGGCAGCACTTCTTTTTTCCTTGTCTCCATCACCTTGCCAATAAATGCAGCTTCCTTTCAAAAGCATCCCTGTTGCATATGTCATGCTTTCTCTGCTCCCATCTCCTTTTCTTAATTTTTCTGTTTGAGGCATATGGAGAAACATGTGTTGGTGCGGGCACAGTTTCCTGTGCCACTGCCAAATATAAGGGCAGCTCTGAAGTGAAGGACATTGATCTTAGACCTGTAAAACTGAGTAAGAGGCCAGAAGGAAATCTGAAATACTAAATAAGAAACAGCATGTGACCAGGAAATTAACTCATACCATGTTGGCAAAGGCAACACATGTTAATCGATGTCACCCAGCATTGAACATATCACAAGGCGGGAAGGGGAGGGAGGTAAGACAGCAAAGCAACCCAAGGACAGCAAAGCAACCAAAGGTTATGCATATAAGCATAACCCATGGATAGACAATAAGGGGGGATGTGCTAGGGGGTGGGAACTGCCGGGAGAGGTTAATGGGGTGGTGGGGGAGGTGGGGGGGGGAAAGAGACATATGTAAGTCTTTAAACAATAAGGAATTAAAAATAAATAAAATATCACAAAGCTGTTCACCTGACCAAAAAAAGTGTCTATCAACACAAGACACATTAATCGTATTTGGAACATCCAAAACAGGCTACTGCCACCAGAGTGTCCTGCTGTAAGTTAGGAGCAGGGTCTGGTAATGGACCTATTGCCAAAGGGCAGACTTCCTCCACTTCCTGTGTAAAACAATTACACAAAGAGGTCCTTTCCCTCAGCTCTCACAGCCCATGCCAGTGCTGCACAGGCTGGAAATCAGCCCCCAGGGTACAAATTTGGTTCCAAATGCAATGCATGGAGCCATAAAAGAAGAAAAATCTACAAGATACATTACTAAGTAAAAATGAAGTCTTAGAAGAAGAGTGTTTTTTATATACAAATAAATGCATGGATATTTCTAGTAAAAAATATCCAATAAACTGGGTATCTGAACAGTTGAAACTATGAGGTTTGGAATTTCGGGTGAGAGATGAGTGAGGCTTTGTACATGGAATGGAACATCACATGTGTTGGCTGACACAGTACTAGGCAGCTTTTTTTCTCCTCTTCTGCTTTCTTTGTGGTTACATAAGGTTATGTGTTTTGAATTGGAGTACATGGGATTTCATTCATGTAATTTTCTGCAGTTTCTGGGGTAAGACTCAAATTAGGAGAAATATTAAAACCCTATTACTGAAAGGCAACTGACAAAGTTTTCACTTTAACAAGAGAGGAAGGCTTGTTCTGATTCATAGCCTTAAGAATTATCTACAAACTAGAGGCTCAGTGCATGAAATTCATGCACTTAGTGGTGGGGAGGAGTCTCTCAGTCCCTAATAAATGAGTATGCAAATTAACCCAACCAACATGGCTATGGCCACAGAGCGAGCAGGAGGGAGGCTTGGGTTACCCTAGTGATGGAGAAAGCCTGCATCCTCTCACAGTCCGGGAGTCCTCAGGGGATGTCTGACTGATGATGGCTTAGGCCCAACCCATTTTTTAATTGAATTTTTTATTTTTTGATGTTAAATGAATTATTGATATATTGTGGATATTGATCCTTTATTGAATATATCATTTGCAAATACCTTTCTCATTCAGTAGGCTATCTTTTTGCTTTTTTGATGGTTTCCTCTCTTGTGCAAAAGCTTTTTAGTTTCATATAATCCCATTTGTTTATTTTTGCTTTTGTTGTCATCACCTGAGGAAATAGTGAAAAAATAATATTGTTAAGACTGATGTCAAAAAGTTTACTGCTTATTTTTTCTTCTGGGAATTTTATAGATTCAACTCTTACATTTAAGTCTTTAGTTCATTTTGAGTTTTTTTTGTGTGTATTGTGTAAGAAACTAGTCCATTTTTTTTGCATTTATTTGTCCAGTTTTATCAACATCATTTACCCATTGTATATTCATAGATTATGCGTCTGACTATATTTCTGGGCTTTCTATCCTATTCCTTTTATCTATGTATCTGTTTATGTGCCAGTACCATACTATTTTAATTACTATAGCTTTGTGGTATAGTTGGAAATTAGGGCATGCAGCACCTTCAGCATTTTTTTCTTTCTCAAGATTTTCTTAGCTACTTGGGGTCTTTTGCAGTTTCATGTAAATATTAGGATTATTTATTGTAGTTCTCTAATAAATGCCATTGATATATTAATAGGGATTTCATTGAATCTGTAGATTGTTTTAGGTAGTCTGGATCTTTTAACTAATTTAATTCTTCCAATCTATGAGCTTAATAAATTATTCCAGTTATTTGTGTCATCTTCAGTTTCTTTCATCAATGTTTTACAGTTTTCAGAGTAGTGGTATTTTCTGCCCTGGCTAGAGTGGTTACAGTGTTGGCCCATGGACTATATATATCTCCTAATAAATGAGTAATATACAAATTGACTGTACCTCCACTATACCCACCAGCCACACCCACCAGCCATGCCCATCAGCCACACCCACCAATCAATCAGGAGGAGTATGCAAATTAACCCAACCAAGATGGCTATGGCCACAAAGAGAGCAGGAGGGAGGCTTGGGTTACCCTAGTGATGGAGGAAGCCAAGCTTTCCACAAACTCTGGCTGGCCCAGGCCTCCACTTAAGGCTACAAAGTTTCAAATAAAGAAGATAAATAAATTCCAACAGAAATAGCTGCCACCTCAGAGTGAGCAGAAGGCTTAGCTCTGCTCCAGGCTACAAAGTTTCAATTGTAGAAGATAAATAAATCCCAGATACCAGGACTTCAGCTTGGGTCGCCAGGGGGCATGGCCAGCCTGCAAACCACCACAGGCCCCTCACCCAGGCCACCCACCCCACGCTCCAAGGGAACCCCCACCCTGATCTGGGTCACCCTTCAGGGCAAACCAGCTGGCCCCCACCCATGCACCAGGCCTCTATCCTTTCTAATAAAAGAGTAATATGCAGATCGAACATCACTCCAACACACAAGATGACTGTCCCCATGTGGACTCAAGATGGCTACCACAAGATGGCCAGCAGGGGAGGATAGTTGGGAGGGATCAGGCCTACAAGGGAGGACAGATGTGGGTGATCAGGCCAGCAGAAGAGGGCAGTTGGAGGGACCAGGTCTGCAAGGGAGGGCAGTTGGGGGTGATCAAGACTTCAGAGAAGGGCAGTTAGGGGTGACCAGGCCAGCAGAGAAGGGCCTGCAGGGAAGGGCAGTTGAGGGGGACCCAGGCCTGCAGGATAGAGCAGTTGGGGGAGACCAGGCCTGTAGGGGAGGGCAGTTAGGGGTGACCAAGCCTCTAGGGAAGGGCAGTTAGGGGTGACCAGACCCACAGGGGAGAGTAGTTAGGGGCAAACAGGCTGGCAGGGGAGCAATTAGGCATCAATCAGGAGTGGTTAGGGAGTGATCAGGGTGGGAGGCAGAAGCAGTTAGGGGCAATCAGGAAGGCAGGCAGGCAATCAGTTGGGAGCCAGCAGTCCTGGATTGTGAGAGGGATGTCTGACTCCCTGTTTAGGCCCAATTCCATTGGGATCGGGCCTAAATGGGCAGTTGAACATCCCTCGAGAGGTCCCAGATTGGAGAGGATGCAGTAAACATAACATTGCATCTATTATGAAAAAGGTCCAGTTCAACAAGTTTTGCCATTCTATTTCATTGAATTAAAATTTTACTACTTCCTTAAATCTGCCTTTTATCAATTAATCTAGATAAAACCAACCCCCATCATTGTAATGAATAAATCTGTAGCATTCCAAGTATATTTTAGTATAGTAACTCTGTTATTTGCTGGTGTGATTTCTGTAATATAGCTCTGCCCATATGTTGCTATCTTAACACTCATTCACTCTGATTTTCAATTCATTGGATCTGGTTGGGCAAACACTGTGGCTTTTAATCAGGCTGCTAACAGTGCCAAATTGAGAAATGGTTTCATAAGGCTTATAAAATCAGATGTGGGAGATGAATTCAAATTTCTTTTTAACTTAGCTTGAGAGCTGAAGAAAATAGATTGCGTTCTACCTATTTTCTCAACCAGTCATTCATATTTTATGATTAGGTATTTAATATCAGTCCTCCCCACCCCTTTCAAGTATGCATCACTCAGATTACAACCATA
Organism: Lasiurus cinereus; assembly: GCA_011751065.1. NCBI lineage: Eukaryota > Metazoa > Chordata > Mammalia > Chiroptera > Vespertilionidae > Lasiurus > Lasiurus cinereus. The sequence goes on from JAAGEH010000020.1 coordinate 13,296,083, forward strand.
AATTGAACATATTCTGAAGCATTTTCCTTTGGAGGGTTGTGATGAATTCTGAAAAACAGAATACACATGTCATTTAAACTTCGTTTTAGTTAAATTTTATATTGCAACTGACAGTCTATCTTTGATAATTATTTAAGACACATATTAAAACAATTGAGCCAAGTCAGCATGGCTCAGTGGTTGAACATCGATCTATGAACCAAGAAATAAACAGATCTTAAACACTGCTATTGGATAGATTTGCTGCTTAAATTGCCAATACTCATGAGTTCCAGGCTTTTGGGAACCCCAAAAGTCCCATTGTTATATAATTGATTTTGCAGAATCCCTTTTACTTCTCTTAAAATAAGTCTGTTCCATACAATTTTAAAATAAATAAAAATTAAGTGGATCTGAGAGTCTTGCAAATGTTGCACTATGCATTCAGATTCTAAATTGTTACCTTGGTAATTCAGTTAGTTACAACAAATGAATCTATAAGAACACAAGTATTACTCTTTGTCTTAGCCATTGCCTTATTGATATAGGCCAGATGGAAGAGAAATGAGCTGATCAGGAAATGTGAAGGAATTAGAGAGCTAATAAAACTGATCCAATTATTGTAGGGTTAGTCCAAGTCTAAAAGTCAACAGCCCGATGAACAGTGTCAAAAGAAGTCTGCTCAATTTGAACCTACTTTCTGCAAATGTCATCTTCTAAGGAGGTCTAACTTTGTGAGGTAGCTTAGATGAAGGGATGTAAAAAGACATGATACACAAATTTCAATTGGCTTCTATGAGTTTCATAATTATAAAGCATTCATATCTTGCAATCAAAGGTCAGATGGAATTTATGAAAATTAAGCAAACCTTACATATTTATTGTTCTTGCAGATTCTAATAATTAATAAAATGAGAATTTAGTTACATAGTCATAGTTTATTGCTAGAATAATTAAATACCTAAATCTTCCGGTATCTTTTTCAAAAATTCTCACCTGAGGACGCTTTTATTGATTATTAGAGAGAGAGAGAGAGAGAGAGAGAGAGAAACTTTGATGTAAGAGATCAGTTGCCTCCCATATGTGCCCCGACCAGGCATTGAACTCAGAACGTTTTGGCACATAAACAATACTCCAACCAACCAAGCCACTGGCCAGGGTAATTCTTCCAGCATCTGAGTCCAATAATCAAACTTTTCAATTGTCCACACTCAAGTGTTTTTAAAGATATAAACAAAGCCCAAAGTTTGTCCCAGAGACTTAAATGGTCCTATACCAACCTGAATAACATTGAAACAGCTAAAGATATGAGAAACTATGTACTTTTAAATATGAAGGTATTTTTGTATTCAGGTAAATATAATATACAACAATAATCTAAGTTTATTTCAGGGCTCACATATTTATTATAACAAAGTACATTTAATAATCCTATATAATAAAAGGCAAATATGCAAATTGTCATCATGCCTTCATGCATACTGACCAGCAAGAAGCTGCATGCACAGCAGGCGCGTGCATGGGTGGGTAGGGCTGCATGTGCAGCAAGACATGCGCGGTGTGTGGGGCTGCTTGCACGACCAGTCACCAGGAGATGCATGGCGCACCTCTCTGTCCCTCCCCACCTGGCTCCTATGGGCGGCTTGCTTCTGCCTCCACATTAGCAGCGTGGCTCCCTCCTGCCCCTGTGAAAGCAGCACAGCTCCCTCCCATCTCCCTCCCAAAGAAGTGGCGCAGTTCCCGCTGGCTCCTGAGGAAGCGGCACACAGTCTACTGCGCAATGTCATGGCTGCACCACCTGTATGTCATATTATCCTATACTAGGGACCTGGTGCACGAAATTCATGCACTTGGGGGGAAGGGAGTTCCCTCAGCCTGGATTGCAAGAGGGTACAGACCAAGCCGAGGGACACCACCAGTGCACGATCAGGATCAAGGAGGAATGTGGGAGGTTGGCCAAATAGGGAGGGACCATGGGAAGGCTCCAGGGCATGTCTGGCCCTCTAGCTTAGTCCCGATCAGCAGAACCCAGCAGCAAGCTAACCTACCAGAGTGTCTGCCCTCTGATGGTTAGTGCATGTCATAGCAACTGGCTGACCCCCCCCCCTGGTGGTCAGTGCACATCATAGCGAGCAGTTGAGCAGTCTTAGCATATTATTAGCATGTTACACTTTGAACAGATGACTGGACAGCCAGACACTTAGCATATTAGGCTTTTATTATCCTATACTAGTGGCAAGTGCATGGAATTCATGCACAAGGAGGGAGGTGGGTGTCCCTCAGCCTGGCCTGTACCCTCTCCAATCTGGGACCCTTTAGGGATTGGGCCTAAACTGGCAGTCGGACATCCCTCTCGCAATCTGGGACTGCTGGCTCCTAACTGCTCACCTGCCTGCCTGCCTGATCACCATTAACCACTTGGCCTGCCAGCCTGCTCACCCCCAACTCCCCCACCTTTCCAGCCGGCCTCCTTGCCCCCAACTGCCTCTCCCGCCAGCCTGATTGTCCCCAACTTTCCCCCTACCAGCCTGATCACCCCCAATTGCCCCCCTGCCAGCCCGCTTGCCCCCACCTGCACCCCCTTCTGGCATGCTCATCCCCACCTACTCCCCCTGCTGGCCTGATAGCTAATTGTCCTGCCCTGCTGGCCTGATCACTTGCAACTCCCTCTCTCCCATCCCCCACTACTGCTGGCTTGCCTGTGCCTCAGGCAGCCTTGGGCTTATGATGGTTTATATGTATTTTTCTATTTTTACTCCTGTGGAGTTTTCTTGTTCCCAGTCATCCTTTCTTCATAGATATTTCTCTTCAGTATTATTTTTTTGAATCTTCATGTATCTGATCTTTCCTTTAATCTTTGGTTGGCTTATTTTTTTTTAATTTTCTCAGAAGTTTTCAGGGTTAAACATTATATAGTTTTTATAGCTTTTAAATCTTTGATTACATAAGTAAACACTGAAAATACTTAAAATTCTTTTAGTGAAAAATTTTCATAAAACATTTAATTCTTAAAAGCATGCTTAGATATTCTTAACTTCAAAATATATGACATTACATTTTAAGCTTACCATTCAGAAATTTATGTAATTTTTAAAGCAGTCACTACCTACTTCTCACTTTTTGATGTCAACATTTTTAAATTATTAGATATAGCTTTTATAAATTATTAAGGGCTCATTCTAGTAATATTATCTTAAAAGAAAACACTGTTACAAACAAAAAAACAGTTCAGTTAAATCTTGGTTTTTGTTGTTGCTGTTTGTCTTTTGTCTTAATTAAAAGATAATATGCACCTCCAGGAATAGGGGTCTGTCAAAGAGAGTATCAGAGTTCCAGTGGGGACCAAAGAACTTGGCAGGGCTATGAAAGTAAGTTGTATGACCTTGTCTAACATTCTGAGCTCCTCCTTAGGTGCAATGATAAACAATTCTGTATTAACACAACCAAATTCAGATAAATTAACCAAAGGGTTCAAGTGTGGAATATCCTTCCTAACTTCATCAGAACTGGCTCAGAACCTGAGCCTCCAGAAAAAAAAGGGTATCAGAAACTATAGTAGACAAACTGGAAAATATAAACTTTGATAGCAAAATAAGCATGCCTAGAGAAAGATTTGTTGATAATTAATACTAAAAATTTGCCACTCACCCATGAGATCATTGCAAATTGCAATGATAAAACTTGCCAGACCCAATCTCCTCTTCTCCACTGCACCCTATTTTCACCTTCCTTGCCTCTGAGTTTTATAGAAAAGATTCAGCCTTAAGGCTAAAACATTGTCTTAATACATTTAATCCTACTGTTTAATGTTTTATGAGAATAATATATCCCGCTCATCTGCAATAAGATATTTTTTTCTCCATTAGTTCATCTCATGGGTGTGTTCATTTTATAAAATTATAAATCAAACCCATTGAAATATTGATGATGTAAAACTCTATGTGTATTCATGATAGTTATATATATGAGGGACTGTCAGATCCCAACTCCAATTATGTGTACTTACTAAAAACATATTCATAAATGAGTAGAACTCAAGATCTATAAGTTCTATTAATTTTAATGCTCCCAAGATGAGTCAGAATTTTTAAAGAAAATGGCTCATTTGCTTGGATCTTTAGCTCTGAAAGTTGTTTTAAATTAATAAAATTGGTTGTCCTGAAATGTTTAGATTGACATAGACTTTTCCTTCCACTTCTGAGGATTCTTCCCAGTTATTAAAGAGATTTTATATTTTAATATTAAACAAAATTTTGCCCTCTATAACTTTTAATATTTTAAGAGAATATGTATGCTTTGTCTAATGTGAGTTAGTTCAGAATGATATATAAACTATGATAGATTGAATTTCATTAGTGTTCTAATTTCTCTATGAGCTGCTGTGTTATTTCCCCAGTGCTCTAATCTAAAATATTATGTGACAATAAATATTTAAAAAGATGAATTCCTCAGCAATTTTGGTCAATAGAATTCACCATAACTAAGAAAACTATTACAATAAATATGTATTAAGATATATTTACCAAATCCCTGAATATTAAACATTCACAAACACTCTAAAATTTAAATAAAATATTCTTATGGAATACGAGTTTGTAAAATTTGTCATCCAGAGAAATAGTTCAAGGAAAAATGTGAGTTGGTTTAGAACTACTTAGAGAAGTTTCATAATAACTAATATTTAACTTTCTCCTCACAGTTAAGTTCAGATAGATGTGACTCTGTAAATATATATCTACTAGAGGCCCAGTGCACAAAAACCTTGTACACTTGTGGGGCAGGGGAGGGCATAACCTCAACTCAGCTTGTGCCCTCTCATAGTCTGGGACCCCTCAGGGGAATGTCCACCTGCTGACTTAGGCCTGTTCCTCCCTGGCAGCCCAAGAGCCCTTGGGGATGTCTGGCAACCCTGGAGCCTTCAGCCACAGTTTGACATCCTTAGTGCTGCCATCTCCTTTGCTCTGGCAGCCATCAGCCCAGCTTGTGGCTGAGTAGAGCTTCCCCTGTGGGAGTGTACTGACCACCAGGGAGCAGCTCCTTCATTGAGTGTCTGCCCCCTGGTAGTCAGTGTGCATCATAGCAACCAGTTGTTCCCCATCATTCCACCATTAGGGTCACAAAATTCATGCACATTAAAAGGGGATTAATTAGAGAGAATAATTTAATATTGCTATTTGCCCTTTCTCTATAATAAGAAGTGTCAGAGATGAAAGAAAATTAGTAAAGTGTATATGAAAACCTTCCTCCTGTCAGAGTCTGGGGCTCACCACAAGGACCAGAGTCAAGTCCCCACCCACCCACATGCACCTCAAAATCATGTGAGACCCAGACCCGGCTGGCCTCCTCACATTGGGCTGGCCTCCCCAGAATGGGCTAGATCCAGACCCAGCCAGTCCCACCCTTGACAAGCCCTGTCAGGCAGGGAGCATAGCCTCAGGTCCCTTGGTCTGGCGCCAGGACAGGGGATATGGTCTGAGGTCCCCCAGCCCAGACCGGGTGGGGGACATGCCTTGAGATCTTCTGTCAAACCCTACCAGGTGGGGGACATGGCCTGAGATTCCCCTGTCAAGCCCTTTGGCAGGGGACACAACCTGAGATCCCCTGTCAAGCCCCACAGGAGTGGGGAAGGGCACAACCTCAGATCCCTGCTGAATGCTCTTTAAGGCTCCTTATGAGAACTTGGCCTCAGCTGTGGGTGCAGTCATCTTTGTGACAGAGTGGTGGTCAATTAGCATATTCCCTCTTTATTAGATAGAATTTTGGTGTTAAAGGAATTGCGATATAACTTGGCATGACATTTTGCTGGTCTCCTTTTACTCATATAATAACATTCATTCCATAAATACATATATATTTCTGTATATAATATATATTTAGTAATAATTTTGGATTTATCCTGAATATATATTTAGTAATAATTTTACATCAATTGATGTTGAAATGATAATACTTTGGATGTACTGAGTTAAAAAGTATATGTCAATTTTATATGTTTCTTTTCGTTTTTTTACTATGAGTACTAGAAAATTTTAATGGGTCTCATTATTGGATAATGTTGATCTAAAGGAAATTGGCAATAAGTAGATATATGAAAAATATATATACAATTTACTTCATATAATGAAAGTCTTTTGAATCTGATAATCATAAAGTCATTATAGAGTATACAGTACATTGAATAATGGCCAAATGCTAGCATATTAAGTCCTAATGCCTGAAACCTATAAATGTTATCTTATTTGAGGAAAAGATCTTTACAGATGTGGTTAAAAAAAATATATTGAGTTAAGGAGATTACCCTGGGTTTTCAGGATAAGTGTTCAATGTCATCACAAGTCTCTTTAAAAAAGAATGGAAAAGGAGAAAATAGAGACAGCAGAGAAGGGACAATGTGACTATGGAGAAGGAGGTTGCAGTGATGTGGCCGAGGAATGCAGAGAGCAACCAAAAACTGGAAGAGGCAAAGAGCAGTTTCCTCTCTAAAGCCTCCAGGAGTATGGCTTGGCCAACACCTTGATTTTGGACTTACAGCCTTCAGAATTATAAGAGAATAAATTTATCTTATTTTGAACCATCTAGTTTGTGGTAATTTGTTATAACAGCATAAGAAACTAATATAGAGCATAAACATGGAAGAGGTGATTTATAACGGATCTTAAAGTAAATTGAGAGAAGACAGTCCTTGAATAAAATGATCAGGGAACAACAATCTGAGGAAGCTACATTTAAGGGATATATAAAGAACAAGAAGGTGCTAACCATGTGAAGAGACTGAAGAGACCATCCCAGTCACAGGGAATAAGACAGGGGCAAGCTCTTAGAAGGGAAAAATCTTCATCTCTTCTAGAAACAGAGAAAAGGCCCCAATTCATGAAACAGTGAACAAGTATGACCCTAGAAGAAAGGTAGAGGTAAGCACAATAGGATAGGAAAAGGTCCTGCAGGTAACAGAGAACCACATTTGCCAAGATGACTATAGATTTTACTTTAATTATAACCAACTGTATGAAACATGATAGACTTATGTTTAAAGGAAAAAATATTATGTGGCTTATTTGTAGAGACTGTATTGGGAAGGAACAAGTTTAAAACCCTAGAATCAATTAGGAGGATGTGTGGTAGATTTCCTGATGGGTAACTGGGATCTAAAAGAGGAAGCGTGAGCTAAGTATGCCCTGGTTAGAAATGAGTCTAAAACTGGATTACTGAGGATGGTGTGCTATCAGTAAATTTTTCATTCATTAGCAGTTGATCAATACATTTTTTGTGAGTCCAAGCAAGGCACTTCTCATTTGTTTCTTTCCTTTTATCTCATTCCCCATTTTCATAGGCAACCATTACAGTATCATTCAGAATGGTTTCACAGACCTTAAATAGCCTCTATGCTCCACCTACTTATCCCTCCACATTGGCAACCACTGATCTTTTTTTTTTAATATATTTTATTGATTTTTCACAGAGAGGAAGGGAGAGGAATAGAGAGCTAGAAACATCGATGAGAGAGAAACATCAATCAGCTGCCTCCTGCATACCCGCTACTGGAGATGTGCCTGCAACCAAGGTACATGCCCTTGACCAGAATCAAACCTGGGATCTCTCAGTCCACAGGCTGATGCTCTATCTACTGAGCCAAACCAGTTTTGGCAACCACTGATCTTCTTATTGTCTCTATAGCTTGCCTTTTAGCCCAGAACTTTGTTTCTTTAGTACAACACTTGAAAAGAAGTTGTACTTATTTCCCTTTCAGTTGGTGCTCCAGTAACTCTTGACATTGGGGACAATTGAGACCTTCACATTACATTCCTAGGATGTTGGAGCCAACAGTCAGAAAGAAAGAACATTAAACTATAAATTTGGAGTAATATAGAAATTTTAATACACAGTTTGGTAAGTTATTGATAATGGAATATTTATAATATAATATATATAAAGGCAATATTTATAATGAAAAATCAAAGCTAATAAACAAAAACCCTGGCTGGGTGACTCAGATGGTTGGAGCATCATCCTAGACATCAAAAGGCTGCAGGTCTGATTCCTAGTCAGTGTACATACCAAGGTTGTGAGTTCGATATCCAATTGGGGCACATATGGTAGACAACCAATCAGTGTTTTTTACACTAATCTTTCTCTCTCTTTCCCTTCTCTCTCTAAAATCAATATACATCTTTGAGTGAGGATTTTTTTAAAAAGCTAGTAAATAAAGAAAAATTATAACTCAAAGCAAGGAAAAAATACATTAATGAACTACCATTTTTAAGTAATATTGAATAGGTGGTAAACATGTCATTATACATTTTTCAAAGCCCATAGAATATACAATACAAATTCTAATATAGACTATGGAGTTAATTAATAATAATGTATCAATATTGGCTCATCAATTGTGACAAATGTACCACACTAATGCAAGATAATAACAATAGAAAACATTGTATGTGGAAAGAGGGAATTGTGGAGATATATAAATTATCTGCATTTTCTACTCAGTTTTTCTATATATTTAAAACTAAAATCACCTTATTAGTTTTTAAAAGTTTTGGGTCTTCAATATTTTAAAGATAGAAAATACTTAGATTCTTACATGTCAGTGCTTAAATAAACTCCCAAATTATTAGGAGACTAAAAACAAATACAACCTTTTGGGATTTTTACCTATAGTCATGTCTTTTAACGCCATTATTTTTCTGAGCCCTACTGTCATTGTCTTTTCTCTCTGGATCATTATGTGTTGAACTCTAATTTCTTTATGGTCTTTGGATGACTATAACTCTTCTTTACCTTAGAATATATTAGTTTAACTTTTCAAACCCAATTAGAACATAACCAAATCATGGCCAAGAAACATCAGACATTTAAAATTTATGGAAGAAGGTAGAAATGAGACTTTCTACTACACCTCTTTTTATTATTTTGATTGACTTAAAAATAAAATTAAATCAGTTTCACAATAAATAACTTCTCTTCCAAACTCTATCCACTAGGCCTAGATATTTTGCATAATTCTCAGTCATTTCTTGTGTTCCTGATAATAAATTGCTTTTATAGATTCGGGTCCATATCTATGCCTTCATTTTCTGTGAGCTACTGTACTTCCTAGTCAGCACCAGGAAACAAAACACAATTTGCCTGTTTGCATCAGACTTCCAACTTTCTGGTAAAAGTCTGCTCTATGTGGTAACCACAGTCATCACTAAGTCATCGATAGGTAGATTTTGGATATCCCCTTTCTTTGTTTTTTATGAGTTCTAAAGAAAATATGTTTGGCTAACTGGATTTCTTTGGGAATACCAAATGACCTAGCCAAGATAGCTACAGTGGAGACAAGCAATCATTGACTGCAGCATCTAATATTTTCAATCCTTACTAACACCAATTATTCTGCTACCTTGCTGAGAAATTCTAATGTTGAGAATAAAAAATCTAGACTAGAAAACAAGATAATAATGCTTTGATGCATTATAGTAGGAAGGCTATTAATTTTTTTCACAGATTATTTGTTTCTCCTAGGTGAGTAAGAGATGGAATAATGGTGAGGGTGTTTTGAGTTTGTATTCAGTTTTGGTGTTAAAACTTCTCTCTGCTCAAAGAATCTAGAGAGATAATTACTACTGTGATAAGTTCATTATATTCCAAACTTGACACATTATAAGGATTGCTGAGGATGTTTGTACAGATTCCAAATCCTGCTTTCTTTCCTCTGTTAGGGGAAAAAATTCTTTAAAAAGACTTGAAAATCTGGATGAACTGCATAACTCTGCTTTTTTCCTCCTGGCTCAGATAATTCAGGAAATGAAAATGTAAGCTAGTCAAGTCTAAAATGAAGATGTACTATAACTGGAGATCCAGGAAAAATATTAACCTAGTTAAATCACATATCTTTTATTAGTGGAAGAGTACGAATGAAAAAAAAGTGCTTAAAGCAGTATTTCTGGCTTCATTTTCAGAAATGCTGGTACCAAAATTTGAAGATCTTGTTATACACCAATTTAGAAGAAAATAGAGAGTTCTGAGAATTTCAAGGACTTTTCCATAGTCCCTTTACTTCCAGGAATGCCATTTCCTGCTTAGCAGCAAGACAAAACGCAGCTTGACTGACATGACAGACCTAAATCCTGAAGAGTCAGTCCTGAAACTCAGGCCTTTCATTTCCAATTGAAATGAATTTAAATGAGAGGTATATATGGTATAGAAACTATTTTCACATCGATTAGTGTATCAGTCTTCCCCCGTAGGGAAAACAACCTCTTTCTCTTCCAGTGCACTTGTATAATGTTGAACAAGAATTCATTAACCTGGAGTACATGGTACCTTAAGAGACACTATCCAAAAGTATTTTCTCAGTTCCTCACTTTTCACTTGTAGCAAGTAGCTTCCAAATGTACAGGTCTTGCTCCTATGTTTGTCTTTGGTGAGAGTCATTTGCACACTCATCTTATCCGCAGACTGAAGACTTCTTGTTTTTTCCTCATGCATTGGACAGTTTTTCCTAATGCTTTGGAACACTCGCTCCTGATCAGCACATGCCTGTTTCATCTTACTCAGGTTTCAATGAGTCTTTTCCTTCATGCCACCTTACTTTGTATTATCTTCATGTGGCAGTTACAGTGTGAGAAATTCTTGTTTACATATTTACTTATATGTTGATTTCTGTTTCTTTCCAACTAGAATCTTAGATATCAAGGCCAGGACATCAGTCTTATTTACCTCTATTGCCTGTGCTTAAAACAGTACCTGGTCCATTGTAGACAAATGATTGTACACTCCTGGACAACAAATTTTGGCTCAGTGGATAGAGTATCAGCCTGTGGACTGAAGGGTCCCAGGTTCAATTCTAGTCAAGGACATGTACCTTGGTTGAGGGCACATTCCCAGTGGGGGTCGTGCACGAGGCAGCTGATTGATGTCTCTTTCTCATCAATGTTTCTAACTCTCTATCTCTTTCCATTCCTTTCTGTAAAAAATCAATAAATATATATATATATTTTAAAAAGAATAGTATTCTATCAGAAATGCTATGGTTATAGTAAGCAATCAAAAGTTATTAATTCTGAAAGGATTCCAGCACTATCCTCAAATATGAAACTAATTACTCAAATCCAGTTTAAAGCTCAGAAATATTTTTAAAAACATTATGTCCACCCTCCTGATTGGTGTAGTTCAGTTGACAGGAGTATTGTCTCATACAGTGATAGGTCTCAGTTCAATTCCCAGTCAGGGTACTTACCTAGGTTGTCGGTTCAATCTCCAGTAGAGGCATGTGAGGGAAGCAATCAATTGATGTCGATGTTTCTCTCTCCCCCTCTCTCTCTGTCCCTTCCTCTCTTCTCTCTAAAAATCAAAGAAAAATGTCCTTGGATGAGGATTAAAACAAAAAATTAAAAACACAAAGTCCTTAGGTCCAGCTTCAAAGTGTCTAAGAAAGTGAAAGACTCAAAAAACTCTTGAAACTATCTAACCCTAATTTGCTAACTGAATGCCATAAAATTATAATTTAAGTCCATAATAAACTGTGCAGTTAAACCATAGATCATATTATCAAAGTCTGAATACATGCTTGAATAAGGTCATGGGAGAGAGATATTTTAACTCTTTCATAAAGTACTATGATGATATAGTTTAATAGCTATTAACTTATTACATATTTAACAGAAAGAATTGAAGTATCTTTTAAAAATGAGGAAAATGAGTTTGTCAGGAAAAGTGACAAAATAGAAAATAACAAACTGAAATACTTATATTAGAACCTGATTTTAAAGGTTGTTAACTTTTAGCTATTTAGTTATATTAGATAAAACAGGTATATTAGGTTTTAAGGGTGGTAGGTATGCAATAGCTGTTTTATAGGTAAAAAAATCAGTTGAAATGAATAATTAATTACATGTGGTTCAATTTACTATGCACTGAAGATTTCCTAAATGCTAAACACCTAGTGGTAATTGGCACATTGTATCATTTAATGCTCCCAACAAATCTATGAGCATTATCCTTATTTTACAACTGAAGAAACAAAGGCTGAGAGAAATTAATCAGTCTCTCCAAGGTCAAAGAGCTAGCCAGTATCAAAGCAGGCATTCCAACCTAAATCTCTCAATCACCACAACCCACTGTATTTCCATTATATTACCAACACTCTGTAAGCATCTGCTTTTTTATTAATTACCAACATCGTTGCCCAAAAGTTCCTATTTTCACTCAGCTGGAGTTCCATGGTTGATGCTTAAAACTTAGCATTATAATTAACCCTTTTTATATTACCATTCGCAAATAAAATAGGAAAAGTAAACGGCCCCTTGAGATATATCAGGCAATAGCCAAGACATTTTTCAGACCAATATTTATAATCCCCAAGAGGCCAAGGGCAAGGTTTGTTTTTATCTTTAAAAGTTTATTTACTTTTTTCTGCTATTAATTTGGAGGATGCATAGAAAACAAGTTTACAGGTCACATTAAATTGTGAAAAGCAAGACACAATGAGAAGCAATGTACTTGGATTCAAATGAATCATTCAGGCTGTGGGACTAATGTACAGCAAATTAACCTCACCCAGAGAAAATGTAGATAAAATGAATTTAGGAGCAAATAATAGGATGTGGAAATATATTTTAAGTGGAACAATGCTTCAGTTGAATAGTTAAAAAAAACAGTTTTAAGAATTAAGGGAAAATAATTCTCATAGAATTTACTAGTCAATACAACAGTCAGAGCAAAACAAGCTGATATGGTAGTTAAGGTGATGGCTATGCTGTTAGAGACATACAGACAAAATTTTTAAAAAATGAAATTCACAATTTTGGATATGTTTAAGGGAATGCCAAATGCCATTCAGTGTGGCTTTTCTACCTCTCCTTAAACATTTTCAACATTATCAGAATAAGTGCTCTCTAAGGCATGAGTAAGACTCTTCCTTTATTAGCTTTACAATGAATGGAAAGAATCAACTTATCTAAGTATCCTAATCAACTACAATAGAGTTCATAGTAACATGTCACAGAGTTTTTAAGAATAAATGAGATGGTGTATGTGAAAAGAGTTTATAACCTATAAAGCATTATAAAAATTAAAATTAATGATGATGATGATGATGATGTAAGTTAAAATAAAATGAAAAAGTAATCTCCAGGAAGTGTTATGATCTCTTATATAAAATTAAAATATTTGTGTTGATAAATGCATAAAAATGAGAAAATGCATAAAAATGAGAAAGATAATATTAATACTATAACTAGTGACTTGCAAAGAAATCCATGATATTGACCAAAAAAGAGCAAATAGCGTGCAGAATGATTCTATTTAAATAACAACAAAAAATGCATCTATGCTTATACCTTGGACAACACACACACACACATATACACACATGTGCACACATAGCTGTGTATCATTTGCTAGCTTAACCATAAGTCATATTACATTTGTAATTGAGAAACAAAGGGAATTTTAAAAAACAATATTATCAGTATAAACCCTGAAAGCAATATTGATAACAAAAATGTCAGCAAGGAGTGCAGCAATATCCGTACTTTCAGAGTCATGTCTTATTAGCACTGCTCTAGTTATACATATACTTCCACTTGCCCTTGGACTGTAATCTAAACCATCAAACTGAGGCATTCACATTCCACTGAAACCATCCCATAATGTCAAAGAAAAGAGTATACTATAACGTCTGAAACTAGCCTAAGGATCCAGGAGCCATGGAGTATATGAGACTCTGGTGGAATGATTCAGAGGCTGAGAAGTTGTTAAAGACCTCAATACATAGGTGTGATCACTGTGGAAAACAGTATAGATTTTCCTCAAAATATTAAAAATGGAACTGCTGTTTTTCCCAGTGACCCCACTTCTGGCAATATGTTTTAAGTATCCTGAAATGCCAATCAGAAAGAATATATGCACCCCTATGTTCATAGAAGCCTTCTTTACAATAGCCAAGATCTGGGCCACTGGAAATGTGCAACATGAAAAGCTCTGGCCTCTCCACAGAAAGACAGGAACCCAGCAATGGTTCTTTGAACATGAAATGTTGTCTGTAGGCTGTATAAAACATGAAATGTTGTCTGTAGGCTGTACATAAAATGTTGTCTGTTTTAACAATGATTATTGGACCAAGTAGGCCTGGAGTCCTCAGGATGAAGAAAGCTCAGTTTGGAGACACTTGAACAAGCACATTTCAAACCAATCTTGCCGGTTGAGCATTAACCCATGAACCAAGAGGTCATTGATTCAATTCCCAGTCAGGGCACATGCTTGGGGTGTGGGCTTGATCCCCACTAGGGACAATCAGGGGGCAACCAGTCAATGTCACTGATATTTCTCATCATTGATGTTTTTACCCTTTCTGTCTTTATCCCTTCCTAAAATCAATAAACATTAAAAAAAAAATCTTTCCTTCACCTTCTGTGTATAAGGACAGTACCAGTAAGTCACAGGATTGTACTCAGAAAATCTAAAAGTTACATGAAAAAAAAGTTCCAAGGGGAGGAAGTCTCCAAAGGTGGGCAAAGAAGAGAAAATAAATGAAGGCAGTAGAGGAGTGGTCCATCAATCATTTGAATAAATCTAACTGGATGTCTCAGTAGCATCCGGCACTGGGAATGCTGGCTCCCCCAGGCCTTCTGTTCATTGTTTCTAATGAGGAAGGTTATTATCCCCCATAGATGTAGAACAGGAAAAAAAAGTTCTAAGAGAAACAAAGTTTTCAACAAATAAAAATGTTAATAAAATTGAAATACAAACAAATATTCTATTTGAAGTGTGGTCATCCTTTTACTGATTGTTTAATAAAAATCTGCTGAGAAAATTACGATTTAAAGAAACTTTCTGAGTCTCAAAGAATAGGTTTTTATAGAAAATTCAAAGGAGCTTTAGAAAACCTTAAGATGTGTCCAAAAATGATGAAATGTAGCTATATAAGTTTTGAGAGGTTTGACAAGTTCAAATGTTGAAGCAGTAATGAGCTTAAGAGGATGCCAGGAGATAAAAGAAACTCTTTGGTACTTTGGGGGGAAAAAACAATGATTTTTCTTAGTACCTAACAGATAGCATCCTTTTATATAGCTTACAAAGGGAAAAGTTCTTTAATTCCTAGAGTAAAAGCTTGATATAAAACCTAGCTGTCTCTCTTTGAAAAGCAACAATTATATCTAGTGTAATTAAGATAATGACAATAAAAATGGGTACAAACTTTTAGCCATGCTATAACTTTAAAATTCCATTTTCTGGAAATATGAAACATTCACAAATACATATTTAGACTATTTAGACACACAATGTTTATTTTACAAAAGTTAGTTTAAATGCAGCAAAGACGCTAAGGTTTAAACAGCATCACCAATACATTTTACAATGTATTGATGGACCAAACCTGAGAGAATGAAGCCTTGAATCAGGCTTAGTGTGTGATTTATCTCTACAATTCCAAACAAGCTTTTCTGACTACAAATAGCTGCTCCTAAGAATAAATAAGTTTTCTTACAATCTATTGAGTAACACTATGGATTACTAATTAATTTTACACACATTACGAAGAAACTTGGAAAAGACAAGTGCATGAGCCATTTTTATTGACTGTATAGATAGCTTGATTATCATTGCCCATCAAATATCTTTGTGAGGCTGAAATGGTGATTACCTTGTGAAAACTTAGAAGGTGTTTTTTGGTACAAACATGTTTCTAGTAAGGTAAGTGGCTATGAAAAGTTCACCGTGGAATAAATACTGCAAAGAACTCTGACAGATCACATGTGACACAGCCAGCTTCTCTGCCCCCTGCACCCACTGTTTCTTCCTCAGCCACCCTCTTTTGGGGGTGTCTTTTTTTACGTAGTTACATCAAAGTTGTGCTATGAGGTTGTGCTATTAACACCAGAGAGTCTGGTTTTATACAACAGATCCATTCCAAAGAATTTAAAAAGTTTAAACCAAATTCCATGGAGGGCTGTGAGATTACATCTTAGATTCCTTATCGCCTTCCAGAATGGACCCAGGGACAGTGGTTTCCACAGTTTTTGACCACATGGGGAGGGGGAGGAGTCAAAAAGAAGAGAGGACATGACCATGACTAGGGGAGAGGGGCCTACAGCTGACTGATAAGCTAAAAGAGCACAATGAGAACAGTTTGAAAATGTTTAGCATCATGCTCTATACTCTGAGATGTTTGCAGTTAGCTACTCATAGGTGACTGCAAACATCTCAGAGTATAGAGCATGATGGGGTGTATACATGCCCTCCTCTCCAGTTACACAGTGTAACAGCAGGTTACATGAAGAATGTGGAATAAACTGCTCAGTGTTCAGAAAATAAAATCTATTTTACACATGGCAGTATTCTTGCTTCCTTACAATGTGGACTGTTTAGGATTATTTAAATTATCAGTAACATCAAGATGACTTCAAACCTTTCTTCCCTCTAAAGGAGACTGGGATCCCAGTAAACCTTTATTAAAAATAGTTTAAATGACAGAATAGTAATCAAAGTTAGAAAGCTAAATGAAGCCAGATATATGATACTGATTTTCATTTCTGTGAACTGTAGGAAATATTGACAGAGACTCTTTACGAAGCATTTATGACTTGAGACTGCTCTTGTGAAGACTGCATAATGGCAGTATTGTATATTATGCTGTGCTAGCTGTGGTTACAGCATGATTCATAAATCAGGAGAGGGTGGGTTCTTCTGAATTCTAATTATTTTAACTGGCTTAATCCTATGGAAAGAACTATCCTTGTTGGAAGGCAGTCTTCCATAGGTCTTTTACATTTTTGCCCATTTATTAAGGGAAAACAGAAAAAAAGTTTTTGTTTTACACTATCTTCTCAAGGAAGTTTTTGAAGCAAACAGACTTAGAAGATAGTGACAGATTCCTCTATAAAATAATAGGCAGGTTTGTTTATCACCCAATAGAGTAAAAATAATGTCATTGCGCAAAAGAGTAAGTTAAGCATTTGCTTATAGTCCATTAGAGGCCCGGTGCTCAGCCTGGCCAGCGAGGATCAGGCCAGAACCAGCTCTCTAACATCCCCGAAGGGATCCTGGATTGTGAGAAGGCATAAGCCAGGCTGAGGGACCCCACTGGTGCACAATTGGGGCCAGGGAGGGACTATAGAAAGGCTCCAGAGCCTGTCCAGCTCACCTTGCCCAGTCCTGAACTTCAGGACCCCAGCAGCAAGCTAACCTAGCAGTCAGAGCATCTGGCTCCTGGTTGTCAGTGCGTGTCATAGCAACTAGTCGAACTGTCAAACTAATGGTCAAACTCTTAGCATATTAGCCTTTTATTATATCCTTTACACTAATAAAAGAGAAAGATACAAATTGACCATATTTCTGCATGCCCACCAGCCAATCAGGAGTGGGAATGCAAATTAACCTAATAAAATGGCAGGTTTTTTGCATACACAGGCATGAGGCGAAGACTGAAAGCTCTGAGTGAAGACTGAAGACTGAAGACTGAAGGCTCCGCTGCAGCCTGAGCCAAGCCTGAAGGCTGAAGTCCTGGCTCTGTTGAAGGCTGAAAGCTTGGCTCTGTTGAAGGCTGAAGGCTTGGCTCTGCTGTAGCCTGGGGTCTGGGTGCCAGAGGAAAACTGGTGCCTGCAGCCAGGGGAAGGAAGGCCTATTGCATGAATTTTTGTGCAATGGGCCTCAAGTCCTATCTAATAAAAGAGTAATATGCAAATTGACCATTCCTCTGCTACACCCACAAGCCATGCCCACCAGCCATGCCAACCAGTTGATCAGAGCGAGTATGCAAATTAACCTAACCAAGATGGCTATGGCCACAGAGAGAGCAGGAGGGAGGTTTGAGTTGCCCCTGGTGATGGAGGAAGCCAAGCTTTTCTCATACCCTGGCTAGCCCAGGGTTTTGCTTAAGGCAACAAAGTCTCAATGGTTGCCGCCACAAGGGAACAGGAGGCTTGGCTCCATTCCAGGCTACAAAGTTTCAGTTGTACAAGATAAATAAATCCCAGATACCAGGCCCTCCACTTGGGTCACCAGGGGGTGTGGCCAGCTTGCAAACCACCACAGGCCTCTCATCCAGACCACCTCACTCCCCAAGGGAACACCCACCCTAATCCAGGACATCCTTCAAGGCAAACCACCTGGCCCCCACCCATGCACCAGGACTCTATCCTATCTAATAAAAGAGTAATATGCAGATTGACCATCACTCCAACACACAAGATGACTGCCCCCATGTGGACACAAGATAGGCACCACAAGATGGCCAGCAGAGGAGAGCAGTTGGCAGGAACCAGGCCTGCAAGGGAGAGCAGTTGGGGGTGATCAAGCCTGCAGGGGAGGACAGTTAGGGGTGACCAGGCCCACAGGGGAGGGAAGTTAGGAGCAAACAGGCTGGCAGGGGAGCAGTTTGGCATCATGAGGCTGGCAGGGAAGTGGTTAGAGGGTGATCAAGCTGGCAGACAGAAGTGATTAGGGGCAATCAGGAAGGCAGTCAGGTGAGCAGTTGGGAGCCAGCAGTCCTGGATTGAGAGAAGGATGTCCAACTGCCCATTTAGGCCTGATCTAAGTAGGATCGGGCCTAAATGGGTAGTAGGATATCCCTCAAGGATATCGAGATTGGAGAGGGAGCAGGCTGGGCTGAAGGACACCCCCACCCCTGTGCACGAATTTCATGCACTGGGCCTCTAGTATGTAATAAAAGGCTTATATGCAAATAGGTAGAACAACCAGTTGCTATGATGTGCACTTACCACCAGGCTGAGGGCACAGAGCATGGTGGGCATCAGCAACAGGTAGCAGAATGCGGAACATGGCGAGCATCAGCTGTGGTGGGATGGTGGAGCAGGTAAGCAGGGACACTAGACCAAGGTGGGGCACTAGTCACTGTCATTGGGATAAGCCTCTGATGATTACTGAAAATTCTTTGTTCCTTCATGCTGCAGTCCTGACCAAAACTTGCACCTGATGCCAGTACTGGCCCTGCTCGCACCTGCTGCTGGTGCTGAAGCTGCTGCTCATATCTGCTGCCTGCACCCAGCATGAGCTCCAATTGCTCAGCACCGTCAGTGGGTGTGAGCAGTGCTGCTGGCCCCCATCACCCCTGAGGGCTTCAACTCCCTCTGCTCCTGAGTGGTGACCAGGGCTACAGCCACCTCTCACACCCACTGCCAACACTGGTCCCACTTGCACCTGCTGCTGGCACCAGAGCCACTGCTTGCACACACTGCTGGCGCTAGCCCTGCTCACACCCTCAACCGGCAATGGAGCTGCCACTTGCACCCACTACTGGCACCAGGCACTGGCCCCTATCGGCAGTCCCTGAGGGCTTCTCTACCTCTCTCTGCTCCCGAGGGGTAATCGGGGCTGTGTCTGGGGCTCGCACCTGCTGCTGGCAACTGCCCCAATCACTGTCAGCAGGTGTGAGTGGGGCCAGTGCCTTCAATGTGTGGGAGCAGTGCCAGTGGGTGTGGGGCTGCCAGCAGATAGGGAACTTGGGGCCGAGGCAGGAGGGGCTAGGCAGAGGGGCGGAGGATGAGCCGAGATTCGCCCCTGTGCTCACTGTGGCCTCGTGGCTCACAGCTCCTTTCTATTAATTAAAAAAAATATACATTTCCTTATTGATTTCAGGAAGAGAGAGGGAGAGAGAAATATCAATGATGAGAGAGAAACATTGATAGGCTGCCTCCTGCATGCCCCCTACTGGGTATGGAGCCCATAACCTGGACATGTAATTTTGGCCGGAATCAAACCTGGAACCCTTCACTCTGCAGGCTGGCACTATCCACTGAGCCAAACTGGCTAGGGCCACAGCTCCTTTCAAGGTGCACCAATTCCTGCACTGGGCCCCTATTAGGATTATAAAAGATAGGAGTTTCCTAAGTTGGGGGCCCCTTGGTTGTGACACAAACTCACTGTATACACAGTATCCATTTGGGCCACACTGCATTACCCTATGAGACTTAAGGAACAAGGGAGATAAGTCAAACACAAAGCTCATGATGACTGCTATGGTATGAGAAAGAAAGTCTTTTGTCTCTGATCCATAAGTCTCAGATTTTTCTGCCAGCATGCAAGAAACTAGCTAATTTGATAACTTGCAAGTAGGTAATAGGATAAAATATCAGGCCTCAAAGTTCTTCATAGTCCCCCACTCATATCCTGCTTATCTCTCATTGCAGTAGTCTCCTATCAGGTCTCCTGCCTCCATCCTGGATCTCCTACAGGCTTTCCTGCAATGGGCAGCCAGAATAAACAATCCATTGAAAACTCAGTCAGATGAATAGCATCTCTGCTTAACACCCTCCAGTGGTTTCTGTCTTGACAATGTTCTATAAACCCCAAGTCTCTGGCTCCCTGCTGTCTTTATCTCCTGTTGCTCCACTTTCCCCACTGCTGCAGGAGCTCCAGCCAGGCTGGACTCCTTGCTGTTCTTCTAGGCATGCTTTCCTCTCAAAGCTTACTGTCCTCTCTGCCTGGAATTTGAACAATTCCTTCAATTCCTTCAGGTCTCTGCTCAAACATTGCTTTCTCAGCCAGGCCTTCCCTGACCATCCTATTCAAAATTGCAATACTCTGCATTGTTAGCCAGCCCCTTTTTCTACTTAATATTTTTTTCTGAAGCAGTTTTCCATTTCCAATACATCATTTGCCATTTATTATCTCCTCATACAATAATATAAGCTCCATGAGGGTAAGATCTTTGTTTTACTCATTCCGGTATCCCTATTCTAGAACAATTCTTGGTACAAAGTTGGTGCTTAATAAATTATTGTTACATGACTATGAATGAACTTCTAATCAATCTCAATCTCTTATTAAGCATAATCTCTCTGAGACTTAGTTTCCTGTCTGCAAGAAGAAAATCATCTTCCTCATATGATTGTTAAATGGATTGGACCAGGTGCACATGAAAAGCACTTAGTAGGTATTTAATTAATGACATTTTCCTTACTAAGATCTCAATGAAATTTATATTAATGCTACATATTTTAGTACCACCAGGGAAAACTTGAGATATCTTATATTCGCTAAGCATATCATTTCATCTTTATACCCTTAACATACAGCCCAATTTCTAACAACCATCGGTCTTTCAAAAAAGGTGTGCTTATTTGTTTTGCTTCCTCTCATTATAAAAATATTTTTAATTGGAAAATATGGAGAAGAAACAAATTACCTACAATCCTAATATATTAACATGCTGTCATTTCTATTTTATTGTATTTTCTTCTGGAAATTTTTTATGACATTTTTAATTGCAATTATGATGTGCACACATTTTCATATCAATTTTTTCAGTTATTTTTCTATATAAACACTAGTGTCATGGTGCATAGATTCATTCACATTGAAAGGAAATTAATTAGAAGAAATATTTTAATATCACTATTTGCCCTCTCTCTATAATAGAAGTGTCAATCAAATTCATGACTGACAATAACAGATCAAAACACACTCATGCAGTTGGTACCAAGAGCTTTATATGTATCACACAAGCACGAGTCAATTTAGCTTTTTATATATATAGATAAACTTGCTTAATTAGACCGGCTTTATGAATTAGCTAATTTTTTTCCAGCCCAGTGAAGCATCCCAACTTCTCTTTTAGGTAATTGTCAGCAACACAGCAGTAAATATTAACACAAAGCAGATTATTATTGTAGATCACTCCAGGAGAACAAAAGATAAATATTTAACTGTAGCAGTGTGAAATATTTAACTGCACAGTGAGAAAACCTGAAGTCATTTTTAACTTCCACCATTTCTTACTTCTTTTCAGTCAGGTCAACTTTCTAAACACTCTAAATCTCTGTTGTCTTGCTAATGAAAAGAAAATAGGATTCTACTGAGTTTCCTATCCACCTACTCCAGGACTTCTGTGAAGATCAAATGAGATGAGACACAGGAAAATGCTTCACAAACATTTGGTTGAACTTTAAAATGTTTGCACTGGCTATAAAGCAAGTCAGCTTCCTGGGTTGAAGAAACTGCAAGGATGCTAGTCACTAAGGAGAGGAAGCCAGGCGTTGCTACATAACATCATTATCCAGCACCCACAGTGACCGTTTCCAGGTTGGGCTGGGCTGTGGGACACATTTTGCACTATAGGGTCTTGGCAGCATGGGCTGCGATTTAATGGGGTGTCACTCTGAGGTGGTGGTAGGGCCTATGTCCCACTTGGAGGAAGCCGAGAGTTGGTTTGTCAGCGCCAGGTCCATAGTGCCATTTATTTTTAAATGGCCAGTATGTGTCATGGCAGCTCCTGCTTTGAGCATCTGCCCCCTGGTCGTCATTGCACATCATAGCTACTAGTTGTAGGGAAAGACAAACACTTAGCCTTTTATACACATAAATAGTTTTTCATATAGCTGTGTTGTCTTCTCAACCATTAGTTTTTTATCATTTGTCAAATGTCAAATAGATACATTATGGTATACGTGTGCATATTTTTATTATTGGTTATTTGGATAATTTTTAACTGTTCACTTTGATAAATGTAAAAGGATTAAAAAGGAAAGAATCTACTTTTCTCTCCAAAATTAAGCATGTCTGATCCTTTTGGGGAAAAGAAACTGAATTCCTCTACTCTCCATTTGTAAGAGAACACTTCTGAATAATTCATGGATACACAAAGATGAGAAAGATATACATCATCTAACTGATTATTAACATAATACAGCCAAGTGAAACATTACCCTAAAAAGTCACTTACTTGCAGCTGTGGAAATGAGTCTTTGAACATTTTAAAAGAAGTCATATTTGATATGTAAATAAATACATTTCAAAATTATTTTAAGGCACTGCCTAGTACAAATTCTTCTCTGTAAATGTGGTTATTGGTTTTTTTCCACATAAAAAATGGGAAATCAGTCCTTGCAATTTACTAAGTTAGTGAATAATCTTGAGAACAATGTAATAAACTTCTGAAGTACCTAATTTTAAAAAAGCTAACAAAATCACTTAGATTTCTGCATATAAATGTTACCTTTCATTACACTTCAGTTAGGTCACATGAGAAATGAATCAAATGATAATAACAAAACTATGTGCTAATTAACTCAATTACTGATAATGTTTGATTACATCATTCCAAAAAGAAATATATCTTCTTATACCGAAAATGAATACTATAAACAGATGAAAATATAAGTATAAAAACTTATATTTTATAGAGGGCCAAGCAAAGTAAAAAGAAAATGGAAGAATAAAGCTCCAGTTACAGACTCCTTGAAGGTTTCTGAATGCACACGTATTTCAAAACCTCATAAAATCTGAGTTCAAATTGTTTTCTCTTCACTCCCTGTCCCTTAGTTCCTGTGTTTCAGTCTGTGTCAGCAGCACTGTAGGCCTAATTATGTCCTGGTTGTGTAATCCCATGCTGACTTTCCTTTTGCAATTCCTGTGTATTAAAAACTGTTTCCTAGACTCAGTTTCTTTCTATTCTTGTTTTCCCCCTATCCCCCGCCCCATTTTGGTTAAAGTACATACTGTAGTTGCTTCCTAAGAAGATGAATGTTTTGGGCACTTGCATATCTAAAAATATCTTTGTTCTACCATTTATCCTTCATGATTAAGCTCTTAATAGATTAAGAAGCTAAACACATACTCTTACAATTCTGAGAACATTGCTCCAATATTTTCTAGCATCAGTTCTTGGATTTGATAAGTCAGTGCTACTTAAGACACAAGGTTGGAGGCAGAGGGCCTGAAGGAGTATATCTGGTTGCCAGATTGCTGAGATGTGGGGAGGCGGGAGAGAGTACTAAAAGTCCCATTGCTCAGTAAGTTGACTCACTTATCCCTTGCCTTGGTGAATTCCCTGCTCTGCTTAATGCTACTGACTTCGAACTGCCTCCAGTTCTAAAATCCTCTAGAGAACCAACCTGTTGCTCTTTAAAACAGGAGAGCAGTATTCAACCACTTATGTGTCTTTCCTTTTTATCCCTACAGGTATTTCACCCCCACTTTCTGTAACTCTTGGTGCTTTCAAGAGCTGAGCCTCCAAAAGGTATCCAGAGTGAATCAAAATACTTCTAGTCTAACCAGTCCTATCTCATCTGTTTAGTCTTCCCAAAAATTTTCATCCATTCCTATTCCCCTCTCTGTGAACTCTGTCCTTGTGAAATAAACTATTTTATTCCATCGTTGTCTTTTTCTAAAATTTCTGAAGGGAGAGAGCATCTTCACTCTTTAAGTGATGCTCATGTTACTTCCTTTCTGAGGTTTCCCTAATCCAGATTCCTCTGGTCCATTGTTCTATTCCTCCCTCTAAGTTCTCAGAGTGCTGGGAACAGATTTCTAGTAGTTACTTTCTATTCTTTGTTGGTCTCTTTAAAAAATTGTACTTTTACTCTACATCATAACTTTGAGCACATTATATCTTGGTTTGCCTTTATTTCAAATATCAGTAGGAATCTCACTGTGAGACAAAGACTGACATTCATTATATAGCCCCACAATGACCGAACTAAACGATCTCAGATTTGGTGTGCTAAAGATCACTTAGAGAATATCATTGCATGATATTGCCCTCAGCTGTTGCCTGAGCTTTCTATTCATGCTGAGGTTGAAGCCTCAAGGTGGCTGATATAATGGATCTGTCTCTCGCCCAATGGTGTGAGCTGGGCCCTACCTGAATTCCCCGAGTTATGTGATCAGTGCCGGGCCCCGCCAGCAGGCAAGGGGATCCCAAGGCAGGTGCTCAGCATGGAGGCCATGGGGGCATAGGCTACCAAGGAGACAGAACTTAACCTCACAACATCTTGCTTGGCCCGGAGGATAACTGGTTAGCCAGAGCCCGGTAAGATTCCTCAGGGAAGGAACAACCTAAGACAGGCACAGTCGCAGAGGGGCCATCAGGAGAAAACTTGGGGGTCAGCAGAGGTGGGCACAGAACCTCACCCCCACCCCACCTTGCAGGGGCCTGAACCCTTACCCCTTCTGAGGGAGGTTTCCTGCCCCCATGGCTGCTTCGCTTCCCATGCCCAGCACAGATTGGGACCCAGGTAATAGACAGAGACTTGGTCCAGCTCAGATTGGGACCCAGGTAACAGACAAAAATTTGCTGACAGCAGCTGCCCTATATCTAAATTCAGCTTAGCACCAGGAATGCTCAGGACCTACTCAAGAATGCAAATAATCCTTTCCACTAATATTTACAGGGTAATCTAAGATTGTTGGTAGAGTATTAAATTTGACAATAAAAGAGTAATCAAGCTTTCAGATTAATTTAAATTGGCTAATTGAAATAAGTGAATATTCAAGAAAACTTAATTGTACTGGACAAAAAGCTATTTCTAAAGTATTAACTAAAATTCTATTGGTAGTTCATCTTGTGGTAAAATTGCTTAACATGAAATGAACATAAAGTAGTCATATTTTTGTGCAAAAATTAAAATTTAAAGTTATCAAGATTGCATTAAAAATTTTACAAAAGTCTCCATTAATCAAAAAAGGGGGCATAATAGGATAATATCATGTAAAGAAAAATATCTGGTAAGTAAATTACATCTAGAAAATTTTTACTTTAGAAAATTAATTTTCATTTGTAATCCTAACAGCAAGACACCCATGAAAAACACACATGATGTCAAAATAAGCCAAAGGAAAATAGTTTGGGCAAAAATAAAAAGGACCCCAAGTCAATTTTATAGAAAAGATTCCTTTATTAACTTTTGGTCAAGAATATGTTTATATATTTTCAGAAAACAACCCCAAGACCAAGTGGACTCCTGCAACAGAGAGGAATCGACAGGTCTGCTCCAAACATGAACACAAGAGGAGAAACAGTCTAGAGATGGAAGACGCTGGCGACACCTTGCCATGCTAGCAGTCAGCAGCCGTGCATCGCTACAAGATGCCTAGGATCAAAGCAGAGAGGGTCGGAACTGCATTGCCACCATTTGTCCACCATCCAGATACCATTGCTGACGTGTACACATAAGGAACTGTGACATTGAAACTGGGACTCATAACTATTGGACATTGAAATTGAAACTCAAACATTTTTTGTTCTTATAGGTTTATTTCTAGCCTGCAGAGGCAAGATGTTTTTAAAGAAAAGAATCAGGTAGGGGGGAGGAAGGGGACAGATACAGAGGCAAAGAAGCAATGAACAGACTGTCATACTACAGTGGGAAGGCAGGTTAGGTTGCGGGGGGTGGGGGGTGCGCGGGCTTGGCTGTAAGAGATCAACCGAAGGATTTGTATGCATGTATATAAGCATACCCAATGCATACAAGACACTGCGGGGGGGGGGGGG
>JAAGEH010000020.1:13322382-13556253 GCA_011751065.1 Lasiurus cinereus
AAAAAGAGATGTGTACTAGTATTAGTAATACTTTAAACAATAAAAAAGAAAGAAAAGAAGGAAGGAAGGAAGGACGGAAGGAAGGAAGGAAGGAAGGAAGGAAGGAAGGAAGGAAGGAAGGAAGGAAGGAAGGAAGGAAGGAAGGAAGATAAAACAAATAAAGATCACTTAGACAACATACTTAAAATGAAGATCCCAAGACTTCACCTCAGAGAGGTTGACTGTGACTGCAGTACAGTCCTGGGGTCTGGATATCTAAGAGGCACACCCACATGGTCTGACAGGTAGTTTTGGAACATACTGTGGGATAAATTGTCTAAGGACACTCAAAAAGGAGCTGATCACATTGGTGGTTTTATTATTCTTCCCCATTTTATCTTTAAAAGGTTAGAATTCTGGTTTCCCTTTATGTGTCATCATGAATCTGACATTTGTAAATGTATCTCTTTAGACATTCATTTTTTCTTTAATATGACAAATTTTACAAGTTTATAGTCAGCCATCTGAAGTTTAGTTCTGTTAATTTATTGCCCTTGATTCACTTCTTAGAAGGTTCACAGATATTCTAGTTATAAAATTCCTGGTATTGGCAAATGTTTTGGTCAGCTCATAACAAAACATCATAGACTACATGGCTTAAACACCAGAAATTTATTTCCTCACCGTTTTGGAGGTTGGCAACTGGAGCTCAAGGTGCAGGTATGGTGGGGTTGAGGTAAGCACCCTCTCAGAGCCTGCAGACTTCCCGGCTTGCTTCCTTCTCACTGTATGCACACACAACTTCTCCCAGTGTAAGCATGTAGAGAGGTAGAGAGAGAGGTCACTTTCTCTTTTTATGAAGCCATCAGTCCTATCAGGTTAAACCCCACCCTTTTGACTTCTTTTAACTGCACTACCTAAAAGCTCTACCTCCAAATATTGTGACATTGAGGTTAGTGCTTCAATAATCTGATTTGGGGAGTGGGGATACAGTTCAATGCAGAGCAGCAAACTAACACAAAATACAGCTACAGCTACAGCTACAGTACACATGTGCACCCAGGTCTTGGTGTAGTACCTTGAATGTGACAGGTGCTCAATAGCATTTTTTGATGAGTTAAATTCCCAACATCTAGAAAACAAAGCTAATAATAGCTAAGAAAAGAAGATCTTCTGTGCTCTGTTTTGCAGTCAATTTATAAAAATGTGGAAATATGCATGGTGATATATTTGATATACAAAAAAAGAATTCCCTTACACTTCCTTTGGGAATATGAAGCATTTAAAAATATCTTATACCTGTTTTCTTTTTGAAAAAAACATTATTAAGTAAATTGTGGTACATATATAAATAGATAATAAATTCAAGTGAGTTAATAAAAGGAACAAGTAATCATACTGACAACTTGGATGCTTTATCTTTAAATGTTTCAAGAAGACATGGTTTTTGCCCTAACAGGTTTGGCTCAGTGGATAGAGCGTCGATCTGCGGACTGCAGGTCCCAGGTTCGAATTTGATCAAGGGCATGTACTTTGGTTGCTGGCAGTGGTGGGGGAGGGGAGAGGCGCACAGGAGGTAGCTGATCTATGTTTCTCCCTCATTGATGTTTCTAACTCCCTATACCTTTCCCTTCCTCTCTGTAAAAAAAAATCAATAAAATATATTTTTTTAAAAACTATTTATAAAAAACAGATACGGTTTTCAACAGTCTAAAGAAGAGAGAGGTAGCAATTGAAGCCTGGAAATTAAATACATTCACCACACTACACTGGCCAAACTCAACTCTGATGACTGCATGTAACTTTAAGAGTGAAAAGAGCATAATTCTCCCTTATATAGGAGAAGTGAACTAGTCAGTTCATAGTACAGCCCGCCACAGTGACTGTTAGAGCTATTACAGTGAAAAATCAACTGTATTCTCTAATATTTACTTATTTGAGTGTTAGCAACAATTCCTATGGCACAGAAATACGAAAGCAAGAGATGGCTTAGAGTTCCACAGCCCCTGGTAGATGCGCAACAATTTCTTTTCCACACCTCTCTTTGATGTGTGAGTGGATCTGAAGAGACAATTTTGGTCATTGAGGCTTCAGAACTGATTGAAAGTGAAAGAAGAAGGGTCTCTTGCTTTTCCTGAAAAAAGCCAGAATCTGAAAAATGCCCCTAAGCACAACACGCTCCAGAGAAGACAAATGTTGGCTCTTACACATCTGTAGAAAGCCTCCCTCAACAGATCTCTTACCTTTGCCTCCTCTGAGAGCTGAACAGCAAGTTCAATGAACAGAAACAGAAATCTAATCCAGCCATTCCCTGTAACTTTCCAGGACCACTTTAACAGAGCCAGAGCGTCACTGCAGGCAGAACTCAGCCACAATCCAGTACCACTAACAATTCTGAGATTCATGATTCCATACCACACTTAAACAGAAACACAATTTCTAAATGAAGAGCTTCAAATGACTGGGGGACATAGGATAAAAGGAAAGAACAGTGATTTAAATGTTCCCTTTTTTAAAATTTTCACCCAAGAATATGCTTTTTTACTGATTTTTTGAGAGAGAAAGGTGGTGGGGGAAGAGAGAGAGAGACAAAAAAAGAAACAGAGAAACAGAGAAACATCCATCGGTTGTGCCCCAACCATGGAAGAAACCTCCAACCAAGCCACTGGCCAGGACTGCCCTTTAGACTGTTACAAAGTCTGATACCATTTTATTTAGCTTGACCGGGAGGGGAGGCCTTAGTCTTTTTTATATTTTATATGGTAAAAATATTTATTTTTTTTTGTTTTTCCTATACAAAAGTTCATTTTATCATTTTAAAGACTCTTTTCCCTTCTGAATTTCATGTGGATTTCTTCTACTACTCATATGATTTCTGTTTTTAAACATTTAAATCTTTAATTTACTTGAAATTTATCTTAAAATTCAATATGAGAAAAATATTCAATTTTATATATTTCCATATGATTATTTATCCCAATATTAATAATTCATAATTTCCCACTGATTTGGATGTTTCCTTTATAATGTATATGACAACATATAGTGTTCCCAAATGCAATTAGGTCTACTTGTAGGGTTTCCTTTCTGTTTTATTAGTGTGTCTGTATATTCAGGCACCATGATTACACTGTGATAATTATATTTTAATACATAGTAGTAGGTCTATCTCACCCCCATTGCTCTTTTTGACAGTGACTTTCTATAATGGTTATTTATTTATTTAAATAAACTTTATAATCAACTTTTCTACCTCTAGGATAAAAACCCAATAGTTTTATGAAGATTCTGTTAAATTTACAAATTAATTTAGGAAAAAACTGACATCTTTCTTATGTTTCCTGATTTTATCAAGTACATGAGTACATGTTTCCATGTATCCAGGTTAATTTTTGTGTCTTTTGGGACTGTTTTATAGTTTTCCTTAATATATGTTTTAGATATTTCTCCTTAACTTTGTGCCTGATTATTTTGGCTATAATTTAAAAAGTCGTCTATTCTACTGCATTTTCTACAGTTTCTTTCTCTACATAATAAGACTATTGCTTGGAACACTGCTTTATTATCTACTACTTTATTAAGTTTTCTTATGACTTGTATTAATTAGTTTTTCCACTGATTCTTGCTTGCTTGGGCTATCTGGATATAAAATAATATCATCTAAAAATAAAGATAATCATTTTTTCAAATTCTTATGCTTCTAATTATTTTATTTGTCTAAATATATTGATTAGTATCTCAACAAAATGTAAAAGAATAGTGTCATAGGATTGCCAGATAAAACACAAGATGCAGAATTAAATTTCAGATAAATAATAATTCATTTTATAGTGTAAATATGTTCCAAATATTGCCTTCTTATGTATGAAAATGTTATCCTGCTCATTATAGTGTTTTTTTTAATCTTGTATTAACTGAAATCCTTTTTGGGTACTCATATTTGGGTGAAATGAGTTTTCCTTCACTCAGTGAAAAGAGTGGGTCAGGAGGTAACCAAGATGGCAGCATAGGTAAACACCCACACTGCTGCCTCGCACACCAATTTCAAAACTACAACTAAAAGACAGAATGGACATAATCAGGAAGCACAGGAAAGCTGGCTGAGTGGAAATTCTACAACTAGAAGGAAAGAGAGGGGCTCACAGAGACCCAGAGGAGCTGCAAAATGCTAAGGTACGGAGATGCGTGCTTGGAGGGAGCGGGTGCCAGACAACCTGACTGGCTTTCTCTGGCGGGTGGAAGATGGAGATTCTCAACGGCATTGAACCCCTTATCCTATGACACTAAACCCCAGATCCAGCCGAAACACATACAGGGGGAGTTTGGACTGTGAAAAGGGAGAAGTGCACGGAAATTTAGGGGAGTTGCAAAAGATCAGAAGTCGGGTGGCAAGCACTGCACTGCGTGCAGAGGACCAACTGCTGACTGTGCCGCTGGCTTTCATGAGTGGGCGGGAGACAGACCCTGCCAACTGCGCCACCTCTAACTCCACTAAACCCCGGTTTCGGGCAAAACCCTGGGGACCTAGTCTCATATGGTCCCTGAGCACAGGGGAGCCGGAAATGCAGCAGTCTAGAGGCACTGTGAGGGCGCACACACACAGGGACCACTCCAGCGATTACCCAGTCAGGTGAGACTCAGGGGCCATGGAGGGCGGGGCCAACTGGAAGGCAAGGCGGTACCTTAAGCCCTGAGACTCCACCCATCCCAAGCTCAACTGAGAGGCTTTTGCAGTTTTGCAAGTCTGGTCTCATAAGGCTGATTCCAGCATAGAAGTTTTCCCAGCATAGTGAAAATGCCGAGACAAGGGAAGGGATCACAAACAAACAAAAAATGCAGGAAAACAAACAACTGGATATAGAGTTCAAAACCACACTTATAAGGTTTTTCAAGAATACCCTAGAAAAGTTGGATAAAGTTAGTGAGACCCAAGAGGAGAAGAAAAAGAACCAACTAGAGATGGAAAAGATCCAACTAGAGATGGAAAAGGACCATCTAGAAATTAAACATACACAGACTGAAATAAAAAATATTATACAGAGACCTAACAGCAGACTAGAGGAAGGCAAAAATCAAGT
The DNA here is from genome assembly GCA_011751065.1 of Lasiurus cinereus. Classification (NCBI taxonomy): domain Eukaryota; kingdom Metazoa; phylum Chordata; class Mammalia; order Chiroptera; family Vespertilionidae; genus Lasiurus; species Lasiurus cinereus. The sequence continues at coordinate 13,327,440 of JAAGEH010000020.1, forward strand.
CAAAAATTTGAAATATAAAGAATCAGAAAACACTCAACTGGAAAAGCAAGAAGAGAAAAGAATCCAAAAATGTGAAGATAATGTAAGGAGCCTCTGGGACAGCTTCAAGCATACCAACATCAGAATTGTAGGGGTGCTAGAGGAAGAGAAAGAGCAAGATACTGAAAACCTATTTAAAGAAATAATGACTGAAAACTTCCCACATCTGGTGAAAGAAATAGACTTATAAGTCCAGGAAGCATACAGAACCCAATATAAAAGGAATCCAAAGAGGACTACACCAAGACACATCATAATTAAAATACTAAGAGCAAAAGACAAAGAGAGAATATTAAAAGCAGCAAGAGAAAAACAGTTTATTACCTACAAGGGAGCACCCATACGACTGTCAGCTGATTTCTCAACAGAAATGATGCAGGCCAGAAGGGAGTGGCAAGAAATATTCAACGTGATGAATAGCAAGAACCTACAACCAAAAATACTCTATCCAGCAAAGCTATCATTCAAAATTGAAGGGCAGATAAAGAGCTTCACAGATAAGAAAAAGCTAAAGAAGTTCATCAACTCCAAACCAGTATTATATGAATGCTGAAAGGTACTCTTTTAGAAGAGGAAGAAGAAAAAGGTAAAAGATAAAAAATTATGAACAAAAAATACATATCTATCAACAAGTAAAGCTAAAAATTAAGTGAATTAAAATTTGATCAACAGAATAAACTGGTGAATATAATATAATCAGGAGCACAGAAAGGAAGTGGACTGATAATTCTCAGGGGGAAAGGGGTGAGGGGTGTACAGGGAGAGACTGGACAAAAATCATATACCTATGGATAAGGTCAATGGGAGGGAGGTAAGGGTAAAGGGAAGGTTGGGAGCCTGGTGAAGGGGAGCTATGGAGGGGAAATAAGAGAAACAAATGTAATAATCTGAATAATAAAGATTTAATTAAAAAAAAGAGAGAGTTGGTCAGAATAGTAATATACAATTAGAAAATAAAATTTAAGAAACAATACTAATAACCAAAGCATCAAAAAAGCATTTAAAAGTAAGGGTAAAATTAATAAAATATATGCAAGATTTGCACTTTGAAAACTACAAATAATGCTGTAGAAAATGACAGAAAAGTTAATAGAGACATATGCTATGTTCATGGATTGACTCAATATTAATAGGTGTCAATTTTCTATAGATTGAGCTCAATCACATCAAAATCCCAGTAGACTTTTAAAAGAAACTGATGAACTAGTTTTAAAATTTATATGAACAATCACAGAAATAAATGGAAAATTCTAAAATATGTGGAGATTAAACAACACACTTCTTTTCCTTTCAAACAACACATTTCTTGATAACACAATGGGTAAAGAAGAAACCTCAAGAGAAATTTTAAGATCTTTTTATCCAATTAAAAATGAAAATGCAACTCATCAAAATTTATGATATGCAGCAAAAGCTTAGAGAGAAATGTATAGCATTGACTGCACATATTAGAAAAAGGGATGCTCTAAAATTAATAACCTAAACTTCCACACTAGGAAACTAGAAAAAGAAGAGTAAATTACATCCAAAGTAATCTGAAGAAAAGAAATAATAAGAATTAGAGTAGAAATTAATGAAATTAAAAATGGGAAATCAATAGAATCAATCAAACCAAAACCTGGTTCTTTGAAAAGATTAATTGATAAACCTCTAAACAGACTAAGGGAAAAAAGAGGACAAAAATTATTAATGTCAAACATAATAAATAATTGGCTAAGCTAGACTTTTACATAAAAACTAATGTACTAAGTTGTTATTCTTAGTTTTTCTAGCTTATTTAGAAATAACTCTCCCTTGGATACAGATTGTGTGTCACGGATTGACTTAATGTTATAGATGACAACTAAATATAACGCAGTATCCTGGATGGGACTCTGGAACAGGTAAAGATAACAAGATCTAAGTAAAGTATGAGATTTCATTATTAATAATATGTCAATATTAGTCTACTAATTATAATAAACATACAATATTTATGTAATATATTAATAATAGAGGAATAGGATACATGGTACATGGAAATTCTCTGTATTATCTTTTTATTAAATATATTTTATTGATTTTTTACAGAGAGGAAGGGAGAGGGATAGAGAGTTAGAAACATCAATGAAAGAGTAACATCACCACGGTATGTGCCCTTGACCGGAATCAAACCTGGGACCCTTCAGTCCGCAGGCTGATGCTCTATCCACTGAGCCAAACCGGTTAGAGCGAAATTCTTTGTATTATCTTTGTCATGTTTCTGCAAATCTAAAACTATTTTGAAAAATAAGGTTTCTTAAAAAATATTTGAACACCCTAACCAGTTTGGCTCTGTGGATAGACCATCAGCCTGCGGACTCAAGTGTCCCAGGTTCTATTGTGGTCAAGGGCATGTACCTTGGTTGCTGGCACATCCCCAGTAGGGGGTGTGCAAGAGGCAGTTGATTGATGTTTCTCTCTCATCGATGTTTCTCTCCCTCTCTCTTCCTCTCTGTAAAAAATGAATAAAATATATTTTTAAAATATTTGGACAAATGAAAAATATATGGCAACTTGGCAATTAGAAGACCCTAGCTAGCTAAGTCTCCTTATTGTGTGGTATATGAAACAGGCTATCTGAAAACCACAGTTATGAATTTCAAGTTGAATAATCTAGAAAAAAGAGTGTTAAAAGGACATATACTTAAATATCAAAAATAATTTTCTCTGGGGGAGAACTTTCTGAGGATTTTTGTGTTTTCCAAGTTATCTACAATGAGCATGCATTATACATATAGTTCTAAAAGAGAATAATAATAATAATAATAATAATAATAATAATAATAGAAGTGTTCCTTTGGCAAAACCTGTAATTAAGTAACTAAAATAAGGTCATGTATTGCAAAAGGCACCTTACAGGAAGAGAAAGGAAGACTATTTATTCTACCAATACTAGATGCCAGTCACTGGGCTGGGCACATAACATATATTATTTCATTTAATTGTTTAAAATAAAATGTCCTTGCATTGAATCACATTTGAAGAATAATTTTATGTTTATGGAATCACTGGAAATTTAAAGCAAAAATGCTAAAGCATGCTTTTTAAAATTCCAGCCAGGCATTTTTTGCTCTTATGCTAAAAGCACAATTAGTTACCCACTACTTAACATGTCATCTGTATTTTTTTCTTGTCACACATTCTCATTTGATCCACATGTCTGAAGAGAAGCCAATACACCATGTCCTGCCTATATATGACTCTCGTAAACTAATTTTATGCTTCATTGTAAAATAATTGATTTGTGAATCACAGGACATTAATTAATTTGGATAAACTTTAATAGGAAATAACTAATGAAGTTCAGACAATCATAGCAAGTAATTGTGTTTAAAATGAATCTTTCCATAGTTTGTCTTTGTGTTTATGCCTTGCTTTTAATATAAAATAAAGAAAAAAATTTAAACACATTGCTCACAGATGTTAAGATCACAAATTCATATACATGTCAATATCTTTACATAGGGCCTATTTCTGTGAAAGTATAGCTCAAAATCAAAACTACAATAAATAATCAACATATATTGTTCTTGCAAGTGATTTCAGAAACTGTATGCTCAGTAAGTTTGTGTTTTAAAGAATTCCAACCAAAATAGAAAACTATTTTGCTCTGACACCATTTTTTGGAGGTGATTGCTAAATTCCAGAGTGACAATATTGTAATGATTGAATGTTGACTCAGCATTTTGTCAAACATATATAATTTAATCCTTATAATAATCTGTGATGTATGTACTATTATTCCCAATTTACAGAAACTTGTCTAAAGTCACAGAGCTGTAGGTAGAGCAACTGTGTTTCCAATCTACTTTTGTCTGATTCCAAAGCTTGAAGTCTTAACTACCCTACTGTACTGCTTCTTAGTGTAGGTGTCTGTCTTTGAGCCTGTCTTTGAGGATCTCACACCTACTCAGCTCCCCCAGGGCAGTTGAAATTACCCTAGTTCTGTACTACTATGTCCAAACCACCCTCATCTTTCATGGAGACTGCTGCAGTAGCCTCTTATCTGGGGAGTTTCGGGTCTTCCTAATCCTTCTGTATATTTTCCTTCTATCCCCACTCCCAACCTCAATCCAATCAATCTACTCTAAACACAATGATTTTCTCAAACATTGTGATCTACAAGCCATTATCTGTTTGCTACATGTTCTCAGCTTTCATCATACACAATGCTATCCCTCACACTCTGAGCTTCTGCCACACTAGTCTTTTTTATATACTCCCTCCTCCCACAGGGCTATTGTTTATGCTATTCCCTTTTACTGGATTACTCTTTGTCTATTTAACTCCCACTCACTGTTCACATAACAACTCATAATCATACCACCAGGAAGCCTTCCTTGACCTCCATAACAAGACAACTTCTCCTATTTTAAAGTCCTACCTCATAGGGGTTTCTCCAGCACAGCAGTTCTTCCATTATAGACACAGCTAATACAGTCAGTTGGCCTGGAGGTCAATTTTTCCCAGTGTACCAATAGCAATCAAGGCTTAACTACAACAAGACTGTGTACCCAGCTCACAAAGGGGTGCACCAAGAATGTCCACCTCAGGTGATTGGGGAGGCGGTGCTACTGGATAAAGAACAACTAGCACACAAAGCCACTCCATCAACACAGGGAAGCAGCCAAAATGCGGAGACAAAGAAACATGTCATGAATTAAAGAAATGGAGGAAAGCAAATGACATAGAATTCAAAACCACATTTATAAGGTTACTCAAGAATCTTCTACAAACTGCCGAGAAACTTAGTGAGACCTCTGATAAACTTAGTGAAACCTTCAAGGATCTTAATGAGAATGCCAAGAAAATGGAAAAGGACCAGTCAGAAATTAAGCATGCACTGGCTGAAATAAAGAATAATATACAGCCGAAACCGGTTTGGCTCAGCGGATGGAGCATCGGCCTGCAGACTGAAAGGTCCCAGGTTCGATTCCAGTCAAGGGCATGTACCTTGGTTGCGGGCACATCCCCAGTGGGGGGCGTGCAGGAGGCGGCTGATCGATGTCTCTCTCTGTCATTGATGTTTTTAACTCTCCCTCTCCTTTCCTCTCTGTAAAAATCAATAAAATATTTTTTAAAAAGAATAATATACAGAAATCCAACAGCAGACTTGAGGACCCCAAGAATCAAACCAAAGACTTGAAATATGAGGAAGCAAAACCACCCAACCAGAAAAATAAAAAGGAAAAAAAGAGTCCAAAAATGTGAAAATAGTGTAAGGAGCCTATAGGACAACTTCAAGCATACCAACATCAGAATTATGGGGGTGCCAGAAGATGAGAGAGTAAGATACCGAAAACCTACTTGAAGAAATAATGACTGAAAACTTCCCACATCTGGTAAAGAAATGGACTTACAAGTCCAGGAAGTGCAGAGAATCCCAAACAAAAGGAATACAAAGAGGACCACACCTAGACACATCATAATTAAAATACCAAGGGCAAAAAACAAAGAGACAATCTTGAAAGCAGCAAGAGAAAAAGTTAGTTACCTACCAAAGAGTACCCATACTACTGTCAGCTGATTTCTCAACTGAAACTATGCAGACCAGAAGGAAGTGGCAGGAAATATTCAAAGTGATGAATAGCAAGACCCTATAACCAAGATTACTCTACCCAGCAAAGCTATCATTCAGAATTTAAGGGCAGATAAAGAGCTTTACAGACAAAAAAAAACTAAAAGAGTCCATCACCACCAAACCAGGAGTATATGAAATGCTAAAGGATATTTTTTAAGAAGAGGAAAAAAAGTAAATAGCAAAGATAAAAATTATGAACAACAAAGTGACAACAAATACATACCTATCAACAAGTGAATCTAAAAATCAAGTGAATAAAAAATTCGATGAACAGAATAAACTGTTGAATATAATAGAATTGGGGACATAGAAAGGGTATGGACTGACAATTCTCAGGGAGAAGGGGGTGTGAGGGGTGCAGAAAGAGATTGGACAAAAATCTTACACCTATGGATAAAGACAGTGGCAGAGGATAAAGGGTGGGGTGGGGGTGGGGAATTAGGTTGAGGGGAGCTATGGGGGGAAAGGAAGAGGAATATCTGTAATAAACTGAACAATAAAGATTTATTTTTAAAAAATACTCTTCATAATGTGGCCCTTCTTTCCATCTTTGACCTCATTTCCTCTATTGTTCCCTTCCTCACAGGAGTTCAGCATCAATGGCTTACTCGTTGTTTCTCCAAGATCCACAAAACCCCCTCAGAATATTTGTGCTTACTTCTCTGTGCCTGGAGGAGTCTTCCCCCAGATATTTGCCAAACTCACTCCTCACTCCCTTCAAGACATTGTTTCCACCTTCCCTTAGAGAGTCTTTCCTAGCATCTCTATAGCCTCCATTGTTTCTCTATAGCAGTTTATAACTTTCCTTTTTCTAAACAGCACTTTTCATTACTGGTATTCTGGCTAATAAAAGAGTAATATGCAAATTAACCATCACTCCATTACAGCCACAAGCCATGCCCACCAGCCAATCAGGAGTGAGTATGCAAATTAACCCAACCAAAATGGCTGCGGCCACAGAGAGAGCAGGAGGGAGGCTTGGGTTTCCCTGGTGATGGAGGAAGCTAAGCTTTCCGCACACCCTGGCTGGCCCTGGCCTCCACTCCAGGCTACAAAGTTTCAATTATAGAAGATAAATAAACCCCAACAAAATGGCAGCAGCAATGGAGCTGGAGAAAGCAGGAGGCTAGGGTTGCCCCCAGTGATGGAGAAAGCCAAGCTTCTGCAATCCTAACCTGCTCTGGCCTTCGCTTAAGGCTACAAAGTTTCAATTATAAAAGATAAATAAATCCCAATAGAAATGGCTGCTATCACGGAGCAAGCAGAAGGCTTGGTTCCACTCCAAGCTACAAAGTTTCAATTGTAAAAGATAAATAAATCCCAGATACCTGGGCCCCACTTGGGTCACTGCGGGGCATGGCTGGCCTGCAAATCACCACAGGCCCCTCACCCAGGCCACCCAACATTCCAAGGAAACCCACACTCTAATCCGGGACACCCTTCAAGACAAACCAGCTAGTCCCCACCCATGCACCAGGCCTCTAGCCTATTTAATAAAAGAGTAATATACAGATTGACCATCATTCCAACACACAAGATGGCTGCCCCCATGTGGTCAAACATAGCTGCCTCCATGTGGACACAAGATGGTCGCCACCAGATGGCCAGCAGGGGAGGGCAGTTGGGAGGAACCAGGCCTGCAAGGGAGGGTATTTGGGAGTGATCAAGTCTGCAGGGGAGGACAGTTAGGGGTGACTAGGCCAGTAGAGGAGAGAAGTTGGGGTGACTGGGTCTGCAGAGGAAGGTAGTTAGGGGGGACTCAGGCCTGCAGGGGAGGGCAGTTAGGGGTGACCAGGCTGGCAGAGGAGAGAAGTTGGAGGTGACCAGGTCTGCAGAGAAGGGCAGTTAAGGGAGACCCAGGCCTGCAGGGAAGAGCTGTTGGGGTGGACAGGTGTGCAGAGGAGGGCAGTTAGGGGTGACCAGGCCTGCAGGGGGAGGGCAGTTAGGGGAAAACAGGCTGGCAGGGGAGCAGTTAGGCATCAATTAGGCTGGCAGGGGAGTCGTTAAGGGGTGATTAGGCTGGCAGGCAGAAGCGGTTAGGGGCAATTAGGAAGGCAGGCAGGTGAGCAGTTAGAAACCAGCAGTCCTGGATTATGAAAGGAATCCCAGATTGGAGAGGATGCAGGCTGGGCTGAGGAACACTCCTCAACCCCCTGCACAAATTTTGTGCACCAGGTCTCTAGTTAATTATATATTTATTTATCTCTTTATTAATTTATGCCTCCACCACTTTATTTTAAACCTCTCAAGTGTTAAATATTTTGTTAAGCATCTAGGAGCTTAATAATTACCCCATGAATGAGTGAACATGATTGCCAATATCCAACTATTTTGAATTATCTAACGGTTTGAATTTTTCATGTCACCTGGATTTAGAATAGGAAATAAATGAACTGTTTAATAACTAATTTAAAAAGGGATAGCAATTAAAAGTGTAGTCTTTTAATGATTAGCTAAGAATGATTACAAATCTGTGTAAACCAATTGTAAAATAAATGCAAGTTTTATTGTTGTGGTTTCTTAATTGGTTTCTTAGGAAAGTTCAGGGTCAGAGAAGTTATTTCCTTTATAGTTTTCCTTTAGCAATCCTCTGCAAAGTCTGTCATCAACCTCTACTCATGACAGTATTATGGCAATAATATTGTGTCAGTGAAAAGATTGTATAATTTATAAGAAAAAAATAGATAATAATGCTCAAAACAGTAAAATCATTCAGTAGCTTCTCTTTGTTCTTGGAGAATTCTGGTCCCTAATGTCACTTAAAGGCCTTCTGTTTTCTGTCCTCTGCCTACCTCCCCAACCTCATCTTAACCACTCTTGCCTTTGTTCTTTCCATGTGAATCCCACCATCTTCTTGTTAATTCTTTGAAAGTAAACAAGTCTTTTTGCCTCAGAGCCCCCTCATAGGCATCACTCTGATTTCTTATCAAAGGTCAATATCTGCAGGAAATCTCCCAGTCCAGCAGACTAAGAGAGCTTCTCCTGTTACAAATCCTCAAAGCTCTCTCTGTACTTCTCCATCCAAACATGTGTTATAATTATGTATTTAATTTACTTATTTAATATTTCTGTAACCACTATTATATCTCAACACTTAACATGACATCTAGTACATAAGAAATGCAATAACTATTGTATAATAACAGCATTGATGTAGAAATGCCCAAACCTGTACAGAATTTTTACAAAAATTTATTTAGGCCAAACAGAGAATATACCTGGAAGCAAGATCTTAATGGACTGCCCTCACCAGTTTGGCTCAGTGGATAGAGCATCTGCCTGTGGATTAAAGAGCCCCAGGTTCAATTCTGGTCAAGGGCATATACCTTGGTTGCGGGCACATCCCCAGTGGGTGGCATGAAGGAGGCAGCTGATCTATGTTTCTCTCAATGATGTTTCTAACTCTCTATTCCTCTCCCTTCCTCTCTGTAAAAAATCAATAAACCATATTGATACATCTACACAATGGAATACTACCCTGCTATAAAAAAGAAGGAACTTTTACCATTTGCAACAGCATGGGTGGAACTGGAGAGCATTATGCTATGTGAACAAGCCAGTCGGAGAAAGATAAATATCACATGATCTCATGTGTGGAATATAATGATCAACATAATTTGATAAACAAGAATAGATCCAGAGACAAATGGCAGGGGAGGGGAGAGTTAGAGAGGAACCAAAGGACTTGTATGCATGCATATTAACATAACCAATGGACACATATATTGGGATGATTCAGACTTGCCTGGGATGGGAATGGCTGACAGGGAGGGGAGGCGGGTAGGTGGTCAAGAAGGAAAAATGAGAAGTGTAAAACTTTAGACAATAAAAAAAATAAAATAAAGTCACACATCCTATATAAATATATATATCCTATATAATAAAGAGGGAATATGCAAATTGACCATCACACTGTCCCAAAGATGGCAGCATCCATAGCTACAAAATGGCAGCACCCAGACCCCTCAGCCCTGCCGGAGTTCCTCAGTCTGTTCAGCCCCACCTAGTATGTAAGTGTTGGGATATAATAGTGGTTCCAGAAATATTAAATAACTGTGTGTGTGTGTGTGTGTGTGTGTGTGTGTGTGTGTGTGTGTGTGTTTTAAGATTTCAACAGACTAAAATAAATGCTTCAAAGAATAACAACTTGCAGTTTCTTCTTTGCATTTGAGGTTAGGGAGGGGTTACATGCAGGTGGGAGAAAGCAAGGCAGGGACCAGATTACAGGGATGGTTAGGATTATGTGCTCTCTTAAGTGTTGACACACTTTAAAAAGGGGGGTGTAAAAGAGGTCATTTAAAAAGTGTGTTAACCTAGATGCTGAGAAACAATGAACAGGGCTTGTTTCAGGCAATGATAAGCCTTTTACAAAAAAAATTTACATGCCTGGAGTGTGACTACCCTCCATGACCTGCCCAGTTAGGAATTTATGATCACCCTATAAGGTTACTCTAAATAGAACCTTTTTCATCCACAACAGTGTAAAATGAGAATGGTCAAATGTTGACTTAAGTAATTTTGTTTACTGGTATATTTAAGAGCATTTCTGAGCACCATAGAATATGGGAATAGATGAGGTCCCCAAAATATATTGAAGAATCATCTTCTGTGAAGACTCTTAAAATCTTAATATGAGAAAATGAGACAGAAAGTGAGTGGGAAAGAGAGAGAGCTGCAATGCCCAATATGTTTGCCACTAGCCCCATGTGACTACTGAGTTCTTGCAATTGACTAGTCCTTGCTGAGATGCTAAGTATTAAATGCACAACAGATTTTAGAATACTGGCAAAATAAGTAAAATATCTCAATAATAATTTCTACATTGATTACATGTTGAAATAATATTTTGGTTTTATTGGGTTAGTAAATAAAATAAAATTATCATGAACTTAATTTTCTTTTTACCTTTTTTTAAATGTGACTCCTAGGAAATTTACCATATTGTAGCTTACATTATATTTCTATTGAAGCCAGGATGGTGTATGGTATTTCAGGATGATGATGCCTGAAGATAGGCATGATGGAGTGAGAAAAGCTGTTAATAGATTTGTCTACTATAAGAAGTCATGAAGAATCTTTTGTTAGTAATATGCTTTTTCTTCCCACTTCCACCCTCCCCCACTTAGCTGTACCTGTGCTACTTCACCACACATCCAAATATTTGTTCAATATGTCGCCCCATTTGCTCAATCCATATAATGCACCTTCTCATGCTATTATTTAATCAGTATCTTAAAAAGTGACATAAAGTTTGCAAAGTTCAGCTTTCTTACTTTGATGAATTCTAAATGGCCAGTTTGTTGAAGGAGTGAGTGATTGGGACAGTTTGGCATGAGGAGTCATTTCTATCCAAGGTAACCAGGAGCAAACACTACAAGCAGCAGTTCTGTTTAGAAAAGGCACAGGATTTCTTATCATACCTCTGAAATCTTCACCTCTCCCAGGAGTTTTCTTTGTATTCCCACAGCATTTTGTCCATGTTATTTTTACATGCTGTCTTCCTCTTAAGATCCCACAGAAAGTGATGTATATATTTACTTTGATATCCTTACCATCTAACTCAGCACCAGTGCCTGACACAAAGCAGACACTCAATAAGTCTTTTCTAGAATTTGTTGAACAAATTAACTTTTCCTCATTCTGACCACTCCTTGACTCTAACCTAAACACTTACTACATATTCAGTTTATGGACTTATAGTTAATAAACCATTGCCCCGGTATTCCTTTAAGATCATTTTGTGAGTATGCGTTTGGCATGGCTAAATCAAATTTAGAGTCTTATCTCTTCCTATAATGCCTAGGGTTATGCTTTAAGCATTTCATGGGTTCATTACATACTAACTGATTAACAAACTGTAATCCTTAAACCAAACACTATTCCCACATAAGGTAAAGGACCTGACCAGCAGTTGTGCTTAGTGTACCCCACTTTCTGGGAAGCACTCTAAGCTTATGTATAAAATTATTATTTACACAACTTAGTGAGTATACCTCCAAAATATAAGTTACAGTTTAGAATATGCTGCTATATCACCAAAATATGAAGCTCAAATTATTCCTTTTGAACATCAATTCCACAGGACATAAAGATATTGAAAACTACATCAAGGGTGTGTACTGAGAAATGTATATTAGGCAATTAAGTCTAGGTGAGTGGAGCAATGAAGTAGTTGTATGTACATTATGGACTAATATTTAGAAACTCCATGTCTGACCAGCCACACCCAAGCTCTTGCTTCTGCACAATGACATGGAGGTGCAGCAGCATGTCTGTTGGCTGTCAGAATGCAACACAAGGAGACAGATAACTTTGCATTGGCAGCCCAAGAGAGTTGCTTTGTTTCAACAAAAGCCTCAGGCAGCCTAACTAGGTGAAGGACAAAGCAGCAAATATCCACAATTTTATAAATTTTTGCTAATCAAAGAGGAATCCAAGTGTACTCCTGGACTGATTCTGACACCTGAATGAAATGTGAACATTAACCACTCAGGTATAAGTAAATTTGAAATTTAGTTTTAGGAATTTCAACTGGATGATTCACATGAAGGAGTCACAATTCCCAGGCAAAAGGGATTTTACATCACAGAAGGTTTTTCTCCCACAATAGTAGCCCTGGCAACAATCACAAGATAGTTTTAATTGCCAAAAGTGTGTTTGTGTGTGTGTGTGTGTGTGTGTGTGTGTGTGTGTGTAGATCCCTCCAAATGTTGTAAACCTAAATAATCAACACTTATGATATAAATGGCTGATCTGGCCTATGTCCAGGCCATTACTACTTTTATCTTTGGTGGCCATCAACTGCCTTAGCAATCGTCTAGAGAAAATGTGTATAAAAAATTTGCAACCCCATTTCAGTAATTGATAGTGGGTCATTGGCATTGTGGCAGTTACAATCATTTCATTTTTCCATAAAGAAAGTAATAATCTATTAATGTAAATTCAACTAGAGGCATGAACATTATTTGTGCCAACATATCCTCTTCTTCCTAAGAACTGTAATTTGCCATTTCCCTGACAATCAATGTTGCAAAGAGGTCCCATACAAACTCATAGAAACTTATTTAACCCATTGTTTGGCTGAGATACTATGGAAGAAGAAAATGGAAGGTCAATAGGGAAGGGTCAGGAAGAAAAAACGGGATTCCATTGAGTAATGGTCAGAAATAGGAAAACTCCTAGGGAAATTATAAGTTGATTTGAGGCATATTATGAATTAGTTAAGATACGGGGTTACCTGAGAAAGCAACAACCTTTGTAATAATGTTTCCATGGGGAATGTATCTGAAATAACTTTCTGAAATGAAACCTGTTCTATACCACTTTTTGCCTAGAAAAATATTAAAATTAAGAGCAGTAAAAAAGTAGTTACGGCTAATTTTTAAAAAATCAAAGGAATTTATTCATTCACCCCTCCTTAATGGAGATACAGGCAAGTAAACAAAGTATATGGAGTGCTAAATGTTTTTATTAAGTGCGAGGTGACCTGGAGCACTAAATTAAATGAAGATAGAAAAGTGGTTAAGAAAGGTGTGAGGAATTAGTTCAGTGAATTAAAAAAAAAAGATAAAACGCAGACAAAATTATTCTAAGCAAAAATAAAATAAAAACAAAATAATACTTCTGGAGATAAGAGAAATAATAGAGTCAAAAAAAATTCACATGATTCCGGTTTTAACTGCAGGGACACAGTACATAGTACTATTCATCAAGAGAGGACACAAAGAGGAGATCCAGCCTGGGGATGAAGATGTGAATTTCGTTTTAGATGTGTAAGTTTGAAATACCTAAGGAACACACAAGTGGTGGGATCCCAGGATCAGATCTATATCTGGAGTTGAGGCTTATGAGAGACTTGTGGGCTGGAATACAGATTTTTAAGTCGCAGAGATAATAACTATAGGTTTTGCAGAAAACAAAACCCTCCACTCCCTCCCACACTCAGATGCAAGCTTGATCTCCAGTGTTGGTCAGGGCACATGCCAGAAGCATCCAATAGATGTGTCAGTCTCACATCAATGTTTCTCTCTGTGTGTCTCTTCCTCACTCTCTCTAAAAATCAATGGAGCTTTGCCAGCATGGCTCAGTGGTTGAACATTGACCTATGAACTAGGAGTCACAATTCAATTCCTGGTCAGGGCACATGCCTGGGTTGTGGGCTCAATCCCCAGTGCGGGGTGTGCAGGAGGCAGCTGGTCCATGATTCCCTCTCATCATAAATGTTTCTATCTCTCTCTCTCCCTCTCCCTTCCTCTCTGAAATGAATTAAAAAAATTTTTTTAATCAATGGGAAAATATCCTCAGATGAGGATTAACAACAACAACAACAACAAAGTACTGGAGTCACATGCACTGAATGTTATGTCAGCTTGAAGCAGGGCTTCATTTACTTTATTTACATAGTCAAGTAAAGGAGCCAGCAAGAGAAGGAAGGAATTTGTAGATACATACAAGAGAAAGAGGGATAATCAAGAAGCAAAGGAAGCCCTAGCTGGTTGGTTCGGTGGATAGACGATTGGCCTGCAGACTGAAGGGTCCTGGGTTGATTCTGGTCAAGGGCACATGCTCAGGTTGTGGGCTCCATCTCCAGTAGGGGACATGCAGGAAGCAACGATCAATGATTCTATCTCATCATTGATGTTTCTATCTTTTTCTCCCTCTCTCTTCTTCTCTGAATCAATAAAAATATTTTTTTAAAAAGAAGCCAATTAAGTTATAAAGAATGGAAATGATGGGATTCAGAGCCCAAAGTGAAGGGAGGACTGCACCTTTCATTAGAGGATTAAAGAAGAAAAAAAGGAAGAGTAGGATAATTTTGTTGGCTGAAGTTGAGGGTATTCTTTCTGATTATTTCTATTGTCTCTGTGCAGCAACAAATAAGCTCATCAGCTGAGGAGAGGTAGGAGTAAAAATGGTGTAGAGTAAGATAGTAGGAGAGAGGGCTGATTCTACACACAAAAAACACTTGTCAAAAATACTGCCAAGAGCCTAATAAGATTGTCGTTTCATCATCAACTGGATGAAGTCCTAGCTAAACTCTAAGATTTATGAACTGAAAGAAAATAGAAAAGTGAAGATATTGGAAGCTCTTATGAGATGAAAGAATACTTGTTGAGAAAAAAAACACTGAGACCTGAAATAATGACACAAATTTAATATTTAAAGTAGAGTAATTCCAGATGATGGTATGGTTCAGGGCTTGACCACTGGAGTAGGTGGCTGAAGATGATGGTGACAAGGATCATGGGAGTTGATAGATCACCAAAGTAAGCAGAAAATTTCTGATGAATCCCAAAGTGAAGGGTTTAAAAAGACAGAGAAGAGGGATGTCATAAGAACATAAAAACCAAGCTGAAAATTTCCCAAAGGCCAAAGCTTTTTGAGCAAGAAAAACAAAAAAATAGTTATTAGATGACAGCACAAAAATAAGATAAATAACCATGAGTTTACACAGATATAAATGAGTGATTAAATAAATAGGGAAGAAGGGACAAATATTCCATATAGAATAATTTTCAATAACAAATGTAGAAGAAATGTGGAAAACAGAAAATCACCACAGTGATCACATTAAGGAGAAACAGAATACGTACAGAGCCTCAAGTTATATTCCCCAACATATTTATTTATTACTGTAGTGATTTTAATGTATGTCCAAATTTTCCAAATTTTTTTCAGTATTCCTCCCTCTAGGATGTGGAATTTAATTCTCCTTCCCTTAAGTGTGGGCTAGATTTAGTGACTCACCTTTAATCAAAAGAGTAAGAAAGGGGGAAAATAGTAAGTTTACAGTAGAGAAATTCATCAGTTACTGTAGGGAGCGATCTGCTGGCAAAGCTGCAAACAAGTTCCAGCTTAGAAGGCACAACCCTCTTAGCATAATTAAGCTTGATCTTGTGACTGCTCCCTAGATCTTTCCTGGGTAGCTAATGGGCTGTGGGAGGTGCAGCAAGCATTGCCAAAACAAGTGAAATGTACAAGAACATTGTAAATTACCTTGTTTACCTCTAACTATAAAATAAAGCATCAGCTTGCAGTCTGGATCTGTTCTGTGGTGTCAGTCACGCACAGATGATCCACCTAGACCCAGCTTATTCTCTTTGTCTGTCTTTTGTTCATCCTTCGCAGGTCGTGGCACAAAGTACCACCTTAATCAAGTGATAAAGAAGTACATTATCAGCCTGAAGTCATGATGACATCATGTATCCCTTTATGTGATGTGATGGTGTTGAGGACATCAGGAACAGGTAACAGGTGCTAGGCCAGTGGGGATAGACCCAACCTTGGTTCAGCAACCTCGGTACTTGAGCTCTGGCTAGGGAAGAATTCAGAGCCAAAACTCAAACTATTACATAACATTTATTTAGAAAATCACAGAGGTAAAAGTAATTCATGGAAGAAATGGGCTGAAGAAAAAAATACAATGGCAAAGGAGGGACCTTGGAGCTTAGAAGTGAGGAAGGTAAAGTTGATGTTCCTGGTAAATAGGGCAGTGGAAAGAGAAAGGGGCAGATGTGCTCCTGGGAAGTAGAGCACAATGAGATTCTCTGTTCTAAGGGTTTTAAAGTTGGGGATTTTAGGGGAGGTCCCAAGGGAAGATCTTAACAGAATATTCATGAACTTTCTAGATGTGTCCTT
Source organism: Lasiurus cinereus (assembly GCA_011751065.1). Classification (NCBI taxonomy): domain Eukaryota; kingdom Metazoa; phylum Chordata; class Mammalia; order Chiroptera; family Vespertilionidae; genus Lasiurus; species Lasiurus cinereus. The sequence continues at coordinate 13,343,719 of JAAGEH010000020.1, forward strand.
TCAGGGTCTAGATCTCCGCTGATAGATCAACACCCAGACAAGGGGTTAATATTATATAATGCATCTGGTCCTGAGGTCACTTGTTTTGTTTTGCTGCTTTTCTGGGCCTGGAGCTGAAATACAATTGAGGCCTAGATATTATCTCAAAGGAAGAAAGGTCAGGGGGTCCAAACCACCTGACCAGGGATATGTTAGGGGAGCAAAGTTCACCCTGGGGATAAAGTCTCCCCTACAACTATCTTTTGATGGGCATCAGGGCTTTCCGCCCTGCTGACCTTCTGTATCTGGCCCTTCATCCTTCCTCTGCTCCTGTCTCCCTAACTGCTTACCACAATGGGAGGGGCTCTTCACTTCTATGGTAATCCCCCTCAAATCCATAACTGCAGTTTAATCATGAGAACATCATACAAACACAAATTGAGGAATTTTCTACAAAATATCCAACCAGTAATTTTCAAAAGAAAGACTAAAATAAGGAAAAATAGATTGGAGGAGACTAAGATGACATGTCAGCTAATGCACTGTAGGACTGGATTGGAAATTAGAGGGGGGAAAAATAGTGGAAAAACTGGTAAAGTCCAAATAAAATCTATTGTTTAGTTAATTTTGTTGTACCAATGCTAATTTTCCAGTTTGGATAAATGTGCCAAAGTTAGATAAGAGATAAAACATCAGGGGAACTGGCTGAAGGGTATAAACAATAGTTTATAATTATGAATTCTTTAAAAATAAAAAATTTAAGAGAAAAGCTTGAATGAGTAAAAATAAGTAGCTATGAGACTAGTATGTTATTTAAAGATAGCAGGTATAATGAGAGTCAGAGCTGGACAGCATGAGGATCAACAGAGAAGGAAGTTTTATAAAAAGGTAAAGTCATTTGGCACAACATTGTAGAATAAGGGTAAGTACCAGGTTATCATCTCCACCTTAGAATCTAACATTTATTTGACTTGATCCTGTCTGAAGGTCAAATAAGAGTTAAAAAGTATTCATTGCATTTGGTAATTATCTGATCCAACTATTCTGTGGACCACTGGTTGTGATTAGAAAAGCCATCATCCTTGAAATCTGTCAGCAGTATCATCAGCTCCATTCCATTATCCATGTCAGATCTAGGCTATTTCTCACTTCAGAATTTGCATCTCCCACAAACAGGTTTATAAATGGTCTAAGGAAAGCTACAAGTGCTAAGCTGCTTTGCACAATAGAAATGACTGACATGGTTGGAACCTAGTGAATGATCATGCTCTCTGCTCATCTTTCCAATTTTCTCACCCCCCTCCCCAAAGGGAAGTTTTTCTACAAAGTACTTTAAACATTAGGTCAAAACATTGGGTGTTGCGGGGTAGTTAACAAAGAAAAGGAATTTTTTTTTAAATACTAAAGTTTGTTGAGTAGGTATAAAGTGTTCAAACTAGCAGTAGATATTTTACATAAATTATCTCAATCAGATCATTTAGAAAATAGTCACTATGATAATTTGAAAAAGGAATAATGTATATCACTCTAAATTTAAGAATTAGGAAAAATGAGGGTCAAGATGGGATGGAAAAGTTTTAAAGTACTGTATGACAAGTAGACTCTTATATAATAGCTATATTATGTCATCTAATTCAATCTATGCTTTATTTATTATGGTTAAGTGCCAGCTCACAACCATGGCAGAATGAATCACAACTGCAAACAGAGAGCCATGCAACAAAGGAAAATGGTAAAGGCACACAGAGTAGACACCATTCATCACAACCAGGAAAACAACTCAACTCTGCATTACTAGTAATATTCCTCTCAAAGTTTTTAAAAAAAGAAACTTTAACTTTGCAAGTGTCTCACTAGATTCATCAGTCTGACAAATACAATTAAAATTAAAATGTTTGATGATAGGTAAGTGAAAGACAGTAGATTAAATAGAAAGACAGACAGATAATAAAGTGGTGATAAATGTGTTCTAGGAACCAAATCTGAAACTTGAGTGAATAATATTATGTTAAAAAATGAAGAAGAAAAAAAACCTTCTTCTAAGGCTGGCAATATTTGAGTGCTTAAATAAACAACTGAAAAACAACTACAATAAAACAGCATTAAATTTTTTTTTTAGTGTTTGACTTTTGAAAAGCTTAAAGTGCTTTGTATCTCATATCAGTTCCATTCCCAGAATTAATTTTGAATCAGCATCATGAATAAGCAAACTAATCTATTAAAAAGCAAAACTATCTGGACCAAATAAAATCTTGGTAGAGTGTTCATTGTAGCATAGTCACCAATCTCAGATAGATGTTCTCATGATAGTCACAGAGCTATAACTTTCCTCATTCATATCCAGTAGAAAAGAGTGAGAGTTCTTATCCCAGCATTCCCACCCAACCAAAGATTCATGTGTCCTGTTGTCTCCAGTGATCCAATGATCACATGACCTTCTCCAAACAAGTAATTACAACCAGAAAATATGATACACTAATTGGCTCAGACATAGGTACTGCTCAAACCTAGATGGGTGTCAAAACAATACTACCTCAGGAGTGGAAAGAAAAATGGAAATACAGTTATCAAGAAAAGGGGAAACAAGTATTGTGAATCCAAAATATTTCAACAACCTCCATTAGTAACCCTGTCAAGCACTGAGAGAGAACCTGATTAATCTTTAAAGACTTCCACAAAAGGTGACCAGCCCCCTATCAGTATCACCCTATTAACACAAAGTAGGGAATCTTTCTCAGCAGTGCTTTGAAGTCACTTTTAAGTAAAAGAAAGAAAAAGGAAGCTTGATTTGTTTGGAATGTTTTCACTGGATAGATTAATTAATCTGTGAAGAATTGTACTGACATGATTAATACATAAAGCACCAGTTCCTATGATTTCAAAGAGGGCACCCATGGAAGTCAGAGCTGTGATCTTGAAAAGATTTGGCTGCTCATTAAAAAAAGCTCTGAAAGGTTTCCATTGTGGGCATAGGGGAAATAAAAAGAAAACTCATACAAAGATAAAGACTCCAGAAAAGTAATACAACAGAACACGTTCAGTAACATTGTTTATATTAAAATAAACCTACTGGCTAATGCTTCCTAAGCTAGGTATGGAAGCCTAATGAGTTCAGGCAGCCAACCAAAAGAACACATTCTGAGAACTTAACAATGGCTAGAATGGCAAATATTCAGCAGGGGTTTTCTTCAAAGGGTAAACAGAAAACAGTGGGGCCATAGCGTAATCATATGTTGTGAAAAATGCTAGTGTATTCTTAGGGCCTATTCAGAAAACAGGAAACTTTTTAACATTCATGCTAAATGTGTAATGTTATAAATTAGTGATCACAATAAATGCATGTAATCAAACAGTGATAGCTTATAATAGCAATGGCTTAAATTTCTTTCACTGTTTATGGAACTCTCTCTGAAATTCCTTATCTATTAGATCAACTATGACATTATTCTTTTATTATATATGTATTGAATGAATAGATGCATGCATGCATTAAGTGAGTTAACTAGTAATTGAACTTTGGAAGTTTTCACACAGAGTTAATTTTCTATTGTAAACTTGTGTGATCAAGAGTTGGAGTGTTTGCTTATTCTTGCAAAAAAGATTTTGCTATGTAAGCTAATTTCTGATTGCATTACCAGGCCATTTTTTAGTATGGTTATAATGACTATGTCAGAAACACACTGGCCCACACAGGGTTTTTGGACAAATTAGAGAAGGTGTCCTTCAAGGATGGATGTAGCTCCTTGACCATAGGACTTGGTGAAAAGGTAGAACTATGGTATAAAGATAAAAGGTGCCTCATCCTCTGGAATATTTGGGGAACTGGCAAGAGGCTGTGAGTTTCCACACATCCTCATCTCTGTTCAAAGTGTAAGTGGTACAACCCTGGCTCAGACTATGAAAATGCAAAATAATTATAAAGAAAGAAGCAAAAATCAGAATTCTTGCTATTTTGTTTTGTGGAATCATTTCCCAAAAGACAGATTCTAATAAATTATATAATCAATAATTTTAAAAACATCTACTAGAATATACTTAAATGTTAAAAATTCAAATTTCCCTCAAAGTATTTTTCAACCTATTCTTTCTTATTGATAAAATTTTTCCAGAAGGCCAGCAAAATCAAATCATTAAAAGGCTCATACATATACTATACTATACCTGGTCTAAAAACTTCCTAATCTGATCTCATGAAAATGTTTCAAATTAAAATGTTAATGCTACCCCAAGGTTGTTATTTTTTTTATTTCTTCTTTTGCATCAGTGAAGGTTATTTTTATTTCTTTCTTGACTTCCCAATGGCTATTATGATCAACTAAAGTTCCCCCAGTTTAATTCTAAGAGATGGGGTATACTCAGAGCAGGGAAAATGGAGAAACAATGATGGAGAATGGTAATGAAATCTATTTTATCCTGAAGCAATAACAAAATAAATTCAATTTGCACAAAAGGATTCTGATTTGCAGCCAAAGGACTAAAACAGTTTTTCTGTTTACTCTTCATTACAAAAGTTTACATGCCACATTCTTTTCTGTTTATTTATAGCCATTAAATGAGCCTGTCCCTCATTTGCAAATAGTTCTACATGATGAAATAGAAATGTGCAGATCCAGTTTTGAATTTCAGTTTTTAATAACAGTCCTTATTTTTGGAAAATCACTGAGTGTCTTCATTTCATCATCTGTAAGATGGAGATTGGGTTAAAGAGGTGATTACCAGGTGTACCGATTAATAATGCAGATTTTCAGTAGATGGAGTTACACATATGTTGATATATATATGCAATGTGATATGTATGCTATTTTGTTGTATTGACAACAAACTTCAAAACTTCATATGTCAAATTTTCAAAATGTGTTAACATCATAGATATTTTTACATTTAAAAATGTCAAATTTCATGCCCCCAAAAAAGAGCATTTGCAGAAAGTTTTAATTTATTACATTATTTTGAAGAAAAGTGCTACTGAATACTTTGGGAAGCTTATAGTGAATAGGCTCCATCCCAAGATACTTTTGAATGCTGGTTTAAATGCTTTAAAAGTGATGATTTCTATGTAAAAGACAAAAAACTTCCAGGTCAACCAAAAAAGTTTGAAGACCAACAATCACAAGCATTATTGGATCAAGATGCTTGTCAAATTCAAAAACAACTTGCAGAAAGATTAAACGTTGCTCAGCAAACAATTTCTGATCATTTACAAGCAAATGGGAAAGATTTTAAAGTAAGAAAAATGGGTGCCACACCAACTGAATAAAAGACAAATGGAAAACCAAAAAGTCATCAGTTAAATGTTGCTTCAATGGCACGAAAGAAAGTCTTTTTTGCATCTAATTGTGAATGGCGATGAAAAGTGGATTTATTTTGAGAATCCCAAACGCACAAAATCATAGGTTGATCCAGGTCAGCCATCAACATTGACTACAAGGCCAAATTGCTTTGGAAAGAAGACAATGCTCTGTGTTTGGTGGGATCAAGAAGGTGTGGTGTATGATGAGCTTCTAAAACCAGATGAAACCGTTAATACTGATCACTACCGACAACAAATAATCAATTTGAACCATGCTTTTATTGTGAAATGACCAGAATGGGCCAGAAGACATGACAAAGTAATTTTGCTTCATGATGAGGCACTATACCACACACTTCAAAACCAGTTAAAGACACATTAAATGATCTGACCTGGGAAGTATTAACCCACACGCTGTATTCACCAGACCTTGCTCCTTCAGATTACCACTTGTTCTGATTGATGGCACACACACTTTTTGAGCAGCACTTCAAAACATATAAAGTGGAAAATTGGGTCTCTGAATGGTTTGCCTTAAAACAAGAAAAGTTTTATTGGGACGGTATCCACAAATTACCTGAAAGATGGGGAAAATGTGTAGCTAGCAATGGACATTACTTTGAATAAAACACTTTTGATATTTCTCTTGAAATTACTGTTTTCTTTGATTACAAAATCTGTATTATTATTAACCAATATACCTAGTATACTGATAGCAGCGGCCATCATTTATTGACAGACTACTATATACAATGTACCTAGCAGCTAAGTGAATCCTTGCAGTTGCAATATTTCATCTAATTCTTAGAAGTCTCTAAAAGTGAATGATTTTACAAGAGAGAAGCTGAAGCTTGGATGTATCAAATAACCTACCAGAGTCCTAGAGCTGTAGCTGTTGGGGCCAGGAGAGAACCAGAGGTTATCAATTAACAAGCCATCTGGGATTCCTTCTTACATATTTACAGGCTAACAAAAAAAAAGCAATCTACAAAGTGAATCTCAGACAATAGCTATCTGCAGGTTTTCCTTTTTTTCACATTCCTAAGTGTTTTACCTCCAGAAGCATACACTGAGTTTTCCAAAGGCTAGTGAAAAAAATAACATGAGTGCTCTCTTAGTGAGCATGCTAAGAGTGGCTCTCTGTAGACTTGGGAGATTTAAAATTTAACTGCTAAATCCACTGCTGTTTCATATCATCAGGTATGTCTCATAGTACAGATTCAGATTTCATTTTACATAACTCATATTTTTTAAATAATTTATATAATACAAAGAAAATATCACAAGCTATAAAGCCTATTCCAAAAGTACAATTCAGGAAACATTTTAAAAAATAGTTCCATCATAAAACAACTGGGTAGTTTCTGAAATGGCTGCTCTGGCTAAAAGAGATCTTTCAAATTTATCACATGACTTCAAAGACACATGGATACATGGTAAGTACTTATTTATACACCATTCACTCCACATAATATATCAAGTTTACTTATTGTTCTGGACACTAACTGGAGATACAACCAAGATGGTCTTCAAGAAACACGAAGAAACAAAATAAACAAGTAAATAAAATATACTAAATAACCATAGATTGGGATAATTATTGCAACGAAAATAGAATGTTCTTCTAGGGAAAACTTAATGGAGGAGACAGTCCATTTTAGCTGGAGTAGTTAGGAAAAGCTCTTTTGAAATTTAAAGAATGAGAAGAAGCCGAACATAAGAAGAACCAGGCTTATAAAGGCCATGAGGTGGAAAAGTTTGGGAAGTTCTGGAAACTGTGGGTGGTTGGTACATAAGAAAGTAGGTATTGAAAATCATACCTAACATCACACTTAATGTTGAAATATTTTTTGTACCTATATGAGGTGATGGATGTTAACTAAACTTATTATAGTGATCATTTTACATTATATTAGTCACATTATTATTCTATATACCTATGCAGTGCTGTATATTAATTATATCTCAACTAGTGACCCAGTGCATGAAATTCATGCACATTAAAAGGGAATAATTAGAGGAAATATTTTTATATTGCTACTTGCCCTTTCTCTGTAATAGAAGTGTCAGAGATGAAAGAAAATTAGTAAAATGTATATGAAAATCTTCCTCCTATCAGAGTCTGGGGCAGCTGTGGGACCCAGAGTCAAGTCCCTGCACACCTGTGGCACCTCAAAATTGCTCAAGACCTGGACACAGCCAGCCCCACCCTGACTGGGCAAGGTCCAGACCCGGCATAAGCTGAGGTCTCCTGGCCTGGTGCCAGGGCAGGGGGTGCAGCCTTAAGTCCCTGCTGATTGCTTGTTAAGGCTTGTTACAAGAACTCAGCCTCCGCTGTGGGTGCAGTTATCTTGATCATTACAGTGATGGGTCCAGTTGCATATTCCCTCTTTGTTAGATAAGATAAAACTGTGTGTAAACTTATATATATATACACACACACACACACACACACACACACACACAAAAGGTAAAAAAAACGAAAAGCTTTCCCCTTAAAACCTGGAGCAAGACAAGAATATTGGTTCTTACCACTTTCATTCAACATAGATTTTTAGTCAAGAAAAACACTAAATGGCATCTAGATTGAAAAAGAAGTAAAGTGATCTCTATATGAAGATAACATAATCTTGTACATAGAAAAACCTAAGGTGTCCACAAAAAATTATCCAGAAACACCATTAGAGCTAATAAATGGGTATAGGAAAGCTGCAGAATATAAAATCAACATACAAAAATCAATTATATTTCTATATACTTCCAATAAGCAATCTGAAAGTAAAATTAATAAAATATTCATTTCTAAAGCATCAAAAGAAATAATCTTTAGGAATAAATTTAACAAAAAAGTTCAAAACTTGTATATTAAAGCCAAAAAACATTATTGAAAAAATTAAAGAAATATAAATAAAAGGGAAGATATTACATGTTACAAGACTTATTAGAAGCCTCAATATTGTTAAGAATTTATGGACAGATACAAGGCAATTTCTATTAAAATGTTAGGTGCCATTTTTTGCAGAAATTGACAAATTGATCTCATAATTCTTACAGAAATGCAAGGGAACCAGAACACTCAATCCTGAAAAAGAACTTAGTAGGAGGACTAACACAAATTTAAAAAGTTCCTACAATGATTAGTAATCAAGATAATGTAGTAATGACATATGAATATACTTACAGATTAATGGAATGGATTTGAGAGTCCAGAAATAAATCTATGTTTCTATAATCAACTGCTTTTAACAAGGGTACCAAGACCATTGAATGGGGAAATAGTAGTCTTTTTAAGAAATGGTGCTGGGATAACTGGATATCCACATGCAAAAGAATGAATCTGAACTCCTTCCTCATAACATATACAAATATTAACTCTTAATGGATCAAACACCTAAATGTAAGAGCTAAAGAATAAAACCCTTAGAAGAAAACATAGCCTTAAATCTTCACAATCTTGTATTGGACAATGCTTTTTGAGATATGACACCAAAAGCATAAGCCACAATGAATAGAAAGATGATAGATAGACAGATAAATCTTTATCAAAATTATGCCGAAACCAGTTTGGCTCAGTGGATAGAGTGTTGGCCTGTGGACTCAAAGGTCCCAGGTTCGATTCTGGTCAGTGGCGTGTACCTTGGTTGCGAGCACATCCCCAGAGGGAGACATGCAAGAGGCAGCTGATCAGTGTCTCTCATCGCTGTTTCTAACTCTCTATCCATCTCCCTTCCTCTCTGTAAAATTTCAATAAAATATATTTTTAAAAAGATTCGTTAATAAAAAGGTAATCCAATTTTTTAAATGGGCAAGGTTCTGAATTGACATTTCTCCTAAGAAGATATGCAAATGGCCAATAAGCACATGAAAATATGTTCAACAACATTAGCCATCAGAGAAATACAAATCAAACCCACAATAAGAAAGCATTTCCCACTAGAATGGCTATAATAATAAAGACAGGTAGTGACATGTTGGCAAGGATGTGGAGAAATTGGAACCCATACACAGATGGCTGGAATATAAGGTGGTGCAGCTGCTTTGGAAAACAATTTGGCAGTTTAACTGTAGAATTGCCATAGAACCCAGTAATTTTAATCTTAGATATACACAGAAATGAAAATACTACATATGTCCACACAAATAGTTGTACATGAATACTCTCAGCAGCATTATCCATAATAGTCAAAAAGTTGGAACAACTCAAATATCTAACAACTGGTGAATGGATTCATAATATGTGACACATCTATACAATGGAATTTTATTCAGCAATAAAGAGGAATGAAGTACTGAAATATGCTATAATATGGATGAATCTTGGAAACATTATGCTAAATGAGAGAAGTCAGTCACAAAAATTATATATTGTATCATTCAATTCCACTTATATAAAAGATCCAGAAGAGGCAAATCTGTGGAGATAGAAAGTTGATTAGTGATTTCTTAGGGCTGCGAGTGTTGGGGAAAATTGAAGGTGATCACTAAAGGGTACAGAGTTTTCTTTTGGAGTGATGAAAATTTTCTAAAATTGATTGTAGTGAAGGTTGCCTAATTCTCTGAATATAATAAATCCCATTGAATTGTATACTTTAGAAGGCTGAATTGTATGAGATGTACATTATAACTCAATATTATAACCAGAAAAAATGCAAAGAGAAAAAAAAAGAGATGAGGGATAGAAATGAAGTGGAGATATAGGCACATGTGAAAACTTGGAGGGCTTTGTTGGCCAAATTATATAACTAAGATTTTGTACCAAGGGCAGAAATTAGCCACAATAAGAGATTAAGGAGAGGGATGATATATGATTGACAGTTTTAAAAGCTCCTCTGGCTGCTGTCTAAAGAATGGCTTGAAGGGGCAAAAGTGGAAGCAAGGAGAGCAATAGACATTACAGCAGAAGCCCAGGTGAGACAGGACAGGTATTTGAATTAGGAGATATTGAAAGAAAGATGCAGAAAACAGACGGATTTGAGAGATATTTTAGAGCTAGAACATTCAAAAATATAGGGTGTCCCCCCAAAAAATATACAAACACTCTGAATAATTATAAAGGCAGCATTTATTAAAATACATTTCATTTTCAAAATTGTGCTATCTGCTGTTAAAGTATGTATACTTTTTTTTTGGGGGGACACTATATATAGTGTGGCATTCTGATATCACAGCATCAAACATTGAGTAAATATATATAATTTAAATGAAATAAAAATTGTTCAGTATTTTATAAAAAAAGTTGTTTTTGTTTAAAAATACAGTGTTTGATATTTAACTAGATTATGAAAAGTTGTTTTTGGTGGGGTAGATAGGAGATCAACCAAAGGACTTGTATGCATGCATATAAGCATAACCAATGAACACAAGACACTGGGGAGTTGGGATATGCCTGGGAGGGGGGGGGACAATGGGGAGATATGTATACATGTAACACAATAAAAAATAAATAAAAATAAAAATACAGTGTTTGATATTTAACTAGGAATCTGTAATGGACTAGATAATTTGGTGGAACTTTCAATTTATTTGACTCCATTCTTTTAATAAAGGCAATTTCTATAAGGAATAATTACATTACTAAAATTTTATCAAGTTTTAAAAACTTGATATAGAATGAAAGTCATAAAATATAAAAAAAATGTTTGTTAAATTATGAGTTCTAATTTGGTAACTCTAACTGTACATCATAGATAGACGCTCACAGAATTTCAAGATGTGAAGGAGATTAAAAGTCACTCATTAATCCAATGAACCTGTTATCCAATGATGAGATTTATTTTCTACAACATTCTTGACCAGCAATTGGCCAGATATGTTATCCTATCAGTGCTTAATATTTATTAATCAGGAGATATTGGAATTTTGACATCTCCAAAGATTTAGTTTGGAATAGAACAATTTTAGTGGATTCTTAAAATATAAGCATTTTGAAGCTATATTATATGAAAATACTGTAAAGAAATTAATATTTAAATAAATTATAGTTATTTTTACAAATAATTTTGTCAAATGTTTCTTAATTCATTTACATGTAAAGAAAGTAAATTATCTCAATGAAGTCAGGAATCCGTTTCTTCTCTATTAGATGTACTGACCATCCATGAAAAGTTTATATATGGCTACTAGCAAAAATTTACTACTGAATTGAGACCAAAATGAATGAATCAGGTATCTATCTAGCAACAGCAGATTTATCTGGCAAGGTTGAGGAATGAATTTTATCATGTAAATAAATTTTACAAATAACCTGCTGTTATAATCAATTCATGGAGATGTATCTTGGAACATTTCTCAATAAAATCTCTCTAAATCTATCTAAGGTGTTACAGACTTCACTAGCATAGCTAATAGATAAACATAATTTAAGAGCTGTTGATGAATCAGGAACATCATTTTTAAAATTCCATATAATGATGTTAGTGAAGTAAATAAAAGTTAGTTTACCAACCCATTAAATGTTTCCACAAACAACAGGGTTGATGGATTTGAATGCCACAATAGGTGGCCCATGGAAGAGAACTCATTTCCATTTAGAAGGCCTCACGGGAAAACTTTTTATGCCCCAAATATTTCAAAACTCTTTGTGCTGATGACTCCTTAGGTATACACTCCTCAGGTTCACTGCAAAACTATCCTATCTACAAAAGGGGGCACCTTCCTTGTACTAGGGGTTCTCTTTTGAGTTAGTCAGTCAGGACTTTTAGTTGCAAGCAAAAGTAATTAACTTAGCCAGTTAATCAAAAGAAACAGTTCCTTAAAGGGATATTGGGAGGCTCTTAGAATTGCTAGGAGGGCTAATGATTAGGACTAGGATGACTAGGTTTAAGACTAATTTCAGGATAAAGGACTTAAACCACTTTGTAAAACTAACAAGATGAAAAATTACCACAGATGCTTGTTGCGCTACAACTCACTAGATACCCCAATATCCCCATACTTTCCTACCAGAGCAAGGTCTTTTGTATTTTGATATCATCGCAACAAAAATATAGTAAATATTCAGTATATTTTATTCATTCAATAAATATGTATTGAACATTTATCATGCTTCTTGAATTAAAAAACCCTCTAGCATCCTTATGTATATGAAGAGATTCTACTTTTTTATAAAGATATACACTTAAACCATAGTTTAAGCACAAAATATTGTACTAATACAAATGCTATAGGATTCTCACATTTCTTATGAACTAAAGAACTGAACTGAATTTGACAACAAGTAATCCAGCCTGAAATCAATGTATATCTGAACTGCATGCATTAGCTGTAGCTCACAATTAATTGCCTAAGGGAGTGGGAAAAACTACAATGTGGATTACTACAAAGCCTAATTTAAACTAATGGCATAATCGTTGTAAGTACCCTACATCTGGTATGCATGAGTAGTTGCACTCAAATGGGAAAAGGTTGGTGTATTGCTACATTTTATGCTTGCTTGATTAATGCAAAACTGTGCTGGGTAAAAATGAATGTACAAGTGTTGATAGAGACTCATTCATTTCTTTTCACCTTGAACTTGAGTTGTTAATTTCAAAGTTGTATTATTTTGCAAACAACGAAGGCTTAAGGTCTTCATACATATAAATCACTCAAGTGCAGGTTAGAAAATTAAGTGGATTCAGATATGAGCCACTTGGAGGTCTGTACAGACAATGAATACCTAGGTGAGAACCCCTGAGCACAGGAGCTCAGATAAAATTTGCTGCTGCTAAGGCAGGAAAAAAACAAAATAAAAAATAAAAAACAGTCATTATCCTACCCCATTGGTGCCCTTGTCCTCTGGTTATAGGTTTCTGATCAACAATTCCTGATCTTGCTGTATAACATAGGGGGACATTTTTTCCCTTTTGCCTCAGGTCTAATATGGCTTGGCACAACACTGTCTGGTTCATCATACTCTCAAGCTCAATGTGCAACAAAATTATAAGTTGAACCACATGAAATTAATGTTTTTGTAGATCCAAAAGGACCAATTATCAATAATTTCATATGATTCAATCTAACAATCATACTTCAGATCTGTTTGCTTTAATCAATGCTATTATTCCATAAAATTTTTATTTTTGTGCCAGACACTGGGTCATCCACCTGTATTTTTAATAATGTGAAAAATGAGGCCCAGGAAAATTATAGAAAGTGTCATGTGGTTAGGTCAAAACTAAGACTAGAACCAAAATCTTCTGATGGCCAGTTCCACAAGCTATGAAACTAGGATGCTTTTATGGTACAACTCCTAACACTTTGTTTGGCCAATATTGTAATTTTTAACTTTTTGAATAATTAGCCAACATATTTAAAATGTGAGATTCACATAAAAATCTTGATTCCCATCTTCTCTTTAAAAAGAGGGTTGGGATGAGGCAAAGGAGGTACTCTGCAGTCACAACATATCAAGGGGTGCCCAAAACCCTAGTGATCAAGATAAATAATATTGTAATGCAACCTTTAAAAAGAATAAAAAATCAATGCTAAAAGATACATGATGAAGAAAGTAATCAAATGTTATATGAAGACAGGCTGGGGTTTTTTTATTTTATTTTACAGTCTTCTGTTATCGTGCAATGAGAATCGTCATTTCCAAGCATTCCTCTGTTCTGGGTCACTTGCCCATCAAATCTTTCCACTAGGCAGATTTATGAGTTGACAATTACTAGTATATGCAAAGTAAATAAGCAGCATGGGGCTTCATATATAGTCAGGTTTTATACTGCAGGTCTTTTAATAAATTCTCCACTTAGTTCAAAATATAGGAAGCTATTTTGTTATATATGGAGATAGACAATTTTCCTTTTGCCTCAGGCTTCAACATGGCTTTGCATGGTGGTGCCTGCAATGAACAGGTGGTGCTCAGTAGCAACAGAGTCTTTCATAGCCTCCATTCAACACTCTTCACTAAGCCTCCTTTCTTTCCTCTGCTATCTATTAAAGGTTGGCAAGCCTCAGAGTTCAAAGCTGAACTCTTCTCTCTTTCCTAAGTAATCTCATCAGGAATTAAAATTGGGCATTTAAATGCTTTATCTTATTTCTCTATCCCATACCTGTAAAAAGCACTATTAACTCTTTAAAAAAGCAACACTCAAATCTACTCACTTTTTCCATTTCTATTGCCACTATCACAATCCAAGATATCACATCATCTCTCTTCTTGACTGTTGCAAAAGCCTTTCAATTGGTCTTTCTGCCTTAACTGTGCATCTAGCTCCATCTCCACTGCATTTTCCATTTAATAGCCAAAATTATCTGTATAGAATATAAATCACATTATATTACTACCCTGCTTAAAAACCTTAGTGTCTGCCGAGACCGGTTTGGCTCAGTGGATACAGTGTCGGCCTGCGGACTGAAAGGACCCGGGTTCGATTCCGGTCGGGGGCATGTACCTTGCTTGCGGGCACAACTCCAGTGTGGAGCATGCGGGAGGCGGCTGATCGATGTCTCTCTCTCATAGATGTTTCTGACTTTCTATCCCCTCCCTTTCTCTCTGTAAAAAATCAATAAAAATATATTTTAAAAACAAAACAAAACAACAAAAAAAAAACCTTAGTGTCTTTCTGCTACAATTAGACTAAAATGCATACTTCTTATTATGATCTAGCCTATCTAATAAAAGAGTAATATGCAAATTGACTGTCACTCCAACACACAAGATGGTTTCCCCCACGTGGACACAGGATGGCTGCTACAAGATGGCCAGCAGAGGAGGGCAGTTGTGGGCAATCAGACCAGCAGGGGAAGGGCAGTTGTGGGCAATTAGATCAGCAGGGGAGGGCAGTTGGGAGGGACCAGACCTGCAAGGGAGGACAGTTAGGGTAACCAGGCTGGGAGAGGAGGGAAGTTAGGGGTGACCAGGCCTGCAGGGAAGTGCAGATGGCGGGACCAGGCCTGCAGGGGAAAGTAGTTTGGGGGACCAGGCCTGCAGGGGAAAGTAGTTTGGGGAAGGCAATTGGTGGTGACTGGGCCTACAGAGGAGGGCACTTGGGAGGACCAGGTCTGCAGGGGATAGTAGTTAGGGGTGAATAGGCTGGCAGAAGGGGAAAATTGGAGTGACTGAGCCTGCAGGGAAGGGCAGTTGGGGGGACTAGGCCTGCAGGGGAGGACAGTTGGGGGTGACCAGGCCTTCAAAGGAGGGCAGTTAGGGGGTAACCAGACAAGCAGGGGAGAGCAGTTAGGGGCAATGAGGCTGACAGGGGAGGCCAGTTAGGGGTGACTGGTTGACAGGGGAGAGCAGTTGGGGGGGACCAGGCCTGCAGGGAGAGCTCTTGGGTAAAGGGGTAGGGGAAACAGATCAGCAGGGAAGAGCAGTTCGGGGTGACCAGGCCAGCAGGGGAGGGCAGTTAGTGGCAATCAGGCTGGCAGGGGAGCAGTTAAGCATCAATCAGGCTGGCAGGGGAGTGGTTAGGGGGTGATCAGGCTGGCAGGCAGAAGCAGTTAGGGGCAATAAGGAAGGCAAGCAGGCAAGCATTTGGGAGCCAGTAGTCCTAGATTATGAGAGGGATCCCAGATTGGAGAGAGTTCAGGCTGAGCTGAGGGATACACCACCCCCTCGTGCACAAATTTTGTGCACCCGGCCTCTAGTAAAATATATAATATGCATCATCACATTCCAAATACACTGGCTTCTATATTCTCAGAAATACTGCAGCCACAATCCTTCCTAGAGGTCTTTTATATTCTCTGGGCCTGAAATGCTCTTTTCACCGGTCTTACATGGCTGTTTTCTTCTCATCTTTCATATCTTCGCTCACATATCACCTCTCCAGAGAGGCTTCTCTGACCCACCTGTCTATAGTAGATCCTTTGGCCACTCTTGCTCAGATCACCCCAATCTTGTGAAATTACTCTATTTGTTTCCCTGTTTATTATATTCTTCCTTCATGTGGAGTTCACTGATATATTTTTAGCATCTAGCTTAGTGCTAGGTAAGAACATGTGCTCAATAAATATTTGCTGAATGCATGCCTAGGTTCATGATTAAGAAAATGAGACCAATCAGACCTTAATAGGAGTATTAGCTATTATACACCATCTGATGAGCCATCTAAATTAATTTTCTCTAGGGAAACACAATGCTTGTTTTTTTATTTTAAGTTCTGTGAATGTCTTTGAGTTTATTTTTGATTTCTGTGAATTTCTGAGTTTATTTGCCTATAATCCTGTTTTTATCCTCTTGTCATTTATCACATATTTTGAATTCTTAAAAATTAAAGTATAATTTACAGAAAGCATATTAGTTTCAAGTATACAATATAATAATTCAATATATGTATACTTTAAGGAATAATCACCAAGCCCTATCAGTGTGGCTTGGTTGGTTGAGCCTCATCCATGCACCAGGTAGTCATCAGATAGATTCCCAGTCAGGGTAAATGCAGTGGTTACTGGATGGATCCCCAGTAGGGAGTGTGCAGGAGGCACCTGATTGATGTTTCTCTCTCATTGATATTTCTATCTCTCTTTCCCTCTCTCATCCTCTCTCTGAAATCAACCTTTTTCACAAAAAGAAGTTTAGTTAACATCTGTCAGCTTATAGTTATAAAAAAAATATTTCCTTTTGTCATGAGAACTTTTAAGACATACTCTTAGCAACTGTCAAATATAAAATAGAGTATTATTAATCTTAGCACTACAATGTTTTGTTTAAAAAAATTTTATCTGCGTAAGCTTACTTCAGAGAAAAATATTTCATTTCAGAGAACACACAAATCCTAGCTTGTGGGGCAGTATCTGGGTTCTGGAAAATGATCTTAGAGACAATTTAGAGTCAACAACAACCACGTGAAACTATGTGCATTAAAAGTAATCCACAAAATGAAGACCTAAACAGACAGAAAATGGTAGCAGCTCATGAAACTTGGAAGATAAAAAAGATTCCCTTGTACATTTTTTTCTGTGACTTTCATTTTTAATATTTTGTTTTCTTATTTGTCAATGAATAGAAATACAATTGATTTTTTCAGCTTGTATACAGTTATGCATTTTTTGTTTAATAGGTATGTAATTCATATATCACAAAATCTACCTTTTAAAATATAGATAATCCAGTGGTTTTCAGTATATTCATAGAATTGTGCAACCATCCCCACAATCTAATTCCAGAATATTTTCATCATCTTCTAAAGAAAACCGGGTGCCTATTAGCCCCAGGCCTTAATCAATAACCCAAATTTTGTCTCTATAGATTTTTATACCTTAGAAATTATATAATATGTGGTCTTTTGTTTCTGGCTTCTTTCATATAGCATATATTTTTTATATAAGCACCTTATATAAATGATTTGCAAATATTTTCCCCCACTCTTTTGTCTTTTCATTTTCTTGATTATGTAATTTGAAACACTTTTTTTCTTTTTTTGGTGGTCTAATTATATACTTTTTTACTTTGTGGATGTGCTTTTAGTGATAGGGATAACTAACCACTGTTTAATCCAAGATCATGGTGACTTACACATATGATTTCTTCTTAAAATTTTGCAGTTTTAGCTATTAAAATTAGGTCTTTGATCCATTGTAAGTTAATCTTTGAATGTACTACGAAAATAGTGTGATATAAGGGTGCAACTTCATTCTTTTGCATGTGCATATCCAGTAGTCCCAGAATCATTTGTTTAAAAGATTGTTCTTCCCTATTGAGTGATCTTTGCACCATAATATCATGAGTCTTACATAATAAAATAAAAATAAATAAATAAATAAAATACCAGGTTACAATGGTAACACTGTATCTATTTGTTTCTGATGGTTAAGTCTTTAAATAATATTTTCATATTTACAATGCCAAAAAGAATTTCAGAAGCAGTTTCCATTTTAGATTATCTTAATATTCATCTTGATGCAGTTTTAGTCCAGCCTAAGAAACTTCTGTTATTATTCTATTCATATTACCAAAGAAATTGATACTAGATTTTTATAAATTAGGATATTTTCTCTACGTAAGAGAAATCTAAGTCTCAATAGCTTAAATAAAAAATACAACTTACTACTTCATATAAGAAGTCCAGAGATAGGGCAGCCCTCTGAGGTAGCTGATTCATTGGCACACTGAGGAAGGTGGACAGCATCTAGGAAAGGCATATTCTCCAATGCCCTCTTCAGATGGGCACAAAATGCAATATACAGATGGTGTGTCATAGAACCATATACTTGAAACCTAATTTTATTAACCAATGTCATCCCAATAAATTTAATAACAAACAAAAGGAATACTATAAGACTAGGAAATAAACTTTTGTTGTTTTAAGCTTCTGTGATTTTGTGACTGTTTTGTTATGGCAGCACAGATGGCCTTAGCTGACAAAAAAGATGACTATGGTATTTTACTAGTGTTTCTGCCCTTCTGCTTCTTTAAATACATCTAAAGAGGCCATAATATCCAAAGGAACACTTTGTTTCCTTAATTAGATTTAATTCCAAAGTCTAAAAAGTTAGGAAAAGACTTTTTTTTAAGACAAGGCCTGGTACAACTCTTATCTGCCTATCTAAATCAATATAAATTAGTATCATCTTTCCTACTTAAATATTTGCAAGGTTTTACCATCTGAATAAATGATGCCATTATTCCAATATTCAACTAGAGAACTTGCAATTCCCAATACACCTTTAAAATTTACATTATAGCTGAGACCGGTTTGGCTCAGTGGATAGAGTGTCGGCTTGCGGACTGAAAGGTCCCAGGTTCGATTCCCATCAAGGGCATGTACCTTGCTTGCGGGCACATCTCCACAGTGGGGTGTGCAGGAGGCGGCTGATCGATGTCTCTCTCTCTCATCGATGTTTCTGACTTTCTATCTCTCTCCCTTCCTCTCTGTAAAAAATCAATAAAATTTATTTTTTTAAATTTACATTATAATGCACAAGCCCTGTATACTATACTTATTCATATTTGCATAAACATTCCTAAATTGAAATAATTTGTTTTAGATAAAAGACCAAAATGCATCCTTGGGGTTTCTTATATAGAAATGTTTTTTAATATCTTAAATTGAATACATTTATACACCAAAGAATCTTCTAAATTAAAGTCATTCAGTTCTCAGCATTATTTGATGCAAAATGAGGAGACAGGTTACCTACAACAATTTACATTTTAGTTGAATATGGCAACAAAAAGAAGTAGTTTGTTAGAACAGTAACAGCATATTTGTTGATACGTTCTAACCTGAAACAGAAATTAAAATGTATAAATTTTATATTTTATTAGACTAACACTATTCATGCAATACTTTGATGTTCCTATAAATTTAAAAGTTTACCTAAGATTAAATATTATAGTTTTAAAGAAAATCATAATTCCAAAACAAGTTCTATCTATATATATAAAAGGCTAATATGCAAAGTGTCCCCTTGGGAGTTTGGGAGACAGGGAGCTTTTTTTTTTTAATTTTTATTAATTTTTTATATATATCTCCCCATTGCCCCCCCTCCCTCCCAGGCATACCTCACCCCCCAGTGTCTATGTTCATTGGTTATGCTTATATGCATGCATACAAGTCCTTTGATTGATCTCTTATCTACCTCACCTAACTTTAATCTTCCTGCTGTAATTTCACAGTCTGTTTGAAGCTTTACTGTCTCTGTATCTATCCTTTTGTTCATCAGTTTATAATGTTCTTTATTATCCACCAATGAGTGCAATCATGTGATGCTTCTCCTTCATTGACTGGCTTATTTCACTAAGCATAAGGCTCTCCAGTTCCAACCAGGTTGCTGAAAATGGTAAGAATTCCTTCTTTTTAATGGCAGCATAGTATTCCATTGTGTAGATGTACCACAGTTTTCTGATCCACTCATCTGCTGACGGGCATCTAGGCTGTTTCCAAATTGTAGCTATTGTAAATTGTGCTGCTATGAACATAGGAGTGCATAAATCCTTTCTGATTGGTGTTTGTAATTTCTTAGGATAAATTCCTAAGAGTGGTATTACAGGGTCAAATGGGAGATCCATTTTTAGTTTTTTGAGGAAACTCCATACTGTTCTCCACAGTGGCTGCACCAGTCTGCATTCCCACCAGCTGTGCACGAGCGTTCCTTTTTCTCCGCATCCTCGCCAACACTTGTCGTTTGTTGATTTGTTGATGATTGCCATTCTGACAGGTGTAAGATGGTATCTTATTGTCGTTTTGATTTGCATCTCTCAGATAATTAGGGACTTTGAGCATGTTTTCATGTGTCTCTTGGCCATCCTGTCGTCTTTTGAAAAGGTTCTATTTAGATCCGTTGCCCATTTTTTTTATTGGATCGTTCATCTTCCTTTTATTAAGTTGTATAAGTTGGCTGTAGACTTTGGAGATTAAACCTTTATCAGTGATAACATTTGCAAATATGTGGGAGACGGGGAGCTTGATCACTCGCTATGATGTGTGCTGACCACTAGGGGGCGGTACAGAATAGTGGCAGGGCACAGAGGGAGCAAGGGAAGGAGGGGGCAGGGAGGTGAGGAAGTGGGGAATCTGATCAGCCCTGATTGCTGTCCAGGCCTAGGGACCCTACCTGTGCACAAATTTCTTGCACTGGACCTCTAGTTGTTTATAAACAGATTGTTTACTGGCAAATTAAAGAACAATGGCTTAAACAAGTTAATAAACAGAAAGCAAAGCTGTTAAAGTCTTTTTGTATACAGTGGTACCACAAGATATGAGTGCCCTAACGTACAAGATTTTTGAGATACGAGCCATCGAACGAGCGATTTTTGCTTTGAAATATGAGCAACATTTGAGATAGGAGTAATCACGCAGATCGGCCGGCTGCACACGACCCACCAGTTTACCGCAACTTGAGCGTCTCATAGTTTCCCACGCCTCAAGGTTATGGAACGAATTAAACTCGTTATCTCGAGGTACCATTGTATTTACATTTTAAAATACTTTTATTAGAGCATTTATCATTTTTAACAATTTTTCATTTACAGTTGACATACATTTGGTTTCAGATATACACCCCAGTGAATAAACATTACATTACTTAGTGGTTATCCCAATAAATCTCACATCCATTTGACACCATATGTAGTTATTAGAATATTATTGACTATATTCCCTATGTTATACTTTACATCCCCATGACTATTCTGTACTGACCAACTTGTACTTTTATTTTAATATATTTTATTGATTTTTTTACAGAGAGTAAGGGAGAGGTATAGTGAGTTAGAAACATCAATGAGTGAAAAACATCCATCAGCTGCCTCCTGCACACTAAGGTACATGCCGTTGACCAGAATCAAACCTGGGACTCTTCAGTTCACAGGCCAACACTATCCACTAAACCAAACTGGTTAGGGCCAATTTATACTTCTTAATCCCTTCATGTTTGTCACCCATTCTCCAAACCCCCTCCCATTTGGGAAATGTTAAAAGGTACTCTCTATCTATGAATTTGTTCCTGTTCTACTTGTTTATTAATTTTGTTTAGATTCAATTGTTGATAGATATGTATTTATTGTCATTTTATTGTTCATACTCCTATAATTTGTTTTAATTCTTAATGAAGACCCTTTAATGTTTCTTATAATACTAGTTTAGTGGTGATGAACTCCTTTAGCTTTTTCTTATCTGCGAAGCTCTTTATCTGTCCTTTCATTCTAGGTGATAGCTTTGTTTGATAGAGTTATCTTGGTTATATACCCTTGCTTTTCATCACTTTAAGTATTTCTTGCCAATCCCTTCTAACCTGCAAAGTTTCTGATGAGAAATCAGCTGACACTCTTATAGGAGCTCCCTATAACAAACTGCTTTTTTCTTGCTGCTTTTAAGATTTTCTCTTGCCGAAACTGGTTTGGCTCAGTGGATAGAGCGTCAGCCTGTGGACTGAAAGGTCCCCATTGGTTACCTGCACATCCCATTGGGAGGTGTGCAGGAGGCAGCTTATAGATGTTTCTCTCTCATCAATGTTTCCAACTCTCTGTCCCTTTCCCGTCCTCTCTATAAGAAATCAATAAAAAATATATATTTTTTAAAAAAGATGTTCTCTTTGTCTTTAACCTTTTGCATTTTAATTATCATGTATCTTGGTTTGGGCCTCTTTGAGTTCATCTTGTTTGGGACTTTCTGCATTTCCTGAACTTTTATATCTATTTCTTTCACCAAGTTAGGGAAGTTTTCTGTTATTTCTTCAAGCAGATTTTCAATTTCTTGCTCTCTTCTCTTTCTGGCACTGCCATGATGAGAGTTTTGGTATGTGTGAAGTTGTCCCAGAGGCTCCTTACACTATCCTCATTTTTTTGGATTCTTTATTTCTTTTCACTGATCAAATTGGTTGTTTTTTGCTTTCTTATATTCCAAACCTCTGATATGGTTCTCAGCTTCATCTATTCTACTGTTGATTCCCTATAAATTATTCATTTTAGTTAGTGTACTCTTCATTTTTCACTGTTTCTTTCTAGTGCTATGAAGGTTCTAAGTTCATTGAGCATCCTAATAATCAGTGTTTGGAAGTCTGCATCTAGTAGTTTGCTTGTCTCCATTTTGCTTAGGTCTTTTTCTGGAATTTTGTTCTGTTCTTTCATTTGGGACATGTTCCTTTATCTTGTTTTATTTCTATGTAGTAGGTAGAGCTGCTACATCTTTCAGGCTTGGTAGAGTGGGCTACTATAGCAGGCATTCTATAGGGCCAGTGGCACAACATCCCATTACCCAGGATGGCACTTGAGGTGTGCCACCCCCACTACCCCATGTAGGCTATGAACACCCTCTTCTTGTAATTAAGCTCTGATTGCTGCTGGCATGTCAATAGTAGGGATTTACCTCCAGGTTGCTGAGCTGTGAGGACTGGCTAAGACCACCAACCATGGACCTCTGGCCACTGTGGAGGATCAGTTGTGCAGGGGCCCATCCCAGGGAGCAGGACCTTACTTCAGCAGGACTCTCGTGCTCCCTAAATCTTCCCCTTGTGTTGCTTATGGAGATAGGTGGTGGTGATGCTTTGGCCATGTTCTAAAGCTGTCCACTGGGTGTGCTGATTCTGGGGCCTCCTGTGTTCAGCTGCCACCTATGTTCTGTCCAGGGCCATCCAGCATGACTACAAAGTGATCTTCAGGTGGTTGTTCCTTATGTTGGGCTTGGAGTTGCCGAGGTGAGGCCAAGCTGCAAACCAAGGCTGGCTGCTGCTAGTGCTGGGCCTGGGCTACTTAGTAAGATCTATAGGGCCAAATGCTGCTTATTTAAAAGACTTAAGGAGAACCCGAAGCATGAGCCAAGACTGGCCATTCACATGGAAGAGCCCCTCAAAACAGTTTAGGTGCCCCCAAATGTTGGATGGGGTGGGGCCTCAAGGGATCACCAGGGCAGGGTGAACAGTGTTAGCCAGGTTGATGGATCTCAGAGATATGGTGCCAGAGATATGCTGACTCTGTGAGGGCAGGGCTCATCAAAGAGCCCTGGTCATCAAAGAGCCCTGTCCTCACAGAGGTCATTGTTCCATCAGAGGAATAATGACCTCTACCAGCACTTTGGTCTGGGAAAAAGCCACCCAGCCCTCCCCATCCCCTACCTCACCTCTTGCCCTGATGCTGGATAATTCAGCTCCTCTCCCTATATCTCTGGTGCTTTTTAAGCTGCTGCCCCAGTTCTGGAGCTCAGAGGGAGTGAGTCCATGCACAGGCCTTCAAAAGGTACTGCCTGGGACTCCAGCAGACTTCTATCTCCCTCAGCCTCAATTCCCACTGGTTTTTACAGCTAGCAGTTATGAGGACTTCTCCTTCTGGCACTGGAACCCTGGGCTGAAGAGCCTGGTGTGGCACTGGGACCCCTTGCTCCTCAGGGGTCACCTCCACAGCCGAGATATTCCTCTCAAATTTTATCCAACATGGGTGTTGGACTAGCATGTTCTGAATCTCCATTCCTCCTACCAGTCTCTATGTAACTTCTTGTTTAATTCCCTAATTATAGTACTTCCAGTCAGCCAGATTTCTGGTAGTTCTGAATGATTGATTGTTCTGTAGTTTAGTTGTAATTTTGATGTGGTTGTGAGAAGAGGGGAGACTACATTCACCTACACTGCCATCTTGACTGTAAATTCTCCACAATCTAATTTTAGAACATTTGTGTTACTCCCAAAAGAAACATCTTGCCCATTCACAGTCACTCCCTGTCTCCACTCCCAATCCCTGACAACCACCAATCTATTTATTACTACAGATTTACCCATGTCTACATTTTAGCATGAAGAAATTAATGAGAAATATTATTGTTAAATATACAAGGATTCAAAAAAGCCCTAACATGCTAAATAAATAGATTAATAAACGGTGTAAGAAGTGGAGAGAGAAAATTAAAAAGCTAAAAAAGTATTAAGTAATTTAATTTTAATCCTTAATTGAAAGTAGCCAATTCTCTATGCAATATTACAGAGATTGAATTTTTGCTGTATTTTAAATAGAACCACTTCATTATCTAAATATTACTATAATTAATTTTAATTTAGAAGCATTATTCACGATTATCCATTTTAAAAATATCTTTAGCAACTTGTCAGGCCAACAGCGAAATTCTAGGACTGGGAACACACCAAAGAACTTAGAGGAGAGTACTGATGCTTGTGCATTTCCAACCATGTACCCCAGAAAATGCAGCATAGCATCACTCAAACTTCTAGGGATCTGAATTATAATTTAAAAACAATCCTGCTTTGTAATTTTAGATATCCTATATAATAAAAGGCCAGTGATCCATAACAGCATAGTGACCCATCAACCAGTCGCAATGAGGTGCAAGGACCACCTTTTGGCCCTCCCCCCTGCCTGCAGGCTCAGATCGATTGCCCAGCCAACGGGGAACCAGGTGGGTGGAGGCAGTGGGGCGGAACTGGGGACTGGAGAGGGGTGGAAAATGGCCCTGATCACAGGCTAGGCCTAGGGACCCTACCTGTGCTGATTTTGTGTGCTGCGCCTCTGTTATAAAATAAAGCCATTGGATAACAGAGCAGCTAAAAGGTATTATTTTGCTTTGAGTGAATATGTTTCAATATTTGGTATATTATATATAAATTAGAGGCCTGGTGCATGAAATTTATGCACAGGGGGTGGGGGGGGTGTCCTTCAGCCAAGCCTGCACCCCTCTCCAATCTGGGACATCTCTCTCCAGAACTGCTGGCTCCCAACCACTTGCCTACCTGATTGACCCTAACTGCTTTTGCCTGCCAGCCTGATCACCCCTAACCACTCTCCTGCCAGCCTGATCGACATCTAACTGCTCCCCTGCCAGCCCAATTGCCCCTAACTGCTATCCCCTGCAGACCTGGTCACCCCTAACTGCCCTCCCCTGCCAGCCTGGTCGCCGCTAATTGCCCTCCCTTGCCAGCCTGGTGACCCCTAATTGCCCTCCCTTGCCAGAGTGGTTGCTCCTAAATTCCCTCTTGGTTGTCCCTAACTGCCCTCCCCTACAGGCCTGGTACCTCCTCCCCAACTGCCCTTCCCTGCAGGCCTTGTCCCTCCCAACTGCCCTTCCTACAGGCCTGGTCACCCCCAACTGCCTCCTCTGTAGGACTGGTTTCTCCGGCCTCATCACCTCTACCTGCCCTCCCCTGCAGGCCTGGTCACCCCCAACTGCCCTCCTCTGCTGACCTGGTCACCCCTCACTGCCCTCCCCTGCAGACCTGATTGCCCCCAACTGCCCTCCCCTGCAGACCTGGTCACCTCCAACTGCCCTCCTCTCCTGGCACAGTCACCCCTAATTGCCCTCCCCTGCAGACCTGATTGCTCCCAACTGCCAGCCTGGTTCCTCCCAAGTACACTTCCATGCTGGCCTGATCACCCACAACTGCCCTCCTTTGCTGGCCATCTTGTGTCCACATGGGGACGGCCATCTTTAACCACATGGGGGCAGCCCTCTTGTGTGTTGGAGTGATGGTCAATTTGTATATTATCCTTTTATTAGATAGGATGGTTTAGCTTTTACTCTATATTCTCCTCACATGCTCATATCCACATTTACAAATATATATATTTCAAAGAGAACAGGAGAGGGAGAGACAGAAACATCAAGGATGAGAGAGAATCACTGATTGGCCACACTTCACATGACCCCCACAGGAGATTGAGCCCACAATCTGTGCACATTCCCCCTGACCAAAATAGAACCTGGGACCTCTCATTCAAACCACATTAATTTAAAGCTCTGATAAAAAAGATTTTATTTTGCTTTTGCTCCTATTTGTGGGGGGAAAGTATATTATGATTTTAGCCTTTGAAAGAACATGCATACTAAGATTTTATTCAAGCATATAAAATTAAATTTCAAATAATCCCACAGGAAAGTATAAGAGTCCACATGCTAGTTTACATATGAATTATACAATGTTTTTCATTAAAATGGATCATATACTCCTCCTTCTCTCTAAGCATAATCCTCCCATCCATGTTCTAAATCTCATTCATGTATTCCCTTTCAGTGGTTAGTCTTTCTCTTATATGTATCTTTAAAATCCAAGTTTCTCCCATTAGGATCAAATAATAATTAAAAAACTCTCTGTAAACTGCTGAAAACTCTAGCTATTGGAGTTTTTCTGTTCCCGTTCACTATCAATTTTCTTGAATGTTTTCTTCATTTGCTGCCACTGCTTTCTTACTTGTCAATCACTCCTCAATCTACTGGAATATGGCTTTTTCTGTGACCAGTTCTACAAAAGTAATCTTTCAGAGAACACTATTGACCTCTGAGTTGCTTTTCAAGCTTTATCTTTACATCTTAGAAATGCAGACATTTGCTGACCTATCTTTTTCTTTTTAAAAAAATATATTTTATTGATTTTTTTTACAGAGAGGAAGGGAGAAGGACAGAGAGCTAGAAACATCAATGAGAGAGAACCATCTATCATCTGCCTCCTGCACACCCCCATTGGGGATGTGCCTGCAACCAAGGTACATGCCCTTGATCGAAATCGAACCTGGGACCTTTCAGTCCGCAGGCTGACGCTCTATCCACTGAGCCAAAACAGTCTTGGCCCTATCTTTTTTCTTGAAAGAATCTTTATACCATTGGTATAAAAATTACTAAATACATGTGCTCTTTCTCTGACTTTTTTGTGTTCCTTTTTTATCCTTTACCCATCTCTTACATGCCATTTCTTTTCAAGCCTTTTCTTACTTTACAATCTTTCTAGTTTTTCTTCTTCACTATTCTCAGTCCTTAATTACCATCCATATTTTGATAACTCCCAATTCTGTATCTCTAAACAAATATCCATCCTGGGCTATAGAGCCACACACCCAGCTGCCTATTCAATAACTCCAATTGCATGTCCCACAAGCAACTCAAGTTTAATCCATCTAAATTTAACTCATAATCTGCTCTTCTCATGAACAGCCCCATCATTCACCCACTTACTTGAGCCGTAAATTGTGACTTGATCTTTCCCTTCTCTCTCACATCCAACCAACCACCAAATAGGGCTTGTGAGCCATGCCTTTGTCTTAGCAGTAATAAGAAATCACTGAATGGCATTAGGCAGTGAAAGGACAAGAACAAGGATATGTCAGAAAGATTACTCTAACTCCAGAATGGAGGGTAGAGTGGAGGTAATCACAAATAGAAAATTATTTTCACCCGAACTGAGGGAGAAACTATGGGAGGAATGACACTTTAATGAATGTTACATGTCAAATATAAAAACAAACACATTGAGGAAAAGTGGTATTTTTTTTAATGCAGTGATAATATACTAGAAATGACAAATATTTCTTCCTGCTATATCATACCTTTAGAAAATCTATTCCCTCACAGCTGTGTTTCTGTACTATCCCCTCTATGCCCTACCCTCAGCTGATTGGATTACTTGTGGATACCTGATTTCAAAAAAAAGTCCTTACCATAGCCTAGGTCAAACCATTAAAACCTTTTTTACTACCCGCATAAAAAGGGAATAACCAACCAGTTTCTACCGAGTCCTTAAAGTAATTTGCTTATTCTATTGAAACAACAGTGTTTACATTTAATAAGGAATTTTTGAGTACTGTATACCCAAATAAAATCTCAGACAAAACATAATATCAGGATATATGAAACAATAATTGAAAACTTAGTCTTTTATTCAAACAATTGACTTTTAGAAGTCCTACAGAAATAATTTTTAAAATACAGCAATAATTTGAAGGAGGAAATGATATTCATTTACTACTAGGTTATTTACAATAGCAAAAATTTTACATATCAAAATTGGATTAACCAGATGGTCCATAACAGAAAATTGCTTACAGATATATACAAAAAAAAAAAACTCCCACTAACAATGGTTATTTCTACTAGAATATGGTGAAATTATAGTGATTTTATTTTCTTTTGCATTTTTAAAGTTTTCTAAACTAAGCATTAAAAGCAAATTAAAAACAAATGTATGCCTTAAAACAAATTTAAAATATTAATAGAAAACTTTACTCACAACTTTAACCAGGTAATTAATCTCAACATCAAAATAATAGGGCAAATTCATATTGTGTATCTCCAAAATGGATGCATTACATCACTTATGTAATGTCTTTGTCCTAAATGTTTAATTGGGTCATGAGGAAATAATTAGACAAATTCATATTGAGGAGTATTCTATAAAACAGCTGGCCTGAATTCTCCAAAATGTTAATGTTTTTAAAAAGAAAAAGTCCTGGCCAGGTGGCTCAATTAGTTGAAGCGTCATCTTGTACACCAGAAGGCTGTGGGTTCAAATCCCAGTTGGGGCACATACATGGGTTGTGGATTTGATCCCTGGTCAGGGTATGTATGGGCAACAAACCAATCAATGTTTCTCTCTCTCCTTTCCTCTCTAAAAATCAATACATATCCTTGGGTGAGGTTAAAAACAAGCAATTGTTTCAGACTAAAGAAGATTAAAATATATTACAACTAAATTTGAAATATGAACCTTGATTGATCCTGTATAGAAAATGAAATTATAAGAATTATAAATAACTGAATATAGATTGTGTCAGAATATATTTTTGTTCAATATTAAATTTCTTCAGTGTGGTAATGATAGGGAGGTATGGTATACATGTAGTGTTATGGTATATTATATATATATAGGAAATCATGCTTGTTCTTAGGAGATATATGTTATTATGCCATGTATTAAGCAGTAAAGTGTCATGATGCCTGCATCTTATCTTTAAATAGTTCAACTAAAACACACACACACACACACACACACACACACACACACACACACAGTATTACTGCATACCAGTGTTTCTCAAACTATTTCTAAGGAGTCATTTTTTAGACATTTTTTTTTTTACTAATTAGTGCCCCTCCTCCCATAAAACTTTTAAAAATTGTGATAAAAAACACAACATAAAATTTACCATCTTAAACATTTTTAAGTGTATGGTTCAGTATTGTTAAGATATTTACATTGTTGCACAATCTCCAGGAGAACCTTTTCATCTTATAAAATGGAAACTCTATATCCATTAAACAACAACTTCTCATTTCTTCCTTTCCTACCTATTCCCTGTCAACTGCCATTCTATTTTTTTAATCTATGGTTTTGACTGTTCTGGATACCTCATCTATGTGGAATCATACAGTATTTGTTTTTTTGTGTGTGTGTTTGACTTGTTTAATTTAACACAATGTGCTTAGTTCATCCTTTTCTTTTTTTAGGATGCCATGCCAAGCAGAAAGCCTCTAAAAAAATCTATCACTAGACTATTCTTCAGAAATGACATCTTCTCAGCTGTGCGTTTCACCTTTGTAAATAAGTGATTGCTCTTACAGATCTTCAGCTGTTCCTTGGCTTTCTTCATGTCTTCTCTCCTTGTTGCCAGTCAACTTTGAGGTACTCAGTATGGTCTGCAAGCTAAAAAGAAAAAAGTCTTCCTCCGATAGCTGTTGCAGCCAACTTTCCAACATTCTGGAATATGAAATCTGTTCACCATCCAGTGACACTTCCAATAACAGTTGGGTTGTCATGCTCTTACTAAGGGTCCAGATTCTGCCTAAACAGCTTGTGCCACCATGGCTGCTTTTTAACAAATTCTGCAAGATCCAGTGATTCAAAATGTCCTGGAGTGGAAGCGGACATTTCAGCTAGCTTGTCTCTTGATGACACATGCAGAGGCTAGGCACTGTAAGACAGGGAGTGGTGAGTTGTCTCCTAACAATGTGGCTTCTGCAAGTTGGTCCGATATTTTCATTCACAAGGCCCTAGGCGGTCTAGGGTAAGAGGTTGGGCTGGGCTCACCACGATTCCACTTTGTAGAATGTGTCAGAATTTCCTTCCTTTTTAAAAATGAATACTATTTCATTGTTTGTATATGCCACACTTTGCTTACTCATTCATCCATCAATGGACACTTAGGTTGCTTCCACCTTTTGGCTATTGTAAATAATGCTGCTAAGAACATGGATGTACAAATATTTCTTTGAGACCCTCCTTTCAGCTCTTTTCGATATACTAGTATACCCCAAAGTGGTCATTTTATATTAATTTTTGGGGCAACTGCTGTACTGTTTTTCATTACTGCCACTAACAGTGCACAAAAGTTTGAATTTATCCACATCTTCACCAACACTTATTTTCTCTTTTTAATGGGTGTGAGATAATACTTCATTGAGATTTTGATTTGCATATCCCTGATGTCCAACTTTTTGTGTGCTTATTGGCCATTTGTAATTTTCTTTGGAAAATTTTCTATTCAAGTCCTTTGCCCATTTTTAAAATACAGGTAATTGTTTTTGTTGCTGTTGTTGAGTTGTAGATGTTCTCTGTATATTCTGAATTTATGTTATCAGATATGTGATTGGCAAATACATGTTGAGACAAACGTAGGTTTATAGATTGTGAGTATACAAAACAAGAGTTTATTCTTTCATTATTGAAATAAATAATTATTTACTAACTAGAGGTTTCACTGCCAGCTGCCTGGGAGCCAGCAAATCTCTGCTCCCCATCCCAGCCACCCAGGAGCCAGCATGTCCCCACTCCCCAGCTGCCTGGGAGCTGGCAAGTCCCTGCTCCCCACAAGTCCCTGCCTGGGAGCACAAAGCCAACAAGTCCTCGCTTCTGTCTGGAGCACCACTCCAGCAGCTCCCTTGTGCCTACCCCCTTTTCCCTTATAGCAGGCTTCACATTGCTCTGTGCCTTCATATGCAAATTAACCTCCATCTTTGTTGGATTAATTTGCATACTCTGATTGGCTCTGGGCAAGAGGAATGATGGTTAATGTGCATATTTCTCTTTTATTAGGTAAGATTATTGTATTATTTTCATACGAACAACTGTAAACTTTCTTTTGCCCCACCCTATATTTTTCCCTTTCCATATGTTGCCTTTTTACTCTGTTGATTGAGTCCTTTCATGCATAGAAGTTTTAATAAATTTTGATCTAGTCTTCTTTCTCTTCTTTTACTTTTGTTGCCTATACTTTGTGTCATACCCAAGAAAACATTGTCAAATCCAATGTCATGAGTTTTTCCTCTATGTTTTCATCATAAAGTTTAATAGTTTTAAGTTTATGTTTTGGATCCATTTTGAGTTAACTTTTTATGTAGTGTAAGTTAAGGGTCCAACTTTATTCTTTTGCATGTGGATACCCAGTGTTCTATAGCTTTCTTATCACAAATCAGCACAATCTTTAATTTTTTTTTTATTATTGATTTTTTTACAGAGAGGAAAGGGCAGGGATAGAGTTAGAAACATCAATGAGAGAGAAACATCGATCAGCTGCCTTCTGCACACCCCCTACTGGGGATGTAATCGAAACCAAGGTACATGCCCTCGACCAGAATTGAACCCGGGATCCCCTAGTCTGCATGCCTATACTCTATCGACTGAGCCAAACCGGTTTCTTTCGACAGCACAATCTTTAGATTAGAGAAAGTTATGTTAAGAAAACTTGCTTAGATCACAATTAACTTTTTTGATAAAAGAAAAGCATTTAAAAACCAATTGGTATTAAATATCAACTCACTTCATTAAATATTTTCAAAGATGTTCATTATTCTAAAACTAAGTGGATGCAGTAAAAAACTTATATTTGGGGAAGTATTCATACCTAAATATTCAAATACTGGAACAGCATTTTTCTGTTGAGAAAACTCTCAAGTAATAGCTGACTTTGGAAATTGCAAGTTTATGAATAAATTTTGAAGTATTTGGTTATCTAAAATTACAGGCAGGAATAAGTTTCTGTAGAATCTCATAGACAAGAGAAAAAAGTAAATGAAGCATTCAAGAAGAAAATATACAAACAATCTCAAAAACTCGCCCCACAACATATCTTCTTTAAAAAATAAATAAATAAAAGACATCGCTACTCTAAAATCAAAAGTCAAGTGGATGACTCAGATATCATTAATTTTTCTCAATTTAAAATAATAACTTTAATTGCTTAAAACTGTTAAGTAGGCATGGTTTTAAAATTATCCTGTCAAGGTGACATTTATAAAATTATTTCATGATGTAAAAAAAGAATAAAATGGTCCTGCAAGTATTAAGATTATTACATAGCAAAACAAATTTTGATCAAACCAACATTTTTCTCCCTAATATGCTAAATGATCAGATTACAATCTGCAGCCAAAACATAAATTATAATTATATTTTGGTGAACACTGTACATTGCTAGTTCAAAAAAATAGTATTTTGTCATATTTATAATATCATCTACTTGAATGACTACCTTGGCATACATACAAAGGCTCCACCTTTTAAAAATTGTTTCTAGTCTATTCCATTTTAAATACCATCCAGTATCCTTTAATAATATTAATATACCACCAATTTATTTCCTTTATAGAACAAAGACAAGCACTTTAAAGCTTATAAAGTGACTAATTGTTAATGTTGTCAAATTAAGTTAAGCAATTTAATGTAATTACTAAATGTACTGACTTGTTTATAAATTGTAGTAATTAGAGAAACTGTTTTACTGCCATTTATAAGGTAAATAACTTGGCTTAAGCAAAGTTGTTTGGGCTGGTTGACTCTTTCTGGGGGGAGGAGAGGGTACTGAATTCTAGTAGCCATTTTTGAAGTCATAAGTTGTACTCATCCACATTAACAAAAGCATCTATATATATGAAAGCCTAAGTGACCAAACTACCAAACAACCAGTGGCTAGATGCACACTGACCACTAGGAGGCAGTCCCTCAATGCAGGAGCTGCCCCCTGGTGGTCAGCAGAAGTGCTGCTCAGCTGATGACCCATCTTGGTGGCTCACCAGCCAGGCTGTAGCCACTCACTCCCTCATTAGTCCTGCAGGTCCAATCTCCAGAGAACGGGCCAGACACTAACAGATGGGTGCCGCTGGCAAAAACTTGACAGCACTGCTGGCTTCCTGGAAGTCTGCCTTGGGCACCATGGCCGCTTCCTCTCCCTAGATGCTCCGCAAGAAAGAAACGATATAAAAGCAGCTGCCAGGTGGCTCCCGACAACCAGTGTGAACATTAGCAGGACAGAGCAGGATACCAGGCAGTCAAGGGGCATCCCACTGCCTGCCTGGAGGGCCAATCATATCCTGGCCCCCCTCATCCCTCTCACGACAGGCGCCAGAAGCAGGGCTTAAACTGGCAAGCACTGCTGCAGCAGCACGAGCCTCTCTCCATCAGGACTGACTGGACGCAAGCCCATGGCAGGTGCAGTGGAGCCAGGATGAGCAGGAGCAGCAGGCAGGAGCACCAGGTGGCATTGGACTGCCAGATTTGGCTCAATCCCCACAGGCCATGTCGAGGGATCCCACCTGTGCAAGAATCCGTGCACCGGGCCTCTAGCTTGATATAACAACATTGGATCTCTTTCTATCTCTGGCTTTAAATTCATATTGTTAAAATAGTGCATGTTCTTATTTTGCTGTATAGCCACCAC
This sequence comes from Lasiurus cinereus, assembly GCA_011751065.1. Lineage (NCBI taxonomy): Eukaryota > Metazoa > Chordata > Mammalia > Chiroptera > Vespertilionidae > Lasiurus > Lasiurus cinereus. Next base: position 13,377,774 of record JAAGEH010000020.1, read on the forward strand.
TGTTAGTGTTAATGGTAGTTTTCACCATAGACAAAACAATTTTGATCTGAGCTGGGAAGCCTTTAGAATTGTCCATTGCCTAAATAGGCCCTTATCCCATACTCTTAAATAGAAATCCAACTCTAAGTGTCCTAAACTTGTATGGAGTTATGAGGGTAGGGAATGACCTAACCCTTGGACACCTGGGCCTTACACAATTATTTTTTCTCAAAGAAATAAGTAGTTTAAAGTAAATGTTCCTGGGTCCTCCCAGCCTTTAACTGAATAAACAGGTGATTAAAAATAAAAACACCTGAGTAATGAAACTTACTGCTATACTGTGATTAATCATTGCACTCTGTATCTAGTTTTTCTATCAATATATTAAAGTGATTAATTCACCTTTTACCTTAATGTATTTTCAATTGCTTTCTTCTTGTTTTCTCAACACCAAAGTCTATGGTTGTCTTTTAAGACTATATTCATCCTCCATCTTCTCCCTCAATCATTCACTCAGTTACTATTTTGTTATAGCAGGTACAAGGTTGAACTAGTATATCAAGCACAATAGAGATGGCCAACATTACAAATACATATAAAATTTCCATTATTATTTCAGTAATGCTAAGTATTAAGATGCTATGAAAACCTATAAATAGGGTGGTCTGGTCAAGTAAGAGAAATCAAAGAAGACATCCTTGATCTAAATTCTATAGGACAAGTAGGTCTTAACCAAAAAAAAAAAAAAAAAGAAGCAAAAGGAATCCATGCAGAACAGCACAAAGGCCCTTCAGTGAAAGTGAACATGTTAGACACGAGGAACTAAAAGGAAATTCAATGAAGGAGACTGAATAATGTACAGAGAAACTAGAGGGAAAGACAGGTTCTACAATCATGAAAAGGTTAGAAGCAAGAGACTAGTAAGATTAAATTTATATTCTATAATTATGACTATGACTGCAATAGATTTGAAGAGGGTCAAAGTGGTGTGTGAATTAGGCGGCTATTAAGTTAGTTCAGGGAAGAGAAATCATAGGTAAATCAGAGTACAGGCATAGCTTTCATTACACTTCACAAATATTGCATTTTTACGAATTGAAGGCAAGACTCTCCATAAGCAAGTATCACTTTACTGTGGTGATCTGGAACCAAAACCACAGTACCTCCAACAGATGCCTATATAAACTACAGCAGAGGAAAGGTAGATTGATTTTTAAAGTATTTAGATAAAATGAATAGGTTTGGGTGATGAATTGTGTTCGGGAAGTGTATTAGTTTCCTACTGTTGTGTTTAAAAATTACCTTAAAACTTACCAGCTTATTATCTATAATATCTGCATTTTAATGAGTTTGTATTGCTTGTGTGATTAAACATAAATGAATGAATATGTAAATAAATAAAATATGTTTAATATCCAGGAAAAAAAAAACACCTTACCAGCTTATAATGAATATAATTTCTGTGGGTCAGGAATCAGGGTACAATTTAGTTGAGTGCCTCTGACTCAGGCACTGATTATCATAAGACTGTGGTCAAGGTATTGACCAGTGATGCAGTCACTTCAAGGCATGGTTAGGAAAGGATATACTTTCAAGCCTACTAATGTGGCTGTTGAGAGGCCTCAAGTCCTCAAGGAACATTACTTCCTTGCTACATGAACCTCTCCAGGGGGCTACTCATAACACAATAACTTGCTTCCTTTTGAGTGAGGAAAGAGAAGGGGAGGGAAATCAGTTAAAGTGAGAAAGAAGGCAAGCAAGAAAATCAGTTTTGGAAGCGACATCTCAGGGCTCTTGCCATTTTGTATTCATTAGAAGTATCACTAAGTTCAGTCCATATACAGGGGAAATTACATAGAGGCATGCATACCAGATGATAGAGCTCATTGGAGGCCATTTTAGAAACTGCTACAATACAGATTGAGGAAGAGGAGACACTATTGTATTAATAAGAATGGGAAGAATGGAAAAGGCCCAGGTTGGGAGAAGTTTTGTTTTGGATGTTAAGTTTGAAAGGACAAGGTGCCTTTAATTCAATCAACAAATTTGTTATAACATTCCTACTGTGTACCACACATTACTGTGAGATGCGACATATTGATGAACACAAAAAACATCCTTATCTTCATAGAATTTATCTTCTAATAGCTGAAGACAGAAAATAAATAAGATTCTGATCATGGTAAGGGGTAGAAAGAAAATAACATAGGATAAAGTTGTGGGTTTCTCTTCAGCTATGATGTCAAAATACTAATTTCAGGAACCCAAGTAGATTGTTAAAAGCCTTAAGTTGTTTCCTAGATTCCTCCTGTGCTCCAACTGTATTGTTTGCCTCTCTTACAGCATTTATCAAAAGCTGATTTCTATTATAGTGCAAGTCAACATTTGGGTCAGGCCAAGAAATGACACATCCTCCTCCCACAACCCTCCCATTGATATCTACAACTATTTCCTGGAACATGTGAATATTTCCCTATTTGAAAAAAGTATTTTTTAAGATGTGACTAAGTTAAAGATCCTCCAATAAGGAGATTGCCTTAAATTATCCAAGTGGGCCCTAAATGCCATCACAACTGTCCTTATAAAAGACACACAGAGGAGAAGACATACACAGGAAACAAACAGGCAGTGTGACCACTGAGGCAGTGATTGGAGAGATGTAGCCACAAGTCCACGAAGGCCAACAGCTCCCAAATGCTAGAAGCAGCAGAGCAAATTCTCCTCTAAAGCCTCCAAAAGGAGTGCCACCCTGCTAATACCTTCATTTTGGATTTCTGTCTCCAGAACTATGAATTTCTGTTGTTTTAAACCACCGACTTTGTGGAAATTCGTTACATCACAAGAAACTGACATACCCTTCCAATGTTATTTCCTATCACTGGATTCATGGCATTTATCACAAGTTGTAATTATTGTTTATTCACTTGTTATTGTGTCTTACCCTATTAATATGGAAGCTCCAAGAAGATGGGGGCCTTCTCTATGCCCCTAACTCTTAGCATAGTGTCTAGGATATATTGCATTCTTAAGAATTAGCTGTTAAATGAATAGATATCCCTCCATAAGATAGAGACTATGTGTATTCACCATAATTTCTTAACCCCCCAGCACAGAGCCTTGCCAAAAACTGTTGTTGAACTAGATTCGAGCTCTAGCAATCAGGTCTGGAGTCCTGTACCTCTATCTTGTCCGAATCGAGTATTTGAGGAAGTGTTCAGGTAAATTTGTTCCTTGGCTGCTGCTTCGTGCTGCTAAGGAGCAAGTCCAGATAGCAGTTTTGCACTCTATGCATGACCCACAGTGCTTGGCACATTGTAGAGACAACACATATTTGAGACTTTTGGGTGAATTGGAATATCAGACTAAGCCACATCGCAAAGTCAACACTGCAACTTTGAGCACATGTTCAACTCAACTCTGAACCTCAATCTTCCCAACTGAAAGGCTGAGAACCTCAATCTTCTCAACTAACCCTTACCCCAGGGGGGTGTGAACCTGTGAACTACCTGGCCGTAGTGGCTCCCCGAGTGGTAGCTGATTATCATTAGCCCTAGCCACTGCCCTACCTCAACCTTGAGTACAGCATCGGAAATGAGGTCCACACTTACGCCATTACTTCCTGGCCATAAGATCTTGGACAAGCTACCGTACCTTTCCGAGGCACAGTTCCTTGGCCAAAAACTGACAAGAATGTCTACCTTGTAAAAGCAGTTCTGACACAGAAACTACATGAAGTAACCAAAGATTTAAACTTAGGCAGCCTGGCTTAATAACGTAATTATTTTGAGGTGGAGGGGGGGAGGGAGAAACACCTTGTCTTTTTAACACGTTCTCATCTTGAATAAATACTTCCACTTCCGTGGGCCTTCTAACTAAAACAACGGAAGGGGCTACCAAATCCTATTATTGCCTCACGGAATCCCAAGTTTGGGAACCTTCGAACCAAAGGCCACGTGAGGGTTCCATGATTCCATGACTCTTTCCTTCAGCAACCGACCGGTCACCAGCGTTTACAACGAAGCGGGCAAGAGCTGAGGGGACAGGCTTCCAGAAGAGCCAGGCTGGGTTGAAGCGTATTCCCAGACACCGGGCGTGACCCAAGAAGGGTTCACGTCACAGAGAGGGCGGTCCACAAAGTCTCAGACTCCCTCGGTTGCCAGGGTAACGCTTACGCCATACGTAGCCTCACGTGCTCATTGGCTAGAAGCCCATACAGCGCAATGCGCAGGCGCTTGCTGAGAGCCAATGGGCGCGGCCGGGATGTTGGCGCCACTCAGCGCCCTTTTCCGGTCGGACCCGGCGGCAACCGGGCGGAGCAACCGCGGAGCGTGCCTCCTTCTCCCGGCGAGTGGGCGGTTGTGTGTAGCTCCCCGGCGCCCCGTCACGTAGGTTACGCACACCTCCACTCCCAGGTCCGCCCCGGCAGCTGTGCCCTCCCACCGCGGGCTACCCGGAGCGGGACCGCGGTGCTGCGGGTCGGGGGCCGATGTGGAGCTGACCTGCGGCCAGGAAGAGCCTGGCCGAATCGGGCCAGCCACGAAGCCCTTCCCTGCCGCCGACTTTCAGCCACCTGGGTCGCGCTGCTCGCTAGAAGCCCTGAACTCCGTGTCCCCCAAGCCCTGGCCCCCTGCGGGAATGTTCAAAAATGAGTATCAGGTAACCCCAAACTGTCTCCAACCTGTCGGTACAGCTTTCTCCCCTTGGGTTAGGTAGCGCCGGTCGGGATGAGGGCAAAGCTCCCCCCTGCCTCCCATTCTACAGTCTTTTTTCGGGGTGAGAAATTAATGGATAAGTGGTCTCGATCCAAAAACAAAGCAACTAACGTCTGGACGCAGGATCTGACTTTGTTCAAGTCTCAGCGCACTGCTTCGCAAGGTGTATGGAATCCCAGAGAGTCTAATGAAAATACAGATCTTAAACCCCAGCCTGACGCCTGAGTCCGGGATCATGAATGCGCCTTGGGCACTCCCTACTGATGCACAGTGTGTAGCGAGCTCTGTAGAAGAGAGTGCATGAATGAATGTGTCCGCGAAGGGGTTACACCAAGGAAGAAAATAAGCTTTGGCCATAGGCTGTTCTTTCCAAAAGGGGTTCAGTTTCTCTTAAACTCTGGGGCATGGAAGGACCACTTAGGCAGTACTTGTAAACACTACAGGCTTCCCGACCCTCACCCCAGATCGAGTGCATCGGAACCTCTGCAGATGGCGCCAGTTAATTGGCCTTTGTAACAACTACCTTCCTCCCCCTCAGTTCACGCTGCTGCAGGTGGTCCAAAGATCACAGGGGAGAAACTGGTTCTGGGTCTTCCTCAGTCACCTTGGAAATCCTGGGGTGTCTCCACGCCTGACCTGCTCTCCTCACTTCACTGGCATCTCCCTCCCTGCTTTTCCTTCTCCCTGGTCTCCAGCCCTCCCCTCCAGACCTCACCAGAGTTCATTCACACTCTCTGTTTACAGTCTGTTTCCCTTTCCACAGTCCTCCACTGGTCTCCAACTCTTGGTTGCTTCTGCCTTTTCATCAAACACTACCTCCTACCTTCTTATGAGTGCCACAAGGGTATTTTGCAGTTTTCTTCTATTCCAATTATTAGAATGATTTTAGAGAGTTTCACTTAATTTAGGTAAAATACATTGTTAAAAAAAAGCATACTCCTGTTGAAACTTGGAAAACAGGAGAAAAAGAAACGAGGAGTGTCAGTTTTTTCTGTCTCATCAAGGTATAAGGACTTTTCTTAAATAAGTAAAAGCTGCCTCGTTTAAAACTCAGTGAAATAAGACCTGTCTCCAATAGCTATAGTAATTCTATCCACACACAGTTTGCACATAAAATGCCTAAGGAAGAAGAAATTAAATGTCTTAAGTAATTATGTGTTAAAACTAAAAAACAAAAATATAGTATTTAGAAAAATTAAAATTTGGAAATTCTTCATAAAAATCAGACACATTTGCTGCTTATTATTCAGAATCCATGAAAGAAAACCATATTTAGGCTTTATTTCAGATTCTCAATTTCTTGCAATAAACTCTTCTTCAGAGATAATCAGCTTGTTTAATTCCTCTCCTTTATAATAAAGGACATGGAAATTCAGTAATGTGTGTGGTGTTTTTACATAAGCATGTCCTTTCATGTTCTCAAGTATACAGTAGAGAACACATAGCATATCTATAGATAAGATTCCCTATTTTCCTTGTACAAAATAAGAAAAAAAAATTTTATTGTTGAGATTTTTATAGAGAGAAGGGGAGAGAGTGAGAGAGAAAAACATCAACTCATTGCTCAACCCATTCATGCATTCATTGTTTGATTTCTTGTGTGTGCCCTGATGAAGAATTGAACCCACAACCTTGGCATATCTGGGCAACACTCTATCCAACTGAGCTCCTGGCCAGGGACTTGTACAGATTTTATAAATCTCTAAATTAATTTGTATTAAATATACAGGGTAGGGCAAACGTAAGTTTATAGTTGTGAGTATGCAAAATAATTTATTTTTGTATTATTATTAATTTTGTATTATTTTCCATACGAACAACCATAAACCTACTTTTGCCCACCATGTATGAAAAGATTTATAGGAATGCTCAAAATAAGAATCATTCTTTTCCTCATTCTTTCCCAAACTTTTTTTACAGACCAGACTAAATTATTAATATGCCCTTTTTTCAATAGTTATTGCTGGTGTTATTGAGCTTTGCTATATGCAAGGTATAGTGCTTGAAGGTTTATATTTACTATCCCGTGTAATCCGACAATCCATTTTACAGGTGAAGAATCAAGAAGTTAAGTAACTCCAAGGTCAGGTAGTTAATAAATGCAAAGCTGATACTGGAGCTCAGGCCAGTATGACTAAAAAGATAATTATCAGAATTTATTAATCTGGGTTGAATAGCATGTTTTTTTAAGCATGATCTATACATGTCAAATAAATGAACCTTACACTAAGATATCATAAGATTGTATGGCACAATTTATTTAGTGTTTATCCTGCTTTTAAAATTTTTTTAAAATTTCTATTAATCAGAAGTGACTCAAATCAAAACTGCTGTTGCTAGATACAATCTAGGTATAGAGTAGGATCATGTTTTCTCCCAGATCTACTTACCTGACAGAAGCCTAAACAGTGGTTGCAGGGTACTGTTTTCTCCTTAGCATTGCCTTTCACTTTAATGTAAATACTTCATTTTTGTTTTCTAGGGAGGTGCATTTGTTGAAATCTTTAGTGCTCAGGGAAAAAATCCTGGTGCAAAGTGGAAGATCCTTGGAAGTCCATCTGTGATTTGGAAAGTAAGTGTAAGAAATTACAGCTACCTAACCTTGGAAAGAAATGAGAATGACCGTTTATAACAAAAAGGGCTCAATCAGATTTCAGAACTGTTTTTCCTGTTCATTCACTCCAAAATCTTCTCATGACATTGTGGGCTGCAGTCCTCCCAGATAGCACTCCTCACTTGTTTAAGATTTAGGAATGCAGCTCACAGCCCTTCTCTGAACACCAAGTCCTGCCGTTTGAAGTGACTTCAGTTATCTGTGAGGAAAATCTCTTCAAACCTTAGCGTCTCGGTTTCTTTTAATTTTTTACTTATTAATGGCTTTTTAGAGAGAGAGAGAGAGAGAAAGAAACATTAATTTATTGAACCATTTATTTATGCATCCAGTTGATTATGTGCCCTGACTAGGGATCAAACCTGTAATCTTGGTGTATGGGGATGACACACTAAACAAGTGAGCTTCCTGGCAAGGGCCTCATTTTCTTGAATTCTTCATTTTTAATGACCTATCCCACTCTACTTTGGTGTACATGCCCTCCCTCTATTATGCCCTGTACCTCATCATCATAAACTTCAGGGACTCTGAAATTTACTAAGTGAGATACCACGACATGCCTTCTGGCCACAATTTCAGTTCTTAAGGCTGCTTGCCTAGTTATTCCCACTATATTTGTTCTTCAACCTAATTGAGACTTTTAGGACATTCTACTTTCCCCATTGTTTAGTTTTATTTGTGTATTTTCTTTGTCTTCATTTCGTTTTCTCTCTAGCCCAGAATCCATAGTCCATGATTTCAATCATGGCCCTGTCAAGACCTTGAATACCCTTGCTTCTTGTCCCTTCATCATGCCTGGCTAGCAAACGCTGACCCTTTCTGAATTCCCAGTTATCTGTCTGCATCCGGCTTCTCGGTACCTTTGGAGAAAATATCTACAGCCTCTTAGATTGATGATGCTATAAATTTATCCTAAATATCCCAGAAAGTTCTCTTAGTCTTTAAAATAATTTTCTCAATTTTTTTCAGGTTTCCAACCACCAACTCCCTATCCCCATCCCCAGTTCACACGCTGGAATGTCCTCCTCACTCACTCACCAAACCACACCCCATTTCACTGGAAAAATCAATGAAACTACCTCATTTCTGCCACTAGATGTAAAAACCTATATCCATCCCTATCCTCTTTTTCTCTTCTCTCTTGTATACTGGAGAGAAAAATGTCTTTCTAAGGACTCAGTTCTATGGGTAACTTTTTAAAACTACTGTTAATTGAGTGCTTACTGTTCACCAAGCATAGCATCAAGTACATTACATATGTAATCTATACACTAGCCTTGTGAGATAGTTCATTTATGCCCCTTTTATAGACTGAGGCATGGAGAGGGTAAGCCACTTGCTCACAATTATACAATTCTTACTATGAATGAGAGATAAATGATGCTGTGAGAGTATATAGCAGGGAAATTAAGAAAGCCTTCCCAAGGAAATGGCATTTGATCTCTAAGAGCTAACTAGGCACTGGGGGAGACTGGTAGAAAGCAGAGTATTCCAGGCAAAGAGAAAAGCATGCACAAAGTCCTGTGTCAGACAAGAGCTTAGATTTTTAGGAAACTGCAATAAGGCTGCTAAGGCTAGAATGCAGACAGGAGAGAGAGCAAGTTAGGATGTGGGTTGGAAAAACTACACAAGGACTTATGAACCATGTTGAAGATTTTGGTGAACTGGTGAAAGGTTTTACATATATGTTCAACTTGTGGAATAAATAATACACTAGATGTATGTAAACTAATATCAAAAACACAGAAAAAAGACAAGTATCATATGATCTCATTCATGTGTGGAATCTAATGAACAAAATAAACTAATGAACAAAATAGATCCCAAGACATAGAAGCATGGAACAGACTGATGAATCTCAGAGGGAAGGCGGAGGTGAGTGGGTGGGTGGGAAGAGATCAAATAAAGACCTTGTATGCATACTAGTATATATTTAGCCCATGAACACAGACAATAGAGTGATAAAGGCCGAGGATGAGGGGCTAAGGTGGGCTAGAAGGGGTCAATGGAGGGCAAAGAGGGAACATATGTAATACTTTCAACATAAAGATTTATTTAAAAAATAAAGATTAAAAAACCCCTACAATAACATAGGATATGCTATTGGGCTGGGTATAATATAAATTTATTAAAATGTTACTTAATTCTTAGCAGCTATTAGATACAATGATTTCTTAATACAAAATGGGAGAGTGGAGGATCTGTAAAATATTTTAATGTGAAAAAGATCTTTTATACTCAAAGATTGGGAATTTGGTCCATAAAAACATATTTACATTACCACTTTGAATCAGAGTTTTTGTGTTTGTTTGTTTTTCTGTTTCTTCAAACTTAGTTTTTTAGGTCACTTTCATCAACTGTAGCACTCCTATTTGTATTGATTTTAAGTAAATGATATGGAACTTCAAGTTGGAGTACTAGTTTTTTGTTTGTTTGTTTTTTTTAAAGTCAATGATTAATTCTGTATGAGCCATGCAAGAAGTTTTCAGAATGGATACAACATATGTTAGATGATTTATTATACTGGAACAGAACGTGATATCAGCTTGTGCTGCTATACAGAAACACACAGATTGAAGGAGAACAAGAGAAATAGACTCCAGAAACTCAAAATTAGTTACTTGAGAATCCCTGAACTTGGAGAACTTTTTATCATTTGGAAGAAGAGTGCCTACTTGATATAATAGAGAATTTGCCAAGTGGCTTAGTATGGCTTCTGTATTCCAGTTCACAGCAAGTCTTAGGGTGAGAGTGTCAAGGCCTAAGTCTACCTTTAAGTCATTTGAATATGGGACTTGTTTCCTGTGAGTTTTCAGCTCCAATTTTATAATAGAAGCCAAACAAAATACTTTTCAATTAACATTGTTTTCATTTTTGTTTTATAGGAGTTTGATAAAGAAGTGAAAAGTTTTGTGTTTGTCCTGGAAGGCAGCAGCCAGACAAACAAAATTCAGTTACCAAAGGAGAATAAGCAAATCCGTAAGTTTTTAATCTTGAAACTTAACATTTGATGCTTGAAATTATGCCTTTAAATCTCATACACATACATTAGTTTGACCCTTACTGGCATCTGTTGACATGAAGTGACAGGATTTTTTTTTTTTTTTAATTTAGAAAGTAAACTTAGGCCAGGTTTTTTGTTGTTGTTTTTTAATATTCTGCTTCACTGTTTACCAGAAATCTACTAGTATTTTTAAGATTTAAAGAATTATTTAATAACCATTAGTTGTAATAGTAATGGTATTTATTGAGCATTTACTATGTGCCAATGACTTCCTAAGCATTTCATATTTAACTCTTTTAATCCTCACTGTAGGGTTTAACTCTTCTAATCCTCACCTCTATAGATAAGCACACTGAGGTTGGTTCCTTATCAAGAAATCAGGTAATTAAGACTAAGCTTTGAAATAAACTCAGGAGTTCCTAAATTATAGGAAATTAATTTGTTAGAAAATAATTATGTAAAATATAATAGAAGGCACTATTATATACCTTTAAAAATACTAATATACCTTTAAAAATACTAATATCTAATAAATTTGATATTAACATATGCTTTAACAAAAGTCCAAGGAGTAGATTTCAATTCTTTCTTACTTTGGAAATTAAAGTCAGCATTCTAAAGCAGAAGAAACCCTGAGAGATCACCTACATTTAGGATCAGAAGCTCAGTTAATGGCAAAATGGGTTAAAATCTGAGGCTCTGCCACCAAATTAGGCTCTGAGTAAACTGATGTGATTTAAGAAACTGAGTAAAATGATGTGATTTAAGAAATAGCATTTTTCAAAATGATTAATCAGATTTTCATCAACTTTGTCCTATGTTTTAACCATAGATTGTAGGTAATTTAGTAAATATAAGTAGCCAGTTATTTTTTACATTCATCATTTATTTTCATAGACTCTGTGCTTTATCTACCATTTCAAGCTACTTTATGCATATTTTAGATTTCTGAGACATAAGCAGAACCATAGAAGTTATAGATGGAAGATGATTAACTTTAAAATGGTTTGCCAGTGTTTCTTCCTAAAATAATATAAAAAGCAGAACCTTGAAGAGAAGGAGTAATCATTGTTAAAATAAATTTTTATTAATTTACAATAATTTTACAAATCATGATTTTTTTCACTGTTCTTTTTTTTTAATAGATTTTTTTAAAATTTTTACAAAAATTTATACATATAAATGAGATAAACTAAGATGAACCAGGGAAATGTGTCTGAAACTGTAATTTATTCCTAAATGAGACATGTTCCATCTTTTTTAAGAATATTATCTTTATGAGAGAGATACATTTGATTTGCAGAAACATGACTTAATGTAATTCAGTGTTCTTTTGTTGTTGTTTTTCTTTTCTTTTTTTTTTTTTATTAATTTTTATTAATTTTTTATACATATCTCCCCATTGCCCCCCTCCCTCCCAGGCGTACCCCGACCCCCCCGTGTCTGTGATCATTGGTTATGTTTATAAGCATGCATACAAGTCCTTTGATTGATCACTTATTTACCTCACCTAACTTTAATCTTTCTGCTATAATTTCACAGTCTGTTTGATGCTTTATGATTTTTGTCCTCCTGAGAATTATCAGTCTACTCCCTTTCTGTGCTCCTGATTCTATTATATTCACCAGTTTATTCTGTTGATCAGATTTTTAATTCACTTAATTTTTAGATTCACTTGTTGACAGATGTGTATTTGTTGTTCATAATTTTTTGTCTTTTACCTTTTTCTTCTTCCTCTTCTAAAAGGGTACCTTTCAGCATTTCATATAATACTGGTTTGGAGTTGATGAACTCCTTTAGCTTTTTCTTCTCTGTGAAGGTCTTTATCTGCCCTTCAATTCTGAATGATAGCTTTGCTGGATAGATTATTCTTGGTTGTAGGTTCTTGTTGTTCATCACGTTGAATATTTCTTGCCACTCCCATCTGGCCTGCATCGTTTCTGTTGAGAAATCAGCTGACAGTCGTATGGGTGCTCCCTTGTAGGTAATAAACTGTTTTTCTCTTGCTGCTTTTAATATTCTCTCTTTGTCTTTTGCTCTTGGCATTTTAATTATGATGTGTCTTGGTGTAGTCCTCTTTGGGTTCCTTTTCCTTGGGGTTCTGTGTGCTTCCTGGACTTGTAAGTCTATTTCTTTTACCAGATGTGGGAAGTTTTCAGTCATTATTTCTTTAAACAGGTTTTCAGTATCTTGCTCTCTCTCTTCTTCTGGCACCCCCACAATTCTGATGTTGGTACGCTTGAAGCTGTCCCAGAGGCTCCTTACATTATCTTCACATTTTTGGATTCTTTTCTCTTCTTGCTTTTCCAGTTGAATGTTTTCTGCTTCTTTATATTTCAAATTTTTGACTTGATCCTTGCCTTTCTCTAGTCTGCTGTTAGTACTCTGCGTAATAGTATTCATTTCAGTCAGTGTATTTATTATCTTCTCTTGGGTCTCACTAAATTTATCCATCTTTTCTAGCATATTCTTGCAAAACCTTATAAGCGTGGTTTTGAACTCTATATCCAGTCATTTTTTTTCCTCCATTTCTTTTGCTTGTAATCCCTTCCCTTGTCTCGGCATTTTTACTGTGCCGGGGAAACTTCTGTGCTGGATTCAGCCGCAGAAGCCTCTGCTGAGCTTGGGAGGGTGGAGTCTCAGGGCTTAAGGGACCGCCTTGCCTTCCAGTCGGCCCCGCCCTCCACGGCCCCTGAGTCTCCCGTGACTGGGTAATGGCTGGAGCGGTCCTTGTGCGCGCGCACCCGCAGCGCCTCCAACCACTGCCTTTCCAGCTCCCCTGCGAACCAGGACCACACGAGTCTAGGTCCCCAGGGTTTCGCCCAAAACAGGGGCCCAGTGGACTCAGAAGTGGCGCAGTTGGGAGGGTCTGTCTCCCGCCCACTCGCGAAAGCCAGCGGCACAATCAGCAATCCGTCCTCCGCGTGGTGCCGTGCGCGACCAGACCTCCGATCCTTTGCAACTCCCCTAAATTTCCGTGCACCTCTCCCTTTTCACAGTCCAAACTCCCCCCGTATGAGTTTCGGCTGGATCTGGGGTTTAGTGTCGTAAGAGAAGGGGTTCAATGCCGTTGGGAGTCTCCGTTTCCCTCCCGCCAGAGAAAGCCAGCCAGGTACTCCGGCACCCGCTCTCTCAGCGCACTCGTCTCCGTACCTCAGCTTTTTGCAGCTCCTCTGGGTCTCCGTGAGCCCCTCTCTTTCCCTCTAGTTGTAGAACTTCCACTCAGCCAGCTTTCCTGTGGTTCTGGATGATGTCCGTTCTGTCTTTTAGTTGTAGTTTTGAAATTGTTGTGCGAGGCAGCAGTATAGGTGTTTACCTATGCCGCCATCTTGGATTCTCCTGTTTTTCTTATTGTTGGCATATATTTCCATGTGATGCCATCAGCATCAATGTACATAATCATATTATTGACAAAATCAAACCATTCCTTGTAACCTTTCTCAATTGGCTCTAAAAAATTTCTCCTCTACCAAAGGTTCGGTGTCTAAAGACAAGTTCCCTTTTTTTCTTTTTTAGTTTTTTTCTTAATCCCTTTACCCTCTTTCTTTTCCTACCTGTATCTAAAATTTTTTTTAAGAATTTTTAACTTGTTATAATTGCTTTTTAAATGGAAAGATGATAGTTCTAATTAGAAGAAATGGAAGAATCTTTTAATGTGTTTTTTTGTACAATGCCTTAAATTAAAAATTAATCTGGCTCTTCTATAGGATGTGCAATACTGTAACAAATGAAACAGTTTATATAGTCTGTAAGATTAATTATTTTTAATTTTTGTTTTAATACCTTTAAGATTATTTGTAATTTTTGATAACAGCTTTGTACTTATTTTTGCTTGTATAAAATGACCTTCTGTGTGAAGTTGTTATGGTTAAATTTAAATTAAATGGCATGCATTGCATAAGAATTGGCTTTCAATTACTATTTCTAAATTTAGCTCAGTTACCATTATGTATTTCTATTTTAAGAGTAAACATTCACTTACTCATACAGATTTGAAATTAGATACGCCATTATATGTTTCCTACTACTATATTAGGTGCTTCTGAAGAAAGTTTAATAATGAAATTAAGTATGTTTAAGTTTTCATTTTAAATAGTACTATTTCTGAATTATACTTGAGTATCTCTCAATATGTCAAAGTTTTTTTGGTTTTGTTTTGTTTATTTTTACTTATCAAATAAAGTGATATTAATTATTAGATTGTGCACTTCTCCCATGTAGGAATCTTGATCATCTACTTTATACTCCTATCTAGTATATTATATAAAATTGGTGTTTAATAAGTATGTTAAATTTGTCACATAAGGAAACTATAGCAATTCAGATGATAATTTCTAAATGTAACCAGCTTCCCTTGATTAGGAGACTTGAGTAAATTATTACCCAGATAAATAAGTAAGTCTACCCTACTCTTCACCCTGGTACTTGTTATAGAGACTAGAGGCCCAATGCATGAAGTTTGTGCATGGATAGGGTCCTTAGGCCTGGCCAGTGATCAAGCCAATTTGTGGAACAACCAGCCGGGCAATCAGGGAGGGCCCCCTCCTCCCACTGGCACCCATCTTGGCCGGCCTAGTGCCTGCCTTGGCTGGCCTGGCACCCGCTCGCCCGTCCCACGCGCCCCCCCCACCCCCACCAGTCACCTTCCTCTGGTCACCTTCCTGTGTGGGGCAACCGGTAGAGCAATTTGGAACCTCTCCCCTCCTCTCCCTCCCCACCCCCCCCACCTCCCCCAGTACCCGCCTTGGCTGGCCTGAAGCCTGTGTTGAGCATCTGCCCACTGGTGATCAGTGCGCATTATAGCGACCAGTTGTTCTACTGGTTCCATCATTTGGTTGATTTCCATATTAGGATTTTATTATATAGGATGCCCCTATGGGACTGGGACTTTCTATGTGAGATGCAGCTTTTAAACCATTTTTCTCTGCCTGTGATGTCTTAAACCAGTGGCATGTCTGGGGACCAGCATCCCTGAAGCCCTGTGTTAATCCAAGTTTCAGCTGCTCTGGAGGGTGAAGTCATTTCTATGAGGTGTTTCCCAAACCTTCCTCTGCCCCCACTTTGATATTCTTTTAAAAATAAATCTCATTATGAATTCCTTTGTTTAAAACCTTTCAATGGCACTGACCTTACACTCTACTGATGGTGCTCTTGTCAGAGTCATTAGTGATCTCTATATTCCTGAATCCATTAGCCATTTCTCAGCCCTCATTTTGCTTATCATCTCAGCAGCATTTGACCAGGTTGACACCCTCTTCCTTGATATATTTTCTTCATTCATCTTCCAGGATGCCCACTGATAGTTTTCTTCCTAATTCTCAGGTTTTCCCTCTTAGTTTCCTTTCATGGTTCTTCTTCTTCTCCCTAACCCAGCTTAATGTTGCAATGCGCCTGGACCTAGTCCCTGACCCTCTATTTACATTTACTCCCTTGTTTATACCATGTCTGTCTTATTCCAGCTTGTATGTCCAGTTCATACTTCTCTCTCAAACTCCCAGCTTGAATTTTCAGTTGCTAACTTGACATTTCCACTTGGACAGGCTTTGTCCTAGAAATTCCTCTTCTCCCTCCTCTTCCCTTTTCCCTTCCTCTTCTCCCTCCCTTCCCTCCCCATCCTCTTCCTCCTCCCCCTCCACACAACCCTATCTCAGTCATTAATAACCTGTCTTAAATTAGCCTGATACCTTTTTTCTTTTCATTCAGTCCATTAGGAAGATCTTGTTGCTTTTGTGTTTAAGTTAGATTCTTTCTCTGATGGCTACTTCTTGCCACCCTCTTATGCTATCACCCTGGTCCAAGCCACCATCATCTCATGCTTGGAATACTGTAGTAGACTTCTAATTGGCCTCCCTGTTTCTGACTTGTCTTCTGCTGTCAATTTAGTGACTAGAGTGATACTTGTCAATATAAGGCACTCCACTACTGAAAATGCCCCATCTCTCTCAGAGTAAAAACCAAAGATCTATAGGACCCTGCAGGATTGCTGCCTCTTAACTCTCTGACCTTGTCTCCTATAATTCTTTCCCTTGTTCACTCTGCTGCAACTATACAGGTCTCCTTGCTGTTTTCAAACATAGCCTGATACCTATCACCTTAGCATCTGTGCTCAAGCTATACTCTCTGCCTAGAGCTTCATTTTCCCAGACTCCCCTTCTTCAGGCCTTAACCCTGACCTGTGCTTTAGATCCTTCCTGCACTTTTGATCGTTTTTACCATTCTCTGCTTCTTCCAACAGCTCTTACTACCATTTAACATACTATTTATTTATTTATTTATTTATTTATTTATTTATTTATTTTTCTCACCATTACCAGAAAGTAACTGCCACCAGCACAGAAATTTAATCTATTTTGTTCACCTAAAACAGTGCCTGGCACCACAGTAGACATCCAGCAACTTTGTTGAATAAATTAGTGAATATATGAGTGGCTTTCCATTGATTTTAGGATGACCTATACACTTCACAGGGCCTTCAAGGCCCTGAATGATTGAGTTCCTAGATATTTGCCAGGCTGTCTCCTGCTGCTTTTCACCTGCTGACTTTCTACGCTGTCTGTTAGGCCTAAAAATTCACCTTTTTCATCATATGATAGAATATTCCCTCTCCCTGTAAAATGTGTTCCTAGCTGAATTCCAATGTCATTTCTTCAAGAAAATGTTCATTCATTGTGCCTTTCCCTCTAAGGACCCATGATTATATGCTTTCATAGCACCCTGACCTCCTTCTTCATAGAACTAGACCAGTGGTCGACAAACTCATTAGTCAACAGAGCGGCAAACCACGGCTTGTGAGCTGCAGTTTGCTGACCACTGAACTAGACAATAAATTCTAAGGGATCAGTTACCTTGTCTATCTTACCCACTATAAAAACTTCAGCACTGTCTCACACATAGTAGATGTTCAATAAATTTTTATTGAAAAGATCTAATTTAATCCATATAAATAAGCTTATAATTTTAAATTATTGGCCCAGTTTTACACATGAAAAGTAAAAGGGCCCAGACGGATTTTTTAATTTGCCCAAGGGATGTGGAATAACCCACAATAAGGCATAAGTGTTTCCTATCATCTGTATTGAAGTGGAGAGGTACAAGTCAGTGCTGTTTTTGCCAGGGCTGTGATTGGAACCAGTGAGTAGTTTCAGCATGATTTACCAGGTCACTCCTAAAGGATGACTAGTCCCAACTCCTTGTATATGAGGTGTACAGCTGTCATCTATAATAATAAAAGTAATATGTTAATTCCGCACGACCTTCCAGACAAAGCCGGGCTGCAAGGGAAACCCAGGTGCCAGGTGTTTGCCAGCGATTAGAGGGAAGCCGAGGTCCTGGGGGCCTGCCAGCCACTGGAGGGAAGCCCAGATCCCAGGTGCCAGAGGAGAGCCAGTGCCAGCAGCCAGGGGAAGGAAGACCTACTCTTGCACGAATTTTGTGCATCGGGCTTCTAGTTTTCTATAAACAGACAACTGTAACACCAGTGTTTAAACATCTAATGGTATTTTACCAGTTAAATTTGTTTCTAAAATATTCAAAAGTAAAAAGGACATTACCCCTTTAAAATAGAGGTAGTTTGTCTCAGGCAAGAATCCTAATATATAAAAATCCAGGGTCTGTAACGTTCAAAACAAAGTGCTGGGTTGCCGTGCTGACCCAGTACTAACTGCTGAGGGGTCTGGATCAGGCCCGGAGAGAGGCTCCAGGAGAGAAAGGCAGAGTCTGATCCACAGCCTCCATAGCAGCTGTTGATCAGTCATTGCCTCTCTCTTTCTCCCTGGGTTTCACCAGCAGCTGCAACTCTGTTTCTCTCTGGGCCTCTGCGGGGGCTGCTGATCAGCCCCACCTCTCTGATCAGGCCCGGAGTTAGGCTCAGAGATGCTGACTAGCATAGAAATCGACCAATCAGAGCCAAATCCAGGGACTGCTGATCAGCCCCACCTCTATGATCAGGTCCGGAGATAGGCTCAGAGACGCTGACTGGCATAGAAATTGACCAATCAGAGCCAAATCCGGGTGAACTGTGGGGAGTCAATGGCTGCCTAGGAGGCAGAGCTTTTGACACTGACTGGCATAGAAACTGACCAATCAGAACCTAATCTGGGTGAACTGTGAAGGCAGAACCTAAGGTGCGGGGTGAGGAGGGGTTTTAAGGACAACAGCTGTTTGATGTAAATAGCAGTTCAATTTTTTTAATGACCGGTTTGGCAGTATAGTGCATATGGCTGGCTATCAGTCCACATACAGGGATTATGTCTGCTAAGAGCATATCTTCCTACTGAAAAAGACTTCTCCATCCCCATTTAAATAATCCTATCCTATATAATCTATCTGTACTAATAAAAGGGTGATAGGTTAATTAGACCAGGTTGACTAGCCATCTTCTGAATGTCCACCTTCCTTCTGGACAAAGCCATGGTAGTGGGAGCTGAAGCAGAGAGGACAGCTGGGGGTGAGATCAGGATGGCAGGGGAGGGCCTTTGGGGGCAAGATCAGGCTGGCAAGGAAGAGCAGTTGGGGGCAAGATCAGGCCAGCAGGGGAGGGTAGTTAGGGAAGATCAGGCCAGCAGGGGAGAGCTGTTAAGGGTGAGATCAGGCCAGCAGGGAAGGGTAGTTGGGAGCGAGATTAGGCCAGCAGAGGAAAGCAGTTTGGGGTGAGATCAGGCCGACAGGGGAGAGCATTTAGGGGCAATCAGGCAGGCAGGCAGAGGCAGTTAAGGGCGATCAGGCAGGCAGGCAGGCAGGTGAGTGGTTAGGAGCCAGCAGTCCCAGATTGTGAGAGGGATGTCCAGTTGCCAGTAGGATTGGGTCTAAGCCAGCAGTCAGACATTCCCTAAGGGATCCCCAATTGGAGAGTGTGCAGGCTGAGCTGAGGAAGGCACCCTCCGCCTAACCCCCCGTGCACAAATTTTGTGCTCTGGACCACGAGTTTTATATAATAAAAAGCTAATATGCAAATCGACCAAATAGCAGAATGACCAGTTGCTCTGATGCACACTGACCACCAGGGGGGCAGATGCTCAATGCAGGAGCTGCTCCCTGATGCTGGGTTCATGGATGACAAGAGCAGCAGTGGTGGTGGGAGTCTCTTCCGCCTCCATGGCCTCTCTTAGGATGGCCGGCTGACAGCTAAGGCCCGCTCACCAGGGGGCAGGGAGGAGCAGGCCTAAGCCGTCAGTCAAACATCCCCTAAGGGCTCCTGGACTTCGAGAGGGCAGAGGCCAGGCTGAGGGACCCCTTTCTCCCTCAAGTTCATGAATTTTGTGCACTGGACCTCTAGTAGATTATAAAATTGTAGAAAACTGAATTTTAATAAAAAGACTACATTTTTATGAATTTTGTGTGCATTATGGGCATTTTTTTGACTAAGCAGTTCCATATTCAGCATTACTTACAGTGATTTTAAATATAATGTAGACATGAAGAGTCTATTTGAATTTACTAGGCCACTAGAAAAAAATATTACTATAGAATTTATATAGCTTTTCTAACACACAGGATCAGTGTATGTCAAATGTTATTAAAGTACTTTTTTTTTTTTGTAGATCATCACCATATAGTATTGTCATACTTCTTTTAATCTTAGAAGTGGAGAGTTTTGGAAACTAGGGCTTCTCTATATGTGAGAAAGTTGCATTATAAAGGTTTCTTTTTTTGAGGGCAGGTGACTTTCATATCTAAAAATGTTCATACAAAAATGCCCTATATGTGTAGCTCTTTGTGTTTAAAGAGAACAGTGCTGATTCAGTGAGATTTGTGACATATATTAGAGACCTTTTGTAAAGACTGAATTTCATTTATCCTGGTGCTCCCCCAGCTCTATTTACAGAGACATTGTGCAGTGGAAAAATACCCAAGGGTCAATCAGGAAGATGCAAGAGAGAGATTGATTAACAATGATTTATTAAAGTTGGCCTCATTTTGGCATCTTATTTTGGTTTTGTAGTCCAGGGGCCTGGTTGCCTTACTTGCTTTTCCCATAAATATAGTAGAATCTGGTTCCTGACGAATTTTCTAAGGTCAGAGCCTGTAATTCCCTATTTTTATTATCTTGCATACTCCAAAAATAGGTCTCTGGTGCAGTTTATAAGTTTAGTGTTTTTGTTGTTTGTTTTAATCCTCACCTGAAGATATGTTTCTATTGATTTTTAGAGAGAGAGGAAGGGAGAGAGAAAGAGATAGATCAATGTGAGAAAGAAGCATTGATCAGTTGCCTCTCCTATGGGCCCTGACTAGGAATAGAACTCACAACCTTTTGGTGTGCAGGATGATGCTCTAACCAACTGAGTCACCTGGCCACTTAGAGTTTTAAGCAAAAATTATCCTGTTTGTTTAATTTAAAAATACTGGGCACGTTTATTTTTTAGAAACTAAATTTTAGATTGTTCTGAAATGTTGTTAAACAGCTTATTTGGAATTATAACCCAGAGGTCTTTATATAGACTATGTAAACATGTATTATTACTTTAACATACTTAAATTTGTTAAATCTACTAAGTTAGAATAAATAGAAAATAACATGCATTTTAGATCAGTTGCCTTCTTTTATCCATGCATAAGTCTGTACTGTGAAATTTGTAAGTAAGGTCAGATAAATCAAAATATTTCCATATTTACCCAAAGTCCCACATCAGGAAAAAAGTTTCTAAAAGTTTTGTTTTCAGAAGTATTGATACTAAACATCCACTAAGCGCATCATAATTGAGAGATGAAGCAGAAGTTCAAAACCCAAGAGGAATTAAGTGAATGAATCTGAAGAGGTACATGCAATGAATTGATTTTGAAGCAGTAATAGACTTCACCTATTAAAAGTGATTGATATTTCTCCAAATATTTGTTAATAAAGATAAATTCAGTGGTGCATTAGATTAATTAAAACTGTGTTAAATTTACAAAAGGTATTATAAATGAAAATATGTTTCTCCATCCATCTTAATGTGGACACCATGTTTAAAACCATATAAACTAGATATGGTTCATCAAACCTTCAGTGAGAATTGCTTTTCTAGGTCTATTGTTTCTTTTTATTAAGTTGTTTAGTACACTTAAAACTGTCAGTGAGTAAAAATAATTGCTCCAAGTTTTTATGAATGCCTTGATGGGAATCTATATTTCAGTTTTATATGTCTCTATTGAATGCAGTTCTATATGTACAGTTTCTCCTAAGCTATTAAAAATAGTAAATAAAAATTACTTTTTAAATTTTCATAAAAATTTTACCATGCCTATAGATGGGACATTAAAAGACATTTGTTGTTAGAGTTTGATTTGATTTTCATCAATGTTTTGCTTTAATAATGAGGTTGTAACACATGGACAGTGCTATTGCAGTTCTTTGTTTTATTGAAATACTAAAAGCTTGAGCTTGTTGGTGGCCTTTGATTGTGTTTGTTCATATGCACATATAAGTGATTTGGACATGTGAATGTATCTTTTCCCCTCTCATTCTAGTTGGACTGATCCAGAGGTTTCTTGTACTTCAGATTTACATACCCCTGGGACAAGACTTCTCCACTGAATTGCTGTAAGATATACAGAACTTCTTTCAGTGTTTTATATGTGTGAGACATTTGATCAATTAAAGCAATATGAACAGTCATTAATTACAAGTGGCAGTTTTTGCATTAAAAAGCAGTGACTTATCAAGTTGACATGAAGTAATTAAATTAATCATATTTCTTAGATATCACTGTAGTCTGGCATTTCCCTGGAGGAAGGAAGCAAATTTAATCTGTTTTAAGAAAATATCAAAAGATTATGAATTTGGTAATAAGCAACCTATAACTTGAAGAAAAAATCCAAAATTTTGAGATTTTGGTTCAAATGGCGGATGGCAATGTTATGTTCTATGCTGTCTGCTATTTAAAACTATGTTTGATTTAAATTTGATTTAAATACTTTGTTTTAATGTTGCTCAGTTTAGAAATGTTGGTCCCTTCTGTTTATACCAGTTTATAGATGGCTTGGGATGTATTCATTTTAAATGACCTTTCTATAAACAGATTATTTAGCAAAAAAGAGAATATACAAATGTAACTCAGTTGTGCTATCTGTTGTCTGAGATAATTCGAGAATGAAGATATTTTGATTTGTATACTCATATAGAATTGAATATTTTGTAATAATTAATACAGGGTGTGACAAATAGGTTTACAGTTCATATGGAAAATAATATAATAATTAATAAATAATACTATAAGAATAAACTTCGTTTCATGTACTCACCGCTATAAATCTACTTTTGCTACTTCCTAAAAATTTGTATATTTTCATTATAGCATTGCATTTAAAGTATGATATTTTTAAAAAAATTTTTTGTAATTAATAGCTGTCCAATAGCTGAGCTTAGGTTTTTATTTTCCCTGCTGGAATAAGGGGTTTTTCCTAAAAATGAAGGTAATTTTATACTAGAAATACTGGTATAAACTAAGAGAAAGGAGAAGCTTCTTTAATAAAATGGAAATGAGATAAATTTGAGGTAATTCTTTTCTCTTTATGTGAATTAGAATATTAACAATTTTTACAGATGTTGCTGAAATATGAATTTTAGCTAATAATATACAATCTTGTTTTCTTGAGTGGTAAAGGATAGATGGAACAGTTTGTACCTTTGTTTTGTTCAACTTTAAACCTCAGTGATAACTTTCTGTTATCGTTTGTCTTGGTTACTAAGATTCTTCAAAATAGTTCTTACAATGGTAGGACCAAAACATTATTTGATGCTCTTAAGAATCCTTTTCTGGTTCTGTAGAAAGAACATTTTTAAGACTCTAAACCAATGGTTCTCAACCTTCCTAATGCCGCGACCCTTTAAGACAGTTCCTCATGTGGTGGTGACCCCCAACCATAAAATTATTTCCGTTGCTACTTCATAACTGTAATTTTGCTACTGTTATAAACTGTAATGTAAATATCTGATATGCAGGATGTATTTTCATTGTTACAAATTGAACATAATTAAAGCATAGTGATTAATCACAAAAACAATATGTAATTATATATTGTGAAATATTTATTTCTAATTACAAATAAATTAAATTTTTTGTCTTGAATCATGGTGTAGCATGGGTAACAGTCTTCATATAACAACAGTAAACTACATTGCTACACCGAGGAGCGGTCTGTTGGTTCCTAAGACCATGGGAAATATGTCTTTTCTGATGGTCTTAGGCGACCCCTGTGAAAGGGTCGTTCGACTCCCAAAGGGATCGTGACCCACAGGTTGAGAACCGCTGCTCTAAACAAAATACTTGTACAAGAGAGTACCATATAAAGCTTTATTTTTAGTGTAGGGGAAATGGCTTCCTACCAAATAGAAGAAGGCGAATTATAAATATATATATATATTAATATATTTTAATTGATTTCAGAGAGGAAGGGAAAAGGAGAGAGAGAGAGAAACATCAATGATGAGAATTATTGATTAGCTGCTTCCTGCATACCCTACACTGGGGATCGAGCCTGCAACCTGGACATGTGCCCTGACTGGAAATCATACTGGTTCATAGGTCAATGCTCAACCACTTAGCCATATCCCACGCTGACTATTTTTAAGCTTATTAAGTTCCATGCATGGCAGTCCCATTCAGCCCCTCTTATTTGCCTGATCTCTACCACTTATACTTTGAGATTCTTCAGAAGCTGTGGCGGGGGCATTGGTGAGTAGGTAGCCTTTTGATAAAAGGTATGCAAGACACTTGGCTGAAGTTTTTGCTGATGAGCACTTTTTTTTTTAAATAACAAACTAAGCTTTATTTGTGTCCCCAAGCATTTGAATATACCACTCTAGCCTAAGTAATATATTGTTTTAACTAATTTAATAATAATGAAGTTTTAATTTCTAAGAAATTGATAAGTATCTTGGGTTTATCTTAGTCCTAGCAAGAGAATGGATGTAATTAAGCCTGACTACTCTTTTGTTACCTTGTTATTAATGCTGTTGGCCTGTGTAAGGATGGCCAAACATTTTCAGAGGCGTTAGCATTAAGAATTAAGAAGTATCTTATAGATAAAAGGTCAAAATTATTAAATAACATAGGTAAAACATTCTCTGTCCTAACATTGTGAATTTATCAGATTATAAGAAAATATATTAACTTTGCATTTGTATTTGTTGCTCATAGGTAATGAAATATTTTGCTGTTTTAGGAAGTAATGACAGAGACCATGTTTTTACAAGGAAAGACATAGAATTAAGTATAGTTTGTCTAACTATTAGCTTTTTTTCCTCTTAAATGAAAGGACTTATTTTCAGCACCTTTAGTATTTTACTGTATTTCTGACAGCATACCCCCAGGCTATTTTAAATAATACATTTCTCCCACAAGCTTAAAAAATAACACACCAAAAAGATACCTGGCTTCTAAAATTTTCCATTGTCAGAGTGGGGGAAGCATTTTGTTTTACAAAGAAAAATTCACACATCATAAGTGGAGTCTTGCCAGCTGGCTTATTAACTCAATAATAATTTCTCCAACATCTTCCTCTGGGTCTCACATGCACTGGATGACTAAACTGCTCAGGGTGAGGTCATGCATCTGTGGGTTAGCAGATGCCTCTGAACCAGCAACAGCTCTGCATCAGTCAGGCAACAAATGATTGAGTTCCTGTTGTTGTCAGGCAATGTATTAGACATGGGGGGAGTCAATCTACTTTAAATCTATCTATTCCACCTCCTTTACTGCCACCCTTCTGGTCCTAAACCACCATCACATTTCCCTTGATCTACTGTTAGAGAATCCCAGTGAGTTTCCCAGATTCTTCTCTTGTCCTTTTCCAATCCAGTCTCCACATTGCAGTGATCTCTGTAATCACAAAAGCAGCTGTAATTCCTTCCCATTGTACTGAAAATAAACTCTCAAATCCTTGATACTCCTATTAACTCACCTCTCCCTTCTCATGTCATATCACTGTGTCCTGCAGTCACCATTTGCAGCCATACTGGCTCCTTTCCAGTCACACAGGCTTTTCCTTTCTCACACCCTTCCAGTGAGGTCTCTTCTTAGGTCTTATGCACAAGTGATTTAAATCCCCAGTGATTTATTTGCCCAGCTGGAGTGGCTTGGTTAGAGTATTGTCAGGGCATGGACCTGGGTTTTGGGATCATCTCCATTCAGGGCACATGTGATCAATGTTTCTCACACTCACTCCCCCTTCCTTTCTCTAAGCATGTTCTCCAATGATGATTTTATATATATATATTATATATATATTATATATATATATAATATATATGTATAATATATATATATTATATATATTATATATATATATATATATATTATATATATATTCTATTGATTTTCCATAGAGAGGAAGGGAGAGGGATAGATGAGAGAAAAACATCGATCAGCCACCTCCCGCATGCCCCCCACTGGGGATGTGCAGACAACCAAGGTACATGCCCCCGACCGGAATCGAACCCAGGACCCTTCAGTCCGCAGACCAACGCTCTATCCACTGAGCCAAACCGGCCTCGGCTCCAATGATGATTTTTGTTTAAATCCCTATTTCTTTGCCTTGCCTACTTCGACTGAGCCTTTTCATCATAGCTTTGTGTTCCTTCTTCAGAGAGAGAGATCTTACTTGATTTCCTTTAACTGAGATCCATCTCTTAATCCTTTTTTCTAACACCCTGCTCTTTTCCTTTATTATGACAATACTAAGTTTGTAATTATATTTTTACTTGGTTATCTGTCTTTTTTAGTATAATTTGAGTTCCGTGAGGACTGGGACCCTGTCTGTCTACACATCATGATATTTCAGTACCTAACAATGCCTCGCCCAGAAGCTCTCAAATCTGGATGAATGGACTGGAGGGGACTAATGGACAAAAATAGATAAACAGGATCCAGTATAGTTTACTCTTAGGGTGCAAGATCAGTTGAAAGCCTATTTAAATACATCTTGATAAATGTTATGATGACATAAGGGCAATACCTATGGGGAACATGTGCGGTATTAAGTAGAAGTAAACGCATGGGCTTAAAACTAGACAGATCCAATGTCAAATCCTTTAACTCTGTAGGACTTGGAGCAAATTATTTAACTCATCTTAACCATGGAAGGAGAGTAATAATACTTACCTCACAGAAGTGTCATAAGAATTCAATAAGAAAATTTGTATAAAATATAATGGCTAACATTTGTTAAACACTTACTAGATACTGGCCTTTGCTCTAAGTACTTTAATTGCTTATTTCAATTAATCTTTAAAACAAGCCTGTATGGTAATGTTAATTATTGCCTCTGTTTTACCATTGAGGAAACTGAAGTCCAGAAATGTTAAGGAATCTCTTAGAGCCAAAATTCAAACTTATAGTCTAAATCTATAGTACATTTTAATTTAGCAAAAAGGCTACAAAATGATAATGTAGTCTAAATCTAGAATCTGTGCTCTATATGGCCATGCCATGCTGCCATAGTTGTAAATATTGTTATTTTTTCTAACTATACGTAGGTACATATCTGGTAAATATAGTTTATTTGAGTTTTGGTATGAGATAAAATTGCTAAGCTTTCTGCATCTTTTAGGGCTCCTCATAAAATAGTATTATCACTAGAGTTCCAGGAAGGAAAGGTCTTTAATTCTGAAACGTTCCTGTTTCTGTCTTTACCCTTTTCAGAGAAAAGTGCCTGAGAATTAAAGGAAGAATTTTACCCAAATCTTTTTTGTTTTCGTACTTTGCATCTCAGATGTGGCAATACTTATATTACACTTTCTTTTTTAAATGAAAGCTAAGAATCAACTTTACTTCTCTGTTGATTCTTTATTTTTGTTCATACTGAGATCTTTTTTTTTTAACATCTAAAAAATACAGTATTCAGAATCTTCCACCTGTGGGTAATATGCTTTTAGAGCTTAATAACCATTACATTTTGCATGTGGAGGAAGCACTGTTCTAATACTTAATATCTGTAGCAGTACAGTTACAGAATTCCCCATATTTCTCTCTTTGGGTGTCAACATACAAAAGAAAACCCCTTCCCTGCTTTATACAAGTAAACCCTATGTTTTGATTTGCTTATTCTTAGTATTAGTTGCATTTTCATTTCCAAAGTATTTTAGTATACCTGTGTCTCACTGTTTGACCTGAAGTTAAATGATTCAATAAACAACAACTTTTTAAGAATTCTTTCATTTTGTGGTCCCTTTCATACTGCAGCATCATGGCAGTGGGAGCCAGCAGCTTCCCTATGTGAGTTGTTAGGTGTTACAGAGCCTGGAGGCAGACATCTGGTACACGGGAGGAGCTCCATGAACCAGAACTCTTGGAATGGAACCAACTGCATCTTGAAATAGAAATCCATTTTGCTAAATTTGATGCTGCCGATCATACTAAGGGACTTTGATCTATTACAGTTTTTGACAGGTTTTGTATTTTATTGAATATTGTTGATCTGCATTAATTCCTTTTTTTAAATTCTTATATTGTCCTGATCTTGGTGAATTATGAAATTTGTAATGTTAATGCCTCCAAGAGAATTGACATTATTTTTCTCATTTTTACTCAGCTCAACCAGTGCTGTTTTGACATATGGGATGAACACACTGTGACAGCCAGTGGTGGGCATCATGTGTTATTTGGAGAAGTTTGGAGCCCTTGCCTGTGCATCCTAGGGAATATTTTTACCAAAAGGGTTCACATGTATTGATACTAGTGAGTTAGAGTGGTGGGCCAACTCATTAGTCAACAGAGCCAAATATCAACAGTACAATGATTGAAATTTCTTTTGAGAGCCAATTTTTAAAACTTAAACTTCTTCTAACGCCACTTCTTCAAAATACACTTACTTGCCCAGGCTGTGGAATTTTGTGGAAGAGCCACACTTGAGGGGCCAAAGAGCCGCAAGTGGCTGTGAGCTGCAGTTTACTTACCACTGAGTTAGACAAAGTCAGGAGAGAAACTTAATAGAAGTTTCAGGTCCTTCTGTCCTATTGAATTCTGCTCCTACTATCCTTTCTTCAGTGATGTTGGAGATAGTAGACTCCTTTGAAACTTTAAACCAAGTAAAGTGAATATGGCCTCACAGCTGCCAACCCATTCTTTTCACATGTCACCAGTCTCCTTTATCCACTTTTAAGCTAACTACCAGAGTTAGAGAACACCTCAGTTTGATATCTTTAGGTCAGAATGACATTGATGAGAGCTTTTGAAGTTGTGTATGTTTAACCAAGCACAGCTCTTCCTGTGGAAAATTTACTTTATCTTTTTCATTTTGATGTCTTTCTTTGAAGAAAATAGTGGTTGTGATGAAGCTCTTAAATTATTTATTTTTTTAAAAAAGTGTTATCTAAGTGCAATGTACTATATTATTCAATGAAATCATTTGCCACTGAGTGAATATATTTCTAAACTATGTGTATAGAACTAAGCGAAAGTGGCCAGTGGTTGCTCTTTTATAAGCTAGAAATATTATATACTTAAGTGATAATGACACTGCAAGTTTCATTAGCATTTTGAATGCATTTCATGGCTAATTCCAACTTCTATTTTTTTCTTTTTAAAATCATCAGTATTTAAATCTCAGTATTTTAATTATATCCAATTAATGTTCTTGCATAATCAGTATATTTTGTTACATGCATTAGTAAAAAGCACTTTATATGCTTTGCATACTGACTTTCATAATATATTAAATTTGCATATCTTAAAATAGGTTTTATGTGGAAGTTTTAGATAACATATGTGGTCATATATAAACCAGATGCAATATTCTTTATTAAATAAATGTTCTTTGAGAAACCTTTTCTTCCTTGTTTTTAGTTTATTTTACTTTTCTAAATTATTTTTTAAAAATTCTTTAGATAACCTTAATACATGTTGAGAGCTAAAATAAAATGCTAACAAAAGAAAAATTCCACATACAGAAATATTTGTAAGTGTTCTTACTCTGTAAAATTGTAATAGAAGGCCATGCATTTGTTAATCACTGTGTAGTTCAATGATTGCCTTATACATTATCAAGTCAGGGTCCTGTGATGGGTTAGGTGGTAAGCCTGGGAGTAATTGGCTCTGCCATGTGTTAGCTTGAAGACCCTGGCGAGTTGATGAACCCTCTGTGTGTTACAGGTTTTTCTGTGTAACACGGATGGGTATTTATACTTATTTATTATTGAATAATTACAAGGGTTAAATTAGTTAATGCCAAGTAGTTACTGTACGTAAATATTAATTTTTACATTCCTAAACACAGATAGGAATGCAGGGATATGTAATTTTTAAATTGTGCTTCTGAAACATTTTGAGATAATTTGAGCATGTCTCTTTCCCTGTGAAATTATTGATGGTACTCATCTCTGAAGAGAGATGGTAAAACAGCTTTTCCTTGAGAGCCTGCAGGGTCTCTGTCTGGAAGGAGGTGCATTGTTTGGGTATGAATGCTAACAACTTATTGAAAAGACAACTATAGGATTTACTGGCCTCATAGTCTTGGTATGAAGGGAGTTACAGGTGACCAGATCAAGGGTGGAACCTCAGATATAGAAGAATGTTCATCTGTGAAGAAACCATATCTTTACCCTAACTAGACCAGGAGATCTTCAGCAAAATAGATAAAGCAGATAGACTTCCAGTTATCTATAATAATAAAAAAAACTAATATGCTAATTAGACTGGATGACGTTCTGTACAAAGCTGGGGCTGTGAGGGAAGCCTGGGTCCCAAGTGCCAGAGGGTAGCCGGAGAAAGGAAGGCCTATTCTTGCATGAATTTTGTCCATCAGGCCTCTACTGTAGTAGACCATAAAAAAGAGGCCTGTGTATTTCCCATTGCCCATGTTCTTCACTAAGAGGAATTGAAGATACTCACAGTCAATCCAATCTTCCAAATGCTCTCCCTTCTTTGCTAAGTCAGAGTTGGGAGGATATGTTTCTTTGATGTTATTGATACCTAGCTCACTTTTTATTGTCAGGAGAAATATTTCTTCTGGTTTGGTTCTTCCCTCTCACTGTACATTATTTTTATTTTGGGAGTTAAATATTTTAAGTATACAAAATAATAATAATTTTTAACATCTACAAAATAGATTATAATATGTAATGTTATGGGACCATTATAAAATTTATAATCATTTAGGAAATTTTCATTAATGGAACTATTTAATATTGAGGAAGAATTGCTAGTTAGCTATTACAGTATAGCATGGAGCTTTGTGCAGCCATTTAGCTTTCATTACTTTGGCCAGTAATAAAAATAAGGAGAAGCTCCTATGGATTGGGCTGGTATGTCTAACATTCCTGATTTTTGTAATTTTTTTTCATAAATTGTGGAATTTCATACTTGGATGTACAAATATTATAGAATCTTTATTTGAACACACAGGAATGACTTTGATGGAATTAAATTTATGTAGCAAACCACAAATATATCTTATAGGAGCATTTATACATAAGTCTGTTATGACATTTATCCATAACTAGAGGCCTGGTGCATGAAATTCATGCACAGATAGGGTACCGATCTGTGGGAAGACCAGCGGGGCGATTAGGGAGGGACCCCCTGCTGGCACCCACATTGGCTGGCCTGGGGCCTGTGGGATAGGCGCAGCTCCTGCATTGAGCGTCTGCCCCCTGCTGGTCAGTGCACGTCACAGCAACCGGTTGTTCCTCCAGTCATCCCCACAGTTAGGTCGAATTGCATATTAGGCTTTTATTGTATAGGGTGGTCTGTTATTTATGTTTCTCCACAACCACCTCTTTACACTAACTAGACCAGGAGATTTTCAGAGGCCCATACATTTGGACCCTGATGAGGCTGTTATTGACTTTTGAATTTCTTTTTTTTTTAATTTAATAAATCTTTATTCTTCAGATTGTTACATTTATTCCTCTTTTTCCCCCCATAGCTCCCCTCCACCCAGCTCCCACCTCTCCCTCTGCCCTTACCTACTCCACATTGTCCTCATCCATAGGTGTATGATTTTTGTCCAGTCTTTCCCTGCACCCCCCTCACCCCTTTCCCCTTGAGAATTGTCAGTCCACTCCCTTTCTATGCCCCTGATTCTATTATATTCACCAGTTTATTCTGTTCATCAGATTTTTTTATTCACTTCATTTTTAGATTTTTCTTGTTGATATGTATTTGTTGTTCATAATGTTTATCTTTACTTTTTCTTCTTCCTCTTCTTAAAGAGTACCTTTCAGCATTTCATATAATACTGATTTGGTGGTGATGAACTCCTTTAGCTTTTCTTATCTGTGAAGCTTTTTATCTGCCCTTCAATTCTGAATGATAGCTTTACTGGGTAGAGTAATCTTGGTTGTAGATTCTGGCTATTCATCACTTTGAATATTTCTAGCCACTCCCATCAGGCCAGCATAGTTTCTGTTGAGAAATCAGCTGACAATCATATGGGTGCTCCCTTGTAGGTAATTAACTGTTTTTCTCTTGCTGCTTTTAATATTCTCTATTTGTCTTTTGCTCTTGGCATTTTAATTATGATGTGTCTTGGTATGGTCCTGTTTGGATTCCTTTTGTTTGGGGTTCTGTGTGCTTCCTGGACTTGTAAGTCTATTTCTTTCACCAGATGTGGGAAGTTTTCAGTCATTATTTCTTCAAATAGGTTTTCAGTGTCTTGCTCTCTCTCTCCTTCTGGCACCCCCATAATTCTGATGTTGGTATGCTTGAAGTTGTCCCAGAGGCTTCTTACACTATCTTTACATTTTTTTATTCTTTTTTCTTTTTGCTTTTCCAGTGGAGTGTTTTCTGCTTCTTTGTATTTCAAATCTTTGATTTGATTCTTGTCTTCCTCTAGTCTGCTGTTAGGTCTCTGTATATTTTTTATTGCAGTCAGTGTATATTTAATTTCTAGTTGGTCCTTTTTCATCTCTAGTTGGTTCTTTTTCATCTCCTCTTGGATCTTGCTAAATTTATCCATCTTTTCTAGAAAATTCTTAAAAAACCTTATAACCATCGTTTTGGACTCCATATGCAGTCGTTTGTTTTCTTCCAATTCTTTTGTTTGTGATCTGTTCCTTTGTCTCTGCATTTACGCTGCTTCCCTGAGTTGGTAGAGTAGCTTTGTGTGCTAGGTGTCCTATAGGGCCCAGTAGCTCCACCTCCCTAGTTACCTGAGGTGGACTCTCTTGGTGCACCCCTTTGTGAACTGTGTGTACAACCTTGTTGTAGTTAAGTCTTGATTGTTGTTGGTATTCCTGGGTGGAATTAACCTCCAAGCAAATTGGTTGTGAGGATCAGCTGTGTTTATGCCAGGAGAACTCCTTTGCTGGAGTCAGCCTTATGATACAAGACTTGCAAAATTTCAAAAGCCTCTCTGTTCAGCTTGGATGGGGCAGGGTCTCAGGGCTGAGAAGACAGCCTTGGATTCCTGTCAGCCCTGTCATACACAGCCCCTGGGTCTCAGTGTCCCTCGGTATTCACTGCAGCTCTCTCTGCATGCACTCACACTCGCACTTGCATGCCTCCTCTGCCTTTTGTGGCTCCTCTGAGTTTTAGTGCACTCCGAGAACCCATATGAGTCTTGAGTTCCTAGGGTCTCGCCCAAAACTAGAATTCAGCACAGTTGGGAGGTTCCCTTTTCCGCCCACTAGAGAAAGCCAGTGGCACAATCATCAGTCAATCCTCTCTGCGTGCACTTGTGCACTCCCCTCCAAACCTCTGCCTTTCACAGTTCCCCTGCACTCCTCCCTTTTTCTGACAATCCAGACTCCCCCCGTATGAGTCTCACCTGGAACTGGGGTTTAGTGCAGTCGGGAGTTTTCGTCTCCCTTCCGCTAGACTCTAGCGGCTAGAGGAAACCAGCCAGGCACTCCACCGCTCATCCTCTCCACACATGTGTCTCCATACCTCAGCTTTTTGCAGCTCCTCTGAGTCTCCGTGAGCCCCTCTCTTTCCTTCTAGTTGTAGAATTTCCACCCAGTCAGCTTTCCTGTGATTCTGGATGATGTCTGTTTTGTCTTTTAGTTGTAGTTTTGAAATTGTTTGCGAGGCAGCAGTTTACATGTTCACCTATGCCACCATCTTGGTTTTCCTCTGACTTTTGAATTTCTAAACTCGATTTGCTAAAAGACATTACCTAGATGTTACACTAGGCAGCAGCAGAGTTAATTGGACTTCGGGTTGTTTATAGAGACATAACCTAGCAGCTGGCACAGACCACATGATCCATAAATGTTCATTTTCTTCTTTTGGCAGTTTGTAATTTTTTGCATTGTTAAGACTCCTTAAATTCAGTTTCAGTTTGTGGTGTAGTGTACTACTTTTGCAGGAAAAAGTCAAGATATGGGAGGTTTAAAATTGGTAACTTGGTGATATTCACATTTAGAATTTCTATTCATAGTAATGAAGTTTTGAAGCTGGCTAGAAAGAACATTTAAGATTATCTAATTCATTGATTTTTATATAGTCCTGAGTAACTTCTGTTACTTTAAACAGAACAGTCCCTCCTCCCTTTTTTCGATCTTATATGCATTTGAGGATGAACACCTTTAAGTGTTTTTTATGAACAGAGGATATTATTGCTCCCTCAAAAGATTGAAATTCTCTGATATGGTTCAATCTTTTTTAAAAAACTGAGTAATAATACATAATGAAATAAAGCAGGCATTGCAGACTTCAACTATATTTAAGTTCTCTGTTGCCAGGAACTCTTAACACCTGTTTTTCACTTTTAAAATCATCAGTATCAGTTTTAAATTTTAGTCTTAGGCAGCCTAGGTCCGTGGGGAAAAAAACACACACATCAGATTTGCTGCAACACAAGCTTCTTCATCCAAATGTTGTTGTTCACTGGGCACCATAGGCTTTTCTGGAAGTGATCTGACACCTCTCCCTCCATTTCTTATTCCACTCCAACCCCTTGCCATAGATACTTTGGTTCAATCCTGTAGGTTCTTATGCCTTTGGCTTTAGTTTTCATCCAAACTAATCTCATCTTTTCACCTTTTGAAATCCTAATCATTCCTTAAGGTCAAACTCAAATGCATATGCTTACAAATCCTCCCCATGTCCTTTAAGTGCTATAAGATTCTCAGTGTTACTATACTTGTTTACATGATTACTTTGAGGGTAAGGATGTCTTATTCATCATTTTAATCCCCACAGCACTTAGAAGAATACTATGTGCATGGAGGGTCCTCAAGAATACTTGTATTGTACTGAAATATATTGATATATTGTCAGCGTGATTCTTTGTTTAGAAAAAGATAGGACAAGAAACAAGAATGATCAAAGAGCAGGTGAACAGGATTAGGAAAGTATCCAGCTTTTCTTTCATCAATCCATAGTTCCTGGAAAACTAGTATCTGACCCCTAAGTTAACCGTTTATTTGCCTTGCTGAGTATAAGTGTATTTCTCTTAGCCACACCTCATGGCAGGATGGTATCTATTTCAGAGAACAAGGAAAGGCAGAACTTAGGTGAGAAGAAATAAAGTCTTGTTAATTTTTCAAAATGATGAGGAGAATGTATATGCAAGG
The DNA here is from genome assembly GCA_011751065.1 of Lasiurus cinereus. Lineage (NCBI taxonomy): Eukaryota > Metazoa > Chordata > Mammalia > Chiroptera > Vespertilionidae > Lasiurus > Lasiurus cinereus. The sequence continues at coordinate 13,412,513 of JAAGEH010000020.1, forward strand.
AAATGTTTTCAAGACTGGATTAAAGCTAAGAAACACCACCCTCAGCTCTTAGATGAAAACTGATTATAAGCCCATACTAGAATTCCCAAAGAACTTTAATTAAAGCCAAGTACTCTGCCCTGTTTTATTGGAGCTTATTAGTGATCTTATATTTTATCTCTATTTCATACTTAACGGCTATTTCAATAAACTGTTTGAAACTGTATCAGTGATCTGAAATTCTCAGTCTAGTTGGATGGTGGTTGCATTTGTTGGTAGTAAATAGGAACAGTTGTTACTAGTGTACCATCTTTTTCAATAGATGGAGTTATACATATGTTGATATTTATATGATTTGATATGTATGCTATTTTGTTGTATTGACAACAAGCTTCAAAACTTCATGTCAAATTTTCTGAAGGTGTTAACATCATAGATATCTTTACATTTAAAAATGTCGAATTTCATCCCAAAGAAATAGTATTTGCGGAAAGTTTTAATTCATTAATTTATTTTGAGGAAAAGTGCTGCTGAATACTTTGGGAAGCTTATGGTGAACATGCTTCATCTCAATATACTTATAAACCATAGTTTAAATGCTTTAAAAGTGATGATTTTGATGTGAAAGACAAAGAATGTCCAAGTCAACCGAAATAGTTTGAAGACCAACAATTATAAGCATTATTGGATGAAGATGCATGTCCAACTCAAAAACAACTTGCAGAAAGATTAAATGTTGCTCACCAAACAATTTCCAATCATTTATAAACAATGGGAAAGATTTTAAAGGAAGAAAAATGGGTGCCACATCAACTGAACAAAAGACAAATGGAAAACTGAAAAGTCATCAGTAAAAAGTTGCTTTAATGGCACAAAAGAAAGTCTTTTTTGCATCGAATTGTGACTGTCAATGAAAAGTGGATTTATTTTAAGAATTCCAAATGCAGAAAATCATGGGTTGATCCAGGTCAGCCATCAACATTGACTGCAAGGCCAAACTGCCTTGGAAAGAAGACAATCCTCTGCTTTTGGTGGGTTGAGAAGGTGTGATATATTTTGAGCTTCTAAAATCAGATGAAACTGTTAATGCTGATCACTAATGACAACAAATAATCAATTTGAACCACGCGTTGATCGTGAAACGACCAGAATGGACCAGAAGACACGGCAAAGTAATTTTGCTTCATGATAATGTACCATCACACACTTCAAAACCAGTTAAAGACACATTAAAAGATCTGGCCTGGAAAGTATTAACTCATCTACCGTATTCACTAGACCTTACTCCTTCAGATTACCACTTGTTCCAATTGATGGCACACACACTTTCTGAGCAGCACTTCAAAACATTTGAAGAACTGGAAAATTTGGTCTCTGAATGGTTTGCCTCAAAACAAGAAAAGTACTATTGGGATGGTTTCCACAAATTTCCTGAAAGATGTGATATGTTTATCTAGCGATAGACATTACTTTGAATAAAGCACTTTTGATGTTTCTCTTGAAATTATTGTGTTTTCTTTGATTCCAATATCCACATTACTAACCAGTACATCTAGTATATAGGTATTACCATTCTCTTTTTTAAATGCCATTGATTTTTAAGTTGGAAAAGAAAATATTCCTTAGCCTTATTTAAAATCATATATGATATTGATACGCCATAAACACAGTGATTTGTAATAAGTGTATAAATTCACTATATTTTAGAAATTGATGTATTAGCATAAACTTTTAAAATGTTTTAGCCATTCGACTCTATTATTATAGGGAATCTACAAATCTTATCTAGTTCTCTGTTTTTTATAGAAGAAAACCCAGAACCCAGAAAAGGGATATGACATTTTTCAGAACACACTGATTCTTAAAGACAAAAGACAAAATCCAGGGCTCCTGACCTTTAGCACCTTTTCTTGATATCTTTGCTGCTTTTACTGTTTGAGTTGAAAAAAGATCAAGATGCAGTATGATTTTAATCATGGGTTCCAACACTTTTTAAAGTGAAATTATTTCTGTAAGTGCTTTGGACTTTCAGTTGCAGAAAGTTAATTCTAGTCCCATAATCCAGATTTCTATTCTCCACGACTACCCGTGCCCTCTAATAATTACCAGAAATGAGTTAAAATTTGGGGGTCAGGATTAGTTAAGTAAAACAAAGCTGCTACTTCTTTTAAGGATTGTTTTTTTGTTAGGGATTAAAATTAAATTATGCTAAGTAAAAAAGTATGTATTGGAAGAACGTGAGTTCTTATGGAACCCAACTGCAGAAGTTGATACAGCAGCTTCTCTCTGGCATCTACTCCCCCTCATTCTGTTTGCAAGTCTGCTCCATTATTCTGTTAGATCCTGTAGATCCGCTTGTCATTGTGCATGTGGGCAAATATGGCTGCCACATTCCTCTATAATACCACTATCTGATTAGGTTCATTGTGTGTATTGTCAAGTTTAGAAAAATCAAAAAAGTAATCAAGATTGGTCCTTGGCTTAGTATCGCTCTGTCTTTGGTTTTGGTTTCCAAAGTAAGCTGGGGCAGATTCCCAGAGAAGAGAGTGTAGGCAAGGCAGGCACTGCTCTTTGAGTATGGAGACTTGTCACCTGCCCACGACCTTTACCGATATTTCTGAGCTCCTCCAGTGGCATGCAGGGTACATGGTAGCCACATTTATTATTATAGACAGATTTTCTTTGATACCAGTCTTGTCCTAGTTTTTATACTTAATTTACCTGAAATCCTAAGGTTTTCTCAAAGGTACTGTATAAATTGTCTTTAATCAGGGTAGGCTCTGCTTTGTGCAGTCACTCAAGGACTAAGCCATACTTCTTCAGTACTTTTCTAGCTAAATAATAACTAACTAGTTGTGTTTGAACAATTAAGTTTATTGAACATCTACAACATGTTAGGCTTGTTCTGTACTATACTTGCCAGGGTTGTTAAAGTGGCTTACACCAACTTCATATATTTTTCTCTCACATTACTTGTGAGCTGCAGATGAACTGTAGCTCTGCTTTAGCTATAAGTAGACTATGTGTCAGTTCTGTCATCTCATTCCAGAACCTGGATTGAACATACATGCCCTATCAGGGACATGCTATTATGTTCTTCAGACAAAGGCAGAACAAGAGTCTGAGCAGAACCACACAATTGAATTTAAAGTTTCTCCTCAGATACATGTGGTATAAGTCACTCTACTTATATCCTGATTTTGGCCAATGCAAGTCATATGACTAAGCCTATAGTCAATGGGGCAGGGATGTATAAACCTCCTACACAAAAGAGGGTAGTAAATGATTGTGAACACTGGTAACATACACCAACACATACACATTATCTCAGTTATCACAGCACTCTTAAATGTGTAAATCATCACCATTGCATAATTTATTAACAATTATGTATTGATCACCTACTATGTCCTAGACACTACACTATTGAATTAATATGCTCACTATCCTATCATGTATTTTGACAATATGGGCTTATTTAAAAAGTTGTGACTCCTGGGTGTGCTCATGCTTTCTTTCTTGTACAAAAGCAGTTCTCAAATTTTTTGGTCTCATGACCCTTTTATATTCTTAAAATGTATTGAAGGCCCCAAAGATCTTTAGTGTATGTGGGTTGTATCTGTCCATAGTTACCATATTAGAAATTAAAACTAATTTAAAAGGTATTTATTATTTTGAAATAGTAACCTCATTACATATTAGCATAATAACTCTAAATAACTATACCATAAAATATCTTTATTTTCCAAAACAAAAGAAAAATATTTCAGAGTGCCATTGTTGTTACGTTGTTGCAAATCTCTTTGGTATCTGGCTAAATAGAAGACAAGTGCATTCTCATATCTGCCTTCATATCAACTCTCTTGTGATATAATATATCATGTCACCTCTGGAAAATTCCACTGTATACTTGTGAGAGAATGAGGTGAAAATGATAAATATATCTTATTTTGTTCCGAAAATCGTTTTGACCTCAGAGCCCTTTAAAGGGTCTTGGAAACCCTTAAGAGTCCCAAACCACCCTTTGAAAACTAAGGGTCCTTACCACACTTTGAGAACTGCTATTCTAAAGTATATTCTGAAGCAAATACATGGCATCCTCACTGAGTGCATTTTCCAAGAGTGTCACTTTCTGTTAATCTACTTTATAAGTTAGATAACTTTATTAGTCAGGCTAAACTGCTATAAGAGTCAATCTCCAAATCTCAGGGGCTTAACAACAGTAAATGTTCATTTCTTATACGTAGCACAATCCATTGCAAATCAGTGGTAGAGACCCATGCTCCTTCCATCTTCTATCTAAGCCATGGAGGCCTGTGCTGGATTCTGTACATCTGTTCAGCAAACAAGACAAGAGAGAGCTCTGAGAATCACATGGGCAGATATTTGTGATCACATTCCTCTGGGCAGAACTCACATACTGCCCATTACAGCATTGGAGCCTGGGAAATGTAATTTGGCTCTATGTTTAGAAGGAAACAACAGTTTGGCTGAGACAAATGATCTATAAGAATAATCAACTAAGTTCTAATAAACAAGTTAAAAGAAAACTTTGATTTATTATTAGCTTTTTTTACCCTGATGAAACGTGGTACACAGTGCAAAACAGTGATACCTTGTGCTTTGATAACTGTTTTGGGACATGCAATCTAAAATTAAATTTTAAATATTTTTACCTTTTTATTTTGAAATAATTTCAAACTTCAAAGTTGCAAGAATAGCACAAAGAACTGTCATAAACTTTTCCCCAGATTCAGTAGTTAACATTTTGGCACATTTGCTTTTATTTTTTTTCTCTATGTATACATATATGGGTTTGTACATATACATCTTCCCCCCCCCCAATAAATTGCAGACTTCATACCTCTTTACTAAATACTTTTTGTGTATCTACTAAGAACAAAAACACTTCGTTACATAGCCCTGGCACACACACAAAAAAACACTCCGTTACATAGCTATGGTCTAATTTTAAAATCAGGACATTCAACATTGAAACAACACTATTACCTATAGTATAGAATCTACTGTTCTTTGTAGCAATTAAGTTTTGGGTCTAAGATTACATTTTGCACTTAGTTTTCATGTGTCTTTAGTCTCTATTAATTTGGAATAGTTTCTCAGTCTTTCTATGCCTTTCACATTATGCGTTATTTTATAGAATGCCCCTTGATTGAGTTTGTCTGATATTTTCCTTATTAGATTCCAGTTCTATGTTTTGGGCAGAAATAGTATGAAAGAGATGTTGTGTCTTCATTGCATTTTATCAGGAGGCACATGATGTCAGTATGTTCCCTTATAGGTGATGTTAACTTTGATCACTTGGTTGAGGTGATACTTGCCAGGTTAAGTTACTATTTTTCTCTTTAAAATTAATGTTATTTCTGAGGAACATACTTTGATAGTGTCAATATCTTGGTTTCATCAAGCTTTTATTTACTAGTTTAGCATGATAATTCTGGCCTAAATCAATTTTTATTATAATGCTTGCAAAATAGAGTGGATTGTAAAGTTATTTACTAATTACATAAGAAACAACTATAGTAGACATTTGGTAGTTCTCTGCCTAGCATATTTTGCGGCATTTTTATCTCCTAAAATTACCTCCTCTGGCCTAATGGTGCCTGTGTACTTCTAATAAAACTGATCACAACATAGTTTCTGGTGTGGGCTTTGACTGATATGTCAATCAGCACAAGCCATTTAGCCACATTTATTCTTTTAGGGGTGGGAATCTGAGCTTCTCTGGCCCAATCAGAGTGTTTGGGATGCTGCAGTAAAGCTCTGTAACCATATGGCTCCTGTGCTGTGCTCCTGAGGATAAAGCTGACCCACATGGCAGAAGGGGAGAAATAGAAGAAAGGAATTGGGTCATTGATGACTGTTTTGAGCTAAGTCATTTGATCATGAAGTCTATGTTACTTCCATAGTTTCCATGTATTAAGTTGGGCTTCCTATTAACTTTTGACATTGACAAACTAAAATTCCTGGTAACAGATAAATAGTAATAGCTATTACTATTTTTATCCGATATTTTTTAAATGGTAAGAATGATGTATGTGTAAAACATTTTCAACACCCAACAAGAAGAAATGAGTGTAAGGGTTCTTTGTTTTCTTACCAGCTGGGCAGAGGCTACTAAGGAAGGTTAAAGAATTGGCAATACATATCACATGTGCCCAAACACACACCAGCTCATTTTCACTAGTAAAGTTGTAAAGATTGTGGTGACGGGCTACTGATTTGGACTGATTTTAGTTAACCAAATCAAGCTGAGTGAATTAAAACAGTGTGATAAGGAACAGTCTGACATTGAGACTGGGTCTCAAAGCTATCGGACATTGAAATTGGGACTCAAACATTTTTCTTTTGCTCTGGTGGGTTTATTTCTAGCCTATAGGAGCAAGATGTTTTTTAAAGACAAGAATCAGGGGGTGGGGTGGGGGGGAAACAGACCCAGAGGCAAAGAAGCATGAACAGACTGTCGTGCTACAGTGTTAAGGCAGGGGAAGTTGGGGAGGAGGGGCCTATAGGAGATCAATCGAAGGACTTGTATGCATGTGTGTGGGGGGATAGCCAGTGGATACAGGGCAATGGGGGAAGGCAGGGTGGGGGAGATGGATGAGGGCATGTACGGGGGGGGTGGGGGTGGGGAGGGCAATAAGGGGAAAAAATAATTAATTAATTAATTAAAAAAACACACACACAGTGTGGCCCTCAGATGCACGGGTATTGGGTGTCATAGGAAGCCCAGCTGGGTGTGGAAGCTAGCACTAGAAAACTTTAAGTGCACACTCTTTCATCTCAGCTTTTTCTGTTTCTGCTTCATTTCAGCTCCACCAGGCAATTTCAAAGTACCTAGTGAGATAATATGATTGAGTTAGGGTCAAGCATATGTTCCTGTTTAGTTCAGTTGTGCTCATTCATACATAAGTAGTTTCAGAAGAGCTAGCCCTGAAGGGTCAGGGATTTCAGGGTGTGATTCAGACTCCAGCGTTGGTTACTAGAGAAACAGTTTTGCCATAGCCAGCTCAGGGCACAATCAGGAAAAAATGGCCTGTGATGCCTTTCTTCTGTCCCAGTACTCCTGCCCCTCATTGAATTCTTACTGATGCTCACTAATACAATCTTGGGTTTAATAATTTCTGGGAAGTTTTTTGTTTTACTAAGGCAGAGTTTTATGCCAGCAGCATCAACAATCTTGGAATTTGTTAGAACTGGAAATTCCAGGGACCTCTCCTGAAGTGCAGGAAGAAAAAGTGGGGACAAGGCCCAGCAGTTCCTATTTTAACTAGTCTTCTGTATGATACTGGCAATGAAGTTTGAAAGCCACTGCTTTGGGATTCCTGAAAATGCTCAGGTGGCCAGAACCAGGGGCTTCTGGTGTTTGTTTCAGTTGCACACATTGGTACTGCTCGACTGTGAAAACATGGCCAAGTTGCCTCACCCAGTGCTTCAAAAAAGACCCCTACTCTCTGGCCTTTAAAGAGTAGAAGAGACTTCAACAACCATAAGGTTACTGTCTCTAGCTTCAGAGCCCCCAGTTTAGCCCCAAGAGACCGCCAGATATCTAGTATTTCTTGGACATTTTTCTGCCTACATGCAGAAGTCTCCTTCCTTCCCCACCTCCATCCGCTTTCTTCTTCTCTTTCTTGTCCTTTTTTTCCTCCCCTTTCCCTTCATCTGGTTTCTTCTCTATCTTCCCCTCCCACTTTCCTCTTTCCCTAGCTTTGCTTTGCCTTCTCTTTCCTCTTCTCCTTTATTCTTGCCCTTTGTCTTCTACTTCTTCCTTTTTCTTTTTCCTTCTTCCTTCTTCTCCTCCTCATTTCTGGTAATTCTTCACCAGTTGCTCCTCTTTTTTCCTCCCATTTTTCCTGGTAAGGATAAACTTACTGAAGATGAGAAGGTCAAGGCCTGAGGAAGCAGTAAACATCTTTTCTATAGTCCTGGTTGCTACCCACACACATCTTAGACACCCAAGGATGTTAACTTTATCCACCATTTGAGGAAGACCTCGACCTTATGTTCTTCAGCTCTCAGTCCCCTCAGCCTCCCAGCTCAAACCCTCCCTAACCCCAGGCATGATTTCCCACTGTTCTATGCTGGTGAGTGCTGTGGGGTAGAGGGTAGATATTGAGGACCCCTGATTTTTAGCATTTGCTAATTTCTGTGACATAATGGCCACTTTCAAGCTACTGGCCTGACATCACTGAATGAGGAAATGGGAAGAGATGCTCACAGTGGACTCTCACAAACCAATCGAACCTTTTCATCACATATTAAGCAGGGCCTCACCAGCTGTGGTCCATATGCAGTACTACTGCCTTTCCTCATTAGTGCAGATGTTTGGGGGTTAACCAGTAATGAGTGAATTACTGTAATTTGAAACACAAGATGTTTGTTCACTTCTTAACAGACTCAATTTTTAGGACAGACATTGGGATAATTAAAAACAGCAGTTTATAATTGCTACAACACTACTTTTTAGTTTGATTCAATAAAATTCAGCTGCAAATACTGCCAAAAAAAATTGCAGCTCTTTCAATGATTTGTAAACCCTTTTACATGTGAGTCTGAGCTCAATCAAAATATCACTATAAATTGACAACACTTTTGGGTTATAGATATAATAAAGTTTCAGTTAATATTCAGTTAAAATGTAGAATATATCCAGTCACTCTGTCTTTTTTATTTGCATTCTTCAGCCTCTCTGGTGGATTTTTATTATTTTTAAGTAGCTTCACATTATATTTTATGATACATTTCCTGCAACAGTTTTGCATGCAGATGGAAATGTTGGGAATTTAGTTTAAGGCTGATCTTTTTCTTTTCTTTTTTTATTCTGTTATGTGATTGATCTGGTCAGTGAACAAGAAATTTTTCGAGGCCATCCATCACTCCAGGCAGCAGCTGAGCTAAACCTTCTAACTCACTGCTTCCAGTCAGTCATGCAAGATTCGGGTTATAAATATTGAATGTGCAAACAACTGTTTAAATTAGCTGTCCTATCTGTTTTATGCTATTTCAGTAGAAAAGCAAGCTGATATATTGTTTAGTGGCAAGAAGTAGGAGACAGTGAATTTAGTGTTATTCTTTCATACGTCATTGAATTCATACTGACTGTTGGCAAATATTTAAAATAGTTAGATCAAATTAATTCTTGACCCCTTAAGTGAAATTAGAAGTCAGGCAACTGACCATGTAATTTAAGTAGCTTTTTGGGGGGTTTTATATTCAGCAGTAGCAAGACTGTTAATAATTATAAATGTAGCCATCTGTCATAAATATAGTAGCCAATTGTAAATGCTTAGTTCTGTGAATTTTGTTACCTCTTTGCAATAACAAATAGCTTAATATTTAGAAAATATTTGGGCAGAAAGGAAAGTAGCAGCTGGTTTATCCTACCATTCCTGGTAAGCATCTAGAATATTGAACATATGCAGGTGTTTGTTCTGCTACTTGGATTTGTAACAAGTGTGCCTGTTTTCACTGGTGTTGATATATGCAATAGATAAAATGCCAACCATTTGTAGTGACTCCTGGGAGCCATTTGGTATGTAATGAATTTAGGTAAAGTTCCAAAATTGCTATCTGTGTTTTAAGTTTACTCCCCAAATTATAGTATGCCAGGAGCATCCTTTCAAGTAGAAGATGTATCGAAGCCTACATTTTTACAAACACATATGAACTGCTTACCAAAGAGAAAATTGTCTACCTTATAGGCATGCAAGGTATTTAGTAGCATGTGTCTCTTAGCAATTGGAGTGCAACCTAACAGAAAAGTTGGGCAATATTTTATGTTTCTTTTTGTGCCAAACACTGCTCATTGCTTATCCATTTTTCTCTTCTTCCTTTAGCAGAATTTTGGTGAGAATAGCAGTAAGCCCAGCTAAAGAGACACACCTTCCTAGACTCCCTTATAGCTGGGGATGGTCATATGTCCTAGTTCTGGCCAATGAAATGCAAGTGGGATTTGCTTGATAGTACCACTTAGGAAAGCTTTTTAAAAGGAATACACTCATAGGGCTTTTTCTTTATCCCTATGTCATTTTTCACTTCGTTGTTTACTTGTGGGTTTTTTTTTTGCCTAAACTATTAATATGATACTTGGAGGGACACACACCTTTTGAGACTGACAGGTCTGGCTTGGCTGTAGCCTAGATGCCAGATCTTTAGGCCACTGGAGAGTTCTCTGTTCTCAGTCTTGCCTATGGCATTTTGTGCTTTGGAAGATCTTTTCCCCCCTGCTGCCTGACACTCTGTAAAGGACTTGAATTTTTTGGAAAGGTCTCTCCCCTCTCCTGGTTACCCCTAGCCTGTGGTAGCTAAAATCCCAGAGTGCTTAGCTGAATTTCTCTCTACTTTCCAGTCCAACCCTCTGCATTCCATATACCACCCCTAGGACTTGGTGAAGACCCCTGGGAAAAGTTGGCAAGGACAGGCTTGTTTTGGGAGGGGCCTCTCAGAATTCTGAGCCCTTGTTCAGCCAACATGCAGCTATGAAAAATCAGACTGTTTTCTCTAAGCCCCTCCATAGCCCACTCTTTATCTTTCTTCTGCCCTGCAGAAATAATAGCGATGGGTCTCCCCTTTGCTATGAAGGACTCATTCACTCTGGAATTTAGTTCATTTAGGTCTTTTTGCATCCTCAGCTCTCCAATAGGTTTTTAAAAATGGTGATTTTGTAGTTTATCATGTTTGTTTTGGTTGTTGGGATGAGAGTAAAAGTACTTTGCCACTTTCTATATCCTCACCTCCTTTCTCTCCTTCCTTCCATTCCAGTGTGTGTGTGTGTGTGTGTGTGTGTGTATGTGCGCGCGCGCGCGTGTGTGCACACACACATGTAATTTAGGGATATTTTAAAATACGGTGTCTTGGGTATCATTTCCCTTTCTGTACATTACCAAATTACGAAAAGGTATTTTCTTGTATCTGTCACAAGTTTCAGCTTTCCTAAGGAAATAAGAGTTTCTTTTTACTGAGAACCACATTTGTTTTACCTATTTCAGTGTTATCTATGTTATTTTGCAAATGAGGATTTACTAATTCATATTGTCTTTTAGGATTTATTAAATCTAGAAATGAGACTAATCAATGTTTAAATTTGATTTGTTCACAAATAATGTTGTCTCTAATGACCACAAAGAAGATTAAGAATCAGATGATGAAAGCATTTAATTACATTAGTATATTGAAATAAAAGCTAGTGATAGATAGTTCTATGAAGGAAAAGAGTGGTAGTATGTTAAACATGGTCTTATTAGTATTATTTCATATTAGTTGAGTATCTACAGTGGCCAAAATGATGTAAAGTGACTGAATACTATCCTGAAATTTAATTCACTTACAAATTACATGAAAGCAAAATTTGAAAGTTATGAGAGCAAAATTCATATGTGAAACATTTTAGTTTGTTATAGCCTCTCAAGAGAATGGTATTTACCACAGAACATAGTGTTCTGTAAAATGCCTTTGTATTGGTGAGCTTTTATTTTTATTGGTTTTTTTTTTTAAAGAAACTGCTCGAAGATTCTATGCTTAAAAGTATTATGTATTGTTTTTTAAGCATAGGTTGAAGTCAGCTGATCTTGGCTGGGCTTGCCTGGGCAGCTGTGCTTGAAACCATTCCAGGCAGTTGGCTGAATGTATCCCTTTTATACTATAGCAGAAGGACCCTATCCTCTCCCAGCAGGTATTTAATAGTGGAGGTGGCCAAGCACCATATGACACACACACTTAAGCCCAGTGAAGAAGAGCAACACTGAATCTAAAACAGGAAGATATTGCTATACAATGTTCAAGTTCAGGACAGGCTGTGAGGATTCTCATTATTTCTCGATAAGGAAGTGTTCCAGGCCCAAGACTAATTCTTACGCAGCTGAGAGAGGGTTGAAAGATCGTACACATGAATCTGCCTTCCCCAACAGATACATTTCACTAAGAGAATATAATGGGTCTGTTAAAAGAGCCCCTTCTCTTTTAGCTTAAATATAAGCAAGTTTGAAAAGAGCCCTTAGTAATAGGGGGCAATGAAAAGGAAATTAGAAAACCTTCATTGAACTATATTTTGTTTTAATTATAGGCTCCTTGCTTTGATCCTGAAGTTAGTTTCACAACTTTACTTAAATGCTGTACAGTGTTGATATTAGGATTGACCAATTTTACCATCATCAGGCATAGTCTTTCACTGACATACATTGAGTGCTCCATTTTCCTATCATGTCTACAAAATAGAAGCAGATGTTTTCAGACTTTTGCCCCAGTACAATGAGTTTCATCTGTCTGTGCCTAGACTCATTACCATCACAAACACTGTATCTCTTATATTCTTGACTTGGATCTTTTATGGTGATATCTGTGGATTGCTTTGGTATATATATGACTACTAGTGGCCCAGTGTACGAAATTTGTGCACATTAAAAGGGGATTAATTAGAGGAAATAATTTAATATTGCTGTTTGCCCTTTCTCTATAATAGAAGTGTCAGAGATGAAAGAAAATTAGTAAAATGTATATGAAAACCTTCCTCCTGTTAGAGTCTGAGGTACACCACAGGACCCAGAGTCAAGTCCTCACCCACCCATGTACGCCTCAAAATTACATGAGACCCAGACCCAACCCTCTCCCCCCACACATTGGGCTAGATGCAGATCCAGCCAGTCCCACCCTTGTCAAGCCCCACCGATAGGGGCATAGCCTCAGGTCCCCTGGCCTGGTGCCAGGACAGGGGTGCATGGCCTGAGGCTACCCAGCCCAAACCAGGGCAGGAGGCGTGTCTTGAGGTCCCCCATCAAGCCCTGCCAAGCATGTGGGGCACAGCCTCAGGTCCCCCAGCCCAGCACTGGGAGGTGGGTACAGCCTCAGGCCCCCATCAAGCCCCACTGACAGGGGGGTAGGGGACACAGCCTCAGGTCCCCATCAAGCGCCACTGGGTGGGGGGTGTGACCTGAGTTTCCCCGACCCAGCACTGAGCATGCACCTTGAGGTGCCTTGTCAAGACCCGCTGTGTGGGGGACACGGCCTGAGGTCCCCTGTTAAGCCCCACTGGGTAGGGGGTATGGCCTGAGGTCCCGTGCCAGGCAGGGAGTGCAGCCTTAGGTCTCCTGACCCAGTGCTGGGGTGGGTGGCAAGGCCTGAAGTCCCCCATCAAGCCCTGCCAGTCTGAGGTCCCCCGGCCTGGTGCTAGGGTAGAGGACATGGCCTGAAGTCCCCTGTCAAGCCCACCTGTTGAGGGGCACAGCCTGAGTTCCCACCCACAGCACAGCCAGCCAGGTGGTTTGGGCCTCCCTCTGTGGGGCAATGGATCATGGGGCTCCACGATCTATGGCTTCGTAGAAGGAGGCCCCGCCCACCTGCCACAGCATCTCCAGCCGGGTAACTTGGGCCTCCCTCTTTGGGGTGATGGATCATGGAGCCCCCCCCGACCACCACCACATTGATCGCCCCACAGAAGTTGGCCTAGGCCTTCTTCTGCAGGGCAATCATGGGGTGATGGTGGGTCCCCCCACCAAATCGCATTGCCCTCACCTTAGCTGGCCTGGCACCAGTGCATGTCATAGCATGGCTGTCCAATTGTTTTATCAATTTGCATATTACGCTTTTATTAATATACATTTCTTTATTCTTAAACCTCCCTTTGTACTACATTTTTAGTGTGAGTGATCAGTGCATTTTTTGTCCCCTGTAAACTCTGGTAACTTTTAAAATGCTTCTAAAATAGATCTTTTGATTCATCATATAATCACAGGAAAGAACACAGGATTTTCCGTCAGTGATCCTGGATGTCTTATAGCTTTGTCAGTAACCAAGACCTTGTGCAAGTGATTTTATTTTCTAAGAGCCCCAGTTTCTTTTTGTGTAAAAGGAGAAAATGCCTGCTTAATGTATTAATTTTGATAAGAAAATGTGTTTTAAGCTGTACAAATATTAGTTCTTATTGTAAGAAGGTCATAAGCACTCTCTTTTTCATGTAAACTTTAAGACAGCCCAGCCTCTTGGGTATGGGAGAAAGGTAAAGAAAAATAGAACCAATCCCAATTAATAGCAATCCTAAAAATATTGATTTGGCATCCTTCACTACACCTGATCACACCAAGCATATCAAATTTGTGCCTCAGAGTAGAAATAATAGAATGTAAAATTCAGTAGTTCTTTCTGTAATATTAATTTAAGTAACTTTATTATCTTTTTTTCCTTATGGTGGTGTCCAGGGTACACATCAGTATTTCTTATAATCAAAACTGTAGGATCATCAATGACGTTAATACATAAATTACTAATTATGTTTTTAGCATTTTTAATGAGAGTTTCATTAACAGTCAACAATGCCTAACACATGATAGTTGCTCAATAAAATTTATTGAATGCATGAATGAATGATTTCACATTTAACAAAAATACTTCCACCAGCTTTTCTTGCTTAAAGCCATTTTAGTTATATTTAAAGTACATTGTTAGGAAACATTAATTTTTCTCAGTGACTTTTGTATGGAAATTGGAAATGTGATCTCTGCAGTGGGAAGTTGGTGTTTATTCAGTGCGCACGCGTGTTTGTGTGTGTGTGTGTGTGTATGTGTGTGTGTGTGTGAGAGAGAGAGAGAAAGGGGGGGGGGGAAGAGATGCTCTTGTTAGCATATTCTCAGCCACTCAGGAATAAGGAGGTATTTATACTTTTTGTAGTAATATCTTCTGAAGAATTCTGAGCAGTTAACAGAACTGAGACTACAGCTCAATTCTGTCAAGTTCTGACAATCCATGCACTTTTAATTTCATTATTCTCCCTCTTAGACAAATGGTTAAGATGGTGGCCAATCACATGGCATTTTAGTACACTGCGGGTATTTCTTAATGACAAAAGTTAGTCTTATTTAGTAGTTAACTTTGTATTTAGACAGTTCTCTGCTTTGGAATCCTTTCTTCCCCTCCAGCCACACTGATTGGCAAAAGCCTAGGGAACCTCTGACTCCTATGAGAGGAGATAGTAAAGTCAGGTGCTTCCTCTTCCTCCCGAGGCCCCTCGTCTCAAGTATTGCCTGGCTGCTTCTCTGCACTTAAGAGATTAGAAAAGACTTTCTCCTTCAAAAGCCAAACACTTAAAGCACCAGGTTACACCCTTCTTCTCTTGTGGTGTGCCTTCCTGTCCATTTGATGGTCATGTAGAGGCAATATTCTGGGCACTGTATTTTTACAGTAATATCAAAGAATCTTCGAGTAGAAAGTGTCCAGATTCAGTACATCAATTATAATTTATCGTGCTGTGTTAATAATTTTAACGGTGATTTAAATTTTCTGGGTCTTCTTTTCTTTCTTCTGTTTCTACTCAGCAGGCTTTAGCCCTTTGAATTTACTCTTTTTTCCATAATTCTGATTCCTTTAAGATTTAATTTTTTAAGACTCTTGGAATTAAGAAACTAGGTGAGTTCTTTTCATTCTTTAATTTAAATCCAGATTTCTCTGTTTTTCTTGTCATCAACTTTACAACTTTCTTAATGGGTGATGTCCTTTTATATCTGAGTTTCTAGTCAGTGCCCTCAATTTTAATTCAACATGATGGTATTTTTCATACATTACATTTCATTGATGCTCCAACTCAGTTGATGCCTTCTGGACTCTGCCCCAGCCGTGTGGGTCATCAGTGAGGAGAGCTGAATTTATATATCACCCCTGACCTTGCTTTCTGTGGGATCCTACTTGTCTGATTCCTTGCTGAAGCCACCATGCCCTCTCCCTACAGATAGGCCACCAGGCATTGAGAAAGTTACCTATTGGTTCTTGCTGTGTCAGGAAGGGCAAAAGATGAAATAAGGCATGTGGGCATTTGCAATCCTGTGAAGTTAGACCTGTTCACCTTCAAGGTTAGGGGGTTTGGAGTATATCCTTAAGAGAACTTATTGGACCTCATGTTTAGTCCTCCAAGCTCAGGGCAAGGCAGCCCTTCCGTCTCATATTTGGTTCACTTATTGGTCATATTTCTTCGATGGTAAGATTAGCTTTATGAAGGTGGAGACCATGTTTCATGACCCTTCTGTATTTTCCTACAATGCTGATGAGCTTAGGGACATTATTAAGGCTGCCAGAGAGAACATGCAGAGATGAATTAGGAACAGTCCCTGCCTTTGGGCAGCACCTGTCTAGGAGCACTGTCTCTGTTCTAATTCCAATTTGAGGAGAGAGCAGTGTGTGAATTGGTAAATGTGTGCTCTAGATATAGCCAGATTGCCTAGTTTATGTCCTGCCTCGCTACTGTCTGTTTGTGTAAACTTTGAGCTTAAGCTTTCTCATCTGTAGTGTGAGGATAATAATACTTATTTCACAAGGTTATTGAGAGGATTAAATATTACTGTAAGTGAGCACATAATAATTTCATAAATATTAGGTATTATAAATAACAAGTAACACATATCAAAACATGTAGAATTGCCTAGAACAATGCTACTCGAAGTGGCCATCTTCAGTGAGATAAGGAACTTATGTCATGATGTAAATCAACACGCACTTCTTTGAAAAGCTCTTGTTAGGGGAAAAAAATGGTATGTTTGGTGATAAAGCTGATTTATATCTAGGCTCTGGCTGCTTCTCTTCTTTATAGACAGTAACAAACAGTTCACAGACCACACCTTTTATTTTCCTAGCCTAGGACATAGTAGATAGTCATTAAATTTGTTACATATTTTGCCTGAAAAATCTTTCTGCTTAAGGTGTCTTATTAAGGTAAATAAATTTCTTAGTTAATGATTTTTTTAGATTTGAAGTCCCTGTTTATCACACCATATATATATGTTATACTTATTTATAGTCTTTCTGTATCTTCAAAGTTACAGATAGGGTAAATCACAGCCATTTGGGGGGTAAAAACTGTGACTATTTTTTCAGTAGTGCATAGGTAAAGGCAGCTGTATGGGCCATTGTGTGAAGTCTAAAATAGGTTTTTCCAGGTAGCAGGAAGACAGGGTGATAGCCTCATTTTCTTTTCTCATTATGTTAACATTTATTTATAAAATATAAAACTAAGCACAGTTAATACAGGAAAGATTTTTTTTTATTTAAATATGTTTGGAAACCATGCCTTTTGTTTATGAAAAAATTCAAGTATGGTGTTGTTACCTAGAAAGGAATTAATATTATGTTAATACTTTTCTTTTATTCATTTTTTCCAAGGAAAAAACTCATGAGCACAGACAATAGTGGTGATTGCCAGCAGGAATTTAGGGTGCATGGAGGAGGGGGAGCAGAAGGTAGAAGAGGAAAAAGGATAAATGGTGATGGAAGGACACTTGACTTAGGGTGGTGAACACACAATATAGTGTACAGATGATGTGTGGTGAAATTGTGTACCTGAAACCTGTATAATCTTATTAACCAGTTTCACCCCAATAAATTCAATAAAAGAGGAAAACCACATATACATGCTCACAAAAGACTTTTTTTTAGTTTTATTTATATCAAAGCAGTTTAACATGAAATTCATCATTCTGTTAGTCTGGTTTCTCCAGAAAAATTGAACTAATAATACATATTATATAGCATTACAATATTTTATATATTATATATTTTTTCCTATATAATAAAAGCCTAATATGAAATAGACCAAAAAACAGAATGACCGGTTGCTATGACATGCACTGACCACCAGGGGATAGACACTCAATGCAGGAGCTTCCCCAGCCTGCAGGCCCCAGGCCAGCCAAGGCAGGTGCCAGCAGGAGCCCCCCGGTCACCCTGCCGGTTGCCTTGCAGAGGAAGGCGACTGGCAGTGGTGGCTGAAGTGGGGCCTGCAAGCAGGTGGTGCCAGGTGCCAGCAGGGGCCCCCTGATCGCCCTGCTGGTCACCCAACAAATTGGCCCTGATTGCTGCCAGGCCTAGGGACCCTATCCATGCAAGAATTTCATGCACCGGGCCTCTAGTTATGTATAAAAAGAGATTTATTATAAGGACTTGGCCCATACAATTGGGAGGCTGAGAAGTCCCACCAGATACAGTCAGCAAGCTGGAGGCCAGGAGAGCCCATGGTGTGGTTCTATTCTGAGCCCCAAATCTTGAGAACCAGGGGATAGTATAGGCTCCAGTCAGAGTTGCAGTCAGAGTCAGAGTTCAAAGACAGAAAACCAGTGCCCCAGCTTGAAGATAGTCAGGCAGAGAGAATGAATTTTCGATTTCTGTGCCTTTTGTTCTCTTCAGGCCTTCAACAGATTGGAGGAGGCCTACCCAAATTGGGGAGGGCAATCTGCTTTACTTCGTCTACAGATTCAAATGTTAATCTCATCCATAAACACCCTCATAGACACACCCAGAATGATATATAATCAAATATCTGGACATCCTTGGCCCAGTCAAGTTGACAATATAATTAGCCATCTCAGTGCCTCCTATATAAGGTGAACTTCTTTGATTCCTTGAGGATGGATATTTTCATTCTCAAAATTAATTTCTTAGCCTTTTTGGGGGTTTTAATTTCTTATTTTTAAATAAAATTTATTTTATTCTCTTTAATTTCTACAAGTAGTATATTTTTATGAAAGATCAACAATCCTTTCTGCTGCATTATAATTGAAAACTTAAAAGACATATGCCAGTGGTTGTTCTGGAAGTTTTTAAGTTGCAGGAGAATCCTGCATTCTAGCTAAAAAGTAGATTTTATAGATTGCAGAGGAAACCTTTGAGTGATGGGTCAGAGGTAGACAGGCTGCTTTGTGCAGCTGTATCTCCTGGTATCTTCTCTAAATGGCATCCTGAAGATGTGCAATGAAGGTGGTAACCCTCTGTCATCCTAGCAAAAAGGGATGCAGGTAGTGCAGCCTGAAGGTTCTCAGGGCATGGAGGAAAATGTTTCAAAAACAGAAAAGGACCATTTGAAAATGCAAAAGAAAATGGATATGCTAGGAATGAATTGGATTATTTTTTCACTCATAGTGGTCCTATAATCCTAAGGAACAGTACCATAGCTCCACCTACTGCATGAAGAGGCAAAGAGGCAAAACACTGTAGGTTAAAAAGAACCTGGCTTCCCCTACCCCAGGATTTCTTTGTTTTCTTTTTTTTTTCTTTTTGTTCTTCACCCAGTAAAGTCATTGAAACTATTCTTATTTCTTGCTTCCTATCATTCTTTCTTTCCTCTTCTTACCAATTGAATGTTTGAAAGATTTGTGGATATCATTGTAAAAGCTGACATTTCAAAGAAAACATAATAGGAAATTATACTTTGATTAGAGGTCCAGTGCACAAAATTCATACAAGGGGCTCAGCCCTCGCAGCCCCAGCTGACTCTCACAGCTGTGGCCTCTTCCGAAGGTTGTCCAGACAGTCATTCTGCTATTTGGTCTAATTAGCATATTAGCTCTTTATTATATAGGACTGGGGGCCCGGGGCATGAAATTCAAGCTTGAGGGTTGGGTCCCTCAGCCCATCCTGCACCCTCTCCATTCTGGGAACCCTCAGGTGAGCCTTCTCCAATCCAAAAGTTGGTGTCTGTCTTTGCTATCATATGTCTGAGACCCCAACCTAGTTTGGTTTGGTGCTCTCAGAATAATAGAGGTCTTTTTTTTTTTTTTTTTAATGCTCCATTGGTGGAAATTTTCTAGAAGTTGCAGGATATCTTCCTTTTAATTTTTCCTCGACACTGTGACTTTACTTATGTCTCTCACCTTTGCTTTCCTTCCATCCTCCACCTGAAACAGTAACTTGCTCCAGGCCCACTTTGCTCAAGTGTCTAGGACCATGGTCAGCAAACTGCGGCTTGCGAGCCACATGCGGCTCTTTGGCCCCCTTGAGTGTGGCTCTTCCACAAATACCACGGCCTGGGCGAGTCTATTTTGAAGAAGTGGTGTTAGAAGAAATTTAAGTTTAAAAAATTTGCCTCTCAAAAGAAATTTCAATCCTTGTACTGTTGCTATTTGGCTCTGTTGACTAATGAGTTTACCCACCACTGGTCTAGGAGATCCTGCAATGCGTCTGCCACCAGCACTACGATTCCCAGCATTCCTGGTGCTCCCTGTGCTCTGGGCTTCTGCTTCTACTCAGGGGCTGCCACCAGAACTACGATTTCCAGAATTCCTGGTGCTCCTCGCACTCTTGGTTTCTGCTTCCAGTCTATAGGGGCTGCACAAACCAAAAGGATCAAGGGCTCCAGCCACCCCCTGGCCAGGCTGACAGGACCGGGCTCTCCAGGGGCAGCCCCAGGACCCCAGCTGCTGGGCACCATCGCGCCCACATGCTGGCCATAGGCTCAGGGTAGGCGGGGTCCTGAGGATGCTTGCTACGTCGCCCTAGCGATGCGAAAGGCATCCCACCCCCGGCTGCTTGGTGGGTGCTCACTGCCCTCCCATCTGCCATCTTTGTCAGGTTAATTTGCATACTCACTCCTGATTGGCTGTGGGTATTGTGGAGGGTCGATCAATTTACATATGTGTCTATTATTAGTATGGATGATTTGGTTGAAGTGTCTGGAAATAAAAACATTTACAGCACAATTTAGATAAGTAGTTGACTTGAGTAAAATATGCATAAAAAGATTAGAGAAGAGGGAAGGAAGGCAGTATCTGATGAGAAGAGGAGTAGGGGTTTAAAGACTTGAATTTTCTGACACTAATTTGCTTGGTGCCTTGGGCAAGTTGCTTAACTTTCTTTGTGCACTGCAGTTTCTCCATTTTAAAAAGGAGGATAATGGCATATGCCTTTTCTCTGCCTCATAGAATTCTTATCAGAATGATAGAAGATCAAGTAATGCCCCACTTATCCAGCCTTCATACTTCTAGCCTTAGCCATCTGTAATGAATCTTAGAAGCAGGAAGGGAAAAGGGCTGAGCCAGGACAGCACTAGACGCTTTGAGAAAAGGCAAAGCCTTTTGACTGAAAATTATGTGTAAACTCAATGTACAAAGTCAGCTGGTGCATGTGTGCATGTATGTACGCACATATATATATATGTGTGTGTTTCTTCTCTGGAACTCTCTGCAGTAATTTAGGAAAACAGATTTTTTTTTTTTAATGGAAAGCTAGAAATTCACCATGAAGCTAACGGGAGAAGAGATCCCAGAAGTCCAGCAGCATTTTCAAGCCAGAATTAGGAGTAAACAGCTTTCTGTATTTTAGTTAATCACACTGTGCTGTGTCTTTTCAGGGTTTACAGGTCTTAGCAGAAGTTTTCTGAATCATGTCTCTTTTACAAATAAGTTTATGCTGCATTTCAGGAAGACTTCCATTAAAAAATGTCTTTAAAGGGATGGGCATCATTTATGTTGAAAATCAACATATATGGACTGTCTCATTTTTTATATATTGGTAAACACATGCAATATCACTTAGACATATTTTGATTTCTTCAATCAAATGGAAAATTGCTCCCCCCAAATTTCTTCCTTTTAATTTCTAACCTGATTTAAATCACTTTAAAGACAAAATATAAGGAGTTAGATTCTGGAAAATTGATTTTGAGGGAGGTGTGTGTCTTACAAAATAAAAATGTAGAAGCTCTTGCGAAAAAATGGCGGTGGAATAGACGGACGTGTCCAGAGCTGTGTCACTAAGGCAGACAGAACAGCTGAGGGTCACACTGGGAGTGTTTTTGGCAAGTTAAGAGACAGTTATCCTCCAGGAGAAGGTGGGGGACTGCTGGACGGGGTTCTTCTGATCAGGCAGCCCCACTGCCACAGGGTGTTTGTCTCCCGGAGCCACCAGCGTGAACGCCATCTGTCAGGGGGAAGTGGATGTCTATGGCAGTCTGAAAAGCTAGCTGCAGCACCCTCCAAACAGCCAGGGGACCCAGAATACCACTCTCTAATAGGTGCAAACACTTGGACTCAGAGGAGCTCCACACGCCACATGGAAAGGTCAGATTTTGCCTGGGATAAGGTGAGGTCTCCAGTCCCTCAGAACAAAGAGATGCACACTCTGTGGGAACTGTACTGGGGGAAAGCTGCTCCTAAGAGAAATCCACGGATGTGGGACAAAGCCTGATCCCTAAATATGGAAGGGGGATCTCAAAATTATTAACGGAGGGGAGCTCTAGAAAACAGCCCATTTTGATCTGAGGCAGAAAGACAGCCTGGGAGTTACTACAGTGTCCCAGCTGCTCGAACAGGAATGGGGAAGGGAGAGAGCACAAACTGCACTCTTTCCTCTTCAGACCCTGGCTTCTGATTACTATGCCCAATACATAGGATCACGCAATTGGAGACATCCAGAGAGACTGCAGGGAAAAGTTGTTTTTCTGGAACCTGAGTATCGGAGCGCAGAATAACCATCAGAGAATCAGCTCTGGGGCAACCCACCCCAAAAACCAGTATTGAGTACCACAGAGTAAGCAGGATCTAAGGACAGGCTAAAGAGGTCCTGTGCTTAGTCTCAGAGGTCAATTCCAAAACATTGCCACCCAGTGGATGACTCACAAATGGACTCTAGCATAATCACAAAAAAATAAAGAGATTAACACACACCTCAGCAGTGGAACACAGGGAACTGCAATACCCTCCCAACTGGGAAACAGGAGTGCCAAACAGAACAATAGTGCAAGTGAATGACCTCCACTACTGCCCATTCTATTGTTTTATTTTTTTTATTTTTTTTATTTTTACTTTTATTTGTTTTAAATTTTTTGCATATTTTAATTAAAAAAGCTATTTTTTTCTCTTTTCTCTTCAATTGATTTTACCTTTTTAATTATTACATTTTTATTTTCTTTATTTTATTATTAATTTTTATTAATTTTTTATACATATCTCCCCATTGCCCCCCCTCCGTCCCAGACATACCCCAACCCCCCAGTGTCTGTGATAATTGGTTATACTTATATGCATGCATACAAGTCCTTTGATTGATCACTTATCTACCTCACCTAACTTTAATCTTTCTGCTGTAATTTCACAGTGTTTGATGCTTTATGATTTTTGTGTCCTGAGAATTATCAGTCTACTCCCTTTCTGTGCTCCTGATTCTATTATATTCACCAGTTTATTCTGTTGATGAAATTTTTAATTCACTTAATTTTTAGATTCACTTGTTGACAGATATGTATTTGTTGTTCATAATTTTTTGTATTTTACCTTTTTCTTCTTCCTCTTCTAAAAGAGTACCTTTCAGCATTTCATATACTACTGGTTTGGAGTTGATGAACTCCTTTAGCTTTTTCTTCTCTGTGAAGCTCTTTATCTGCCCTTCAATTCTGAATGATAGCTTTGCTAGATAGATTATTCTTGGTTGTAGGTTCTTGCTGTTCATCACATTGAATATTTTTTGCCACTCCCGTCTGGCCTGCATCGTTTCTGTTGAGAAATCAGCTGACAGTCGTATGGGTGCTCCCTTGTAGGTAATGAACTGTTTTTCTCTTGCTGCTTTTAATATTCTCTTTGTCTTTTGCTCTTGGTATTTTAATTATGATGTGTCTTGGTGTGGTCCTCTTTGGATTCCTTTTATTTGGGGTTCTGTGTGCTTCCTGGACTTGTAAGTCCATTTCTTTTACCAGATGTGGGAAGTTTTCAGTAATTATTTCTTTAAATAGGTTTTCAGTATCTTGCTCTCTCTCTTCTTCTGGCACCCCCACAATTCTGATGTTGGTACGCTTGAAGCTGTCCCAGAGTCTCCCTACATTATGTTCACATTTTTGGATTCCTTTCTCTTCTTGCTTTTCCAGTTGAATGTTTTCTGCTTCTTTATATTTCAAATTTTTGACTTGATCCTTGCCTTTCTCTAGTCTGCTATTAGGACTCTGTATAATATTTTTTATTTCAGTCAGTGTATGTTTAATTTCTATTTGGTCCTTTATCATCTTTAGTTGGACCTTTTTCATCTCCTCTTGGGTCTCACTAAATTTATCCATCTTTTCTAGCATATTCTTGAAAAACCTTATAAGTGTGGTTTTGAACTCTATATCCAGTTGTTTTATTTTCTCCATTTCTTTTGTTTGTGATCCCTTCCCTTGTCTCGGCATTTTCACTATGCCGGGGAAACTTCTTTATTGAATTCAGCCTTATGATACCAGACACAAAACCAAAAAAGCCTCTATTGACCTTGGGAGGGGTGGAGTCTCAGGGCTTAAGGGTCTGCCTTGCCTTCCAGTCGGCCCCGCCCTCCAGTGCCCCTGAGTCTCACATGACTGGGTAATCGCTGGAGCCGTCCTTGTGCCTCTAACCGCTGCCTTTCCAGCTCCCCTGCCCACCAGGACCACACAAGTCTAGGTCTCTAGGGTTTCATCCGAAACAGGGGCTTAGTGGAGTCAGAAGTGGCACAGTTGGGAGGGTCTATCCCCCACCCACTTGCGAAAGCCAGCGGCACAATCAGCAGTCTGTCCTGCCCACAGTGCCGTGCGCGCCACCAGGCCTTTGATCTTTTGCGACTCCCCTAAGTTTCCGTGCACTTCTCCCTTTTCACAATCCAAACTCGCCCCGTATGAGTTTCGGCTGGATCTGTGGTTTAGTGTCGTAGGATAAGGGGTTCAATGCCTTTGAGAGTCTCCGTTTCCCTCCCGCCAGAGAAAGCCAGCCATACTCCGGCACCCGCTCTCTCCGCGCGCCCGTCTCCGTACCTCAGCTTTTTGCAGCTCCTCTGGGTCTCCGTGAGCCCCTCTCTTTCCTTCTAGTTGTATAACTTCCACTCAGCCAGCTTTCCTGTGGTTCTGGATGATGTCTGTTCTGTCTTTTAGTTGTAGTTTTGAAATTGTTGTGCGAGGCAGCAGTGTAGGTGTTTACCTATGCCGCCATCTTGGATTCCTACATTTTTATTTTCAACTAGTAGTATTACTACTACTATTTTACCTTTTGGGGGAAAAAGAAGTGTCATTTTATTTTCTCTTTATTTTGCTTTGGGATTACAGTTCTACATTCTATTTTCATCTTTGCTTTAGCATAATTTTACCCTATCTCAACTCTAACTTTATGCCAACACTCTCTTCCTAACTTTCCCCATTATGTTGTCTTGTTTCTCTTTCCCTTTTCCAACTTTAGATTCTCCCTATTCTTTCTTTTTACCTGGTTATAATTTCACCCCACTTATATATCTAATTTTGAATCTCCTACTCAAAGTCCATACAAACCTCTCTCTTTTCTGTCTTCACTATCCAAAAAATTGTTTTTCTCTATGTCCTTTTGTTGTTGTTTGCCTGAACAGTGATTATATTGATTTTTTATAATTTTTGTGAGATTGCTTTTGCTTATTCTACTTGTCTTATTTTGGTTTTTGTTTGCTTTGTTTTGGTTTGTTTTTTACCTCTATTTATCTCTCCTCCCTTGATATTAGTTGTTATTTGTAGTTTGTATTAATCTCCAGGTACTTGTTGCCGGCATTTGTTGGGATTAGTGGCTGTTCTATGGGAGTTTCTCCTTACATATATAATTTGTTCCTTTTTTCTTTCTTATTCTCTTGCTTTTCTCTCTTACTTTTTTCCCCTTTCTCTTTTCTTCTTCTCCTTTTTTTTCCTCTTTTTTTTCTTTTCTCCCTTCTGCCAATATGATTTTAGCATATCTTTCTTTTCTTTATTCCTCATTTCTCTCTTCTTCTTTCTCTACTTACCCCTAATTTGTCTTTCATTGGTAGTCACCTTATTTGTGGTTATTAACATCATGAATACATTTCTGTTCAGTGCCTTCTGTGTTGTACCTGGTCGTGTTGTAGTTTGTGTCTTTTAATCAACGTAGGAGAGAGAACTACATAACCAGACACCCGGAGAAGAAAGACCATGGGCAGAAGAAGATACAGCCCGCATATGAAAGAAAAGCAGGTATCACCAAAAAAGAAAGTAAACAAAATAGAAGCAGAAATAAACCTGCCGGAGAAATGGTCATAAGATGGCTGAACAGAATGGAAGACAAAATCGACAATATGAGTAAGAGCCAAGAGGAAATGAAGAATAATCAGGAAGTAATGAAAAATGACATTGCTGCTGTAAAGAACTCAATAGAAAGCATCAAAAGTAGACTAAAAGGAGAATCCAAGATGGCGGCATATATAAACACCTACACTGCTGCCTCGCACCAAAATTTCAAAACTACAACTAAAAGACAGAACGGACATTATCCAGAACCACAGGAAAGCTGGCTAAGTGGAAATTCTACAACTAGAAGGAAAGAGAGTGCCTCACAGAGACCCAGAGGAGCTGCAAAAGCTGAGGTACAGGGACGGGCGCGTGGAGAGAGCGGGTTCGAGAGAACCTGGCTGGCTTCCTCTGGCGGGAGGGAGACGGAGACTCTCAAGGGCATTGAAACCCTTATCCTACGACGCTAAATCCCAGATCCAGCCAAAACTCTTAAGGGGCGAGTTTGGACTGTGAAAAGGGAGAAGTGCACAGAGATTTAGGGGAGTCACAGGGGATCAGAGGTCTGGTGGCGCACACGGCACTGCGCGCAGAGGACCGACTGCTAATTGTGCCACTGGCTTTCACGACGGGACAGGAGATAGAACCTCCCAACTGCATCACTTCTAACTCCACTGAACCCTGGTTTCAGGCAAAACGCTTGGGAGCCGGACTCATGTGGTCCCTGGGCGCAGGGGAGCTTGAGAGGCAGTCTAGAGCAGTGGTTCTCAACCTTTCTACTGCCGTGACAATTTAAGACAGCTCCTCTTAAAGGGGTGACCCCCAACCATAAAATTATTTCCATTGCTACTTCATAACTGTAATTTTGCTACTGTTATGAACTGTATTGTAAATATCTGATATGCAGGATGTATTTTCATTGTTACAAATTGAACATAATTAAAGCATAGTGATTAATCACAAAAACAATATGTAATTGTATATTGTGAAATATTTATTTCTAATTACAAATAAATGAAATTTTGTCTTGAATCATGGTGTAGCATGGGCAACTGTCTTCATATAACAACAGTAAACTACATTGCTATACTTTGCTACACCAAGGAGTGGTGTGTTGGTTCCTAAGACCATGGGAAATATGTGTTTTCTAATGGTCTTAGGCAACCCCTGTGAAAGGGGTCGTGACCCACAAGTTGAGAACCACTGGTCTAGAGGCACTGTGAGAGAGAGCGCGTGCCCGCACAGTGACCACTCCAGCTATTACTCAGTCACGTGAGACTCAGGGGTCATGGAGAGCGGGGCCGACTGGAAGGCAAGGCAGTCCATTAAGCCCTGAAACTCCACCCATCCCAAGCTCAACAGAGAGGCTTTTGCAGTTTTGCAAGTCTGGTATAAGACTGAATCCAACACAGGAGTTCTCCCGGCATAGTGAAAATGCCGAGACAAGTGAAGGGATCACAAACAAAAGAAATGGAGGAAAACAAACAACTGGATATAGAGTTCAAAACCACGCTTATAAGGTTTTTCAAGAATATCCTAGAAAAGTTGGATAAAGTTAGTGAGAGCTAAGAGGACATGAAAAAGAACCAACTGGAGATGAAAAAGAAACAACTAGAAATGGAAAAGATCCAACTAGAGATGGAAAAGGACCAACTAGAAATTAAACATACACTGACTGAAATAAAAAATATTATACAGAGACTTAACAGCAGACTAGAGGAAGGCAAGAATAAAGTCAAAAATTTGAAATATAAAGAATTGGAAAACACTCAACTGGAAAAGCAAGAAGAGAAAAGAATACAAAAATGTGAAGACAATGTAAGGAGCCTCTGGGACAGCTTCAAGCATACCAACATCAGAATTGTGGGGGTGCCAGAAGAAGAGAGAGAGCAAGATAATGAAAACCTATTTAAAGAAATAATAACTGAAAGCTTCCCATCTGGTAAGAGAAATAGACTTACAAGTCCAGGAAGCACACAGAACCCCATACAAAAGGAATCCAAAGAGGACTACACCAAGACACATCATAGTTAAAATACCAAGAGCAAAAGACAAAGAGAGAATATTAAAAGCAGCAAGAGAAAAACAGTTCATTACCTACAAGGGAGCACCCATATGACTCAGCTGACTTCTCAACAGAAACGATGCAGACCAGAAGGGAGTGGCAAGAAATATTCAACATGATGAATAGCAAGAACCTACAATCAAGAATACTCTATCCAGCAAAGCTATCATTCAGAATTGAAGGGCAGATAAAGAGCTTCACAGATAAGAAAAAGCTAAAAGAGTTCATCAACTCCAAACCAGTATTATATGAAATGCTGAAAGGTATTCTTTTAGAAGAGGAAGAAGAAAAAGGTAAAAGATAAAAAATTATGAACAAAAATACATATCTATCAACCAATGAAGCTAAAAATTAAGTGAATTAAAAATTTGATCAACAGAATAAACTGGTGAATATAATAGAATTAGGAGCACAGAAAGGGAGTGGACTGATAATTCTCAGGGAGAAAGGAGTGAGGGGTGTACAGGGAGAGATTGGACAAAAATCATACACCTATGGATGAGGTAAACGGGAGGGAGGTAAGGTTAGAGGGAAGGGTGAGAGCCGGGTAGAGGGGAGGTTTGGAGGGGAAAAAAGAGAAACAAATGTAATAATCTGAATAATAAAGATTTAATTTAAAAAAAAAGTAGACTAGAAGAAGCAGAGGAACGCATCAGTGAAGTAGAAGACACAGTAGAAAAAATACCCAAGTACAGCAGCTTCTAGAAAAAATAGTTAAAAAGCAAGAGGAGAGCCTAAGGAAACTTTGCGATAACACGAAACAAAACAACATCCACATAATTGGGGTTCCAGAAAGAGTGGAAACTGAGCAAGGAAGAGAAAATCTGTTTGAAGAAATAATGACAGAAAACTTCCCTGATATAGGAAAGAAAACACCCAAACAAATCCAAGAAGCGCAGAGTCCCAAGCAAAATGAACCCCAAACAACCGACACGAAGGCACATTATAATTAAATTAGCAAACACCATTGACAAAGTAAGAATCTTAAAAGTGGCCAGAGAGAAACATAAAGTTAGCTACAAAGGAACCCCCATAATACTAGCAATTTATTTCTCAACAGAAACTCATCAGGCCAGAAGGGAATGGAATGAAATATACGATGTCATGCAAAGGAAGGGTCTCAATCAAAGAATACTGTACCCAGCAAGGCTTTCAATCAGAATTGAAGGTGAAATCAGGAGCTTCACAGACAAAAAAAGGACTAAGGGAATTTATTACCACCAAACCAGCAATGCAAGAAATTATAAAGGGTCTGTTGTAAAAAAAAAAAAAAAAAAAGAAAGAAATAGGAAGCAAAGAGGAAACCCAGGGGTAAAGACTAAAAATGTCTACAGATAAGTACCTATCAGTAATAACTTTAAATGTAAACAGATTAAATGCTCCAATCAAAAGGCATAGGGTAACCGATTGGATAAGAAAACATAATCCATATATCTGCTGTCTAAAAGAAACCCACCTCACAAAAAGATATATACAGACTGAGGTTGAACGGATGGAAGATGGTGTTTCAAGCAAATGGAAATGAAAAAAAAAAAGCTGGGGTTGCAAGACTTATATCTGACAAATTAGATCTCAAAATGAAGGACAAAACAAGAGATAAAGACGGCTACTTCATAATACTAAAGGGAACAATCCAACAAGAAGAAATAACTCTGGTAAACATATACACACCTAATATAGGAGCACCTAAATACATAAAAAAATCTCCTGGAGGATATCAAAGGAGAGAATGGCAGCAATACAGTCATAGTAGGACACTTTAATACCCCTCTGTCACCACTGGACAAATCCTCTAAACAAAAAATCAGGAAAGAAACATCAATCCTAAATAACTCACTAAAACAGATGGAATTAGTTGACATCTTCAGAATATTTTCACCCCAAAGCCACAGAATATACATTCTTCTCCAGTGCACATGGGTCATTTTCAAGATAGACCATATGTTGGGTTATAAGAAAAGTCTTTTCAAATTCAAGAAGATAGAAATCATATCAAGCATTTTCTCAGACCACAGTGCCATAAAACCGGAAATCAACTACAATAAAAACAATAAAAGAAATCAAACATATGGAGACTAAACATCATGTTATTAAACAATGACTGGGTAACCAGAGAGATCAAGGAAAAAGTAAGAAACATCATGACAACCAATGACAATGACAGCACAACAATCCAAAATTTATGGAACACAGTGAAAACAATCTTGAGAGGGAAGTTCATAGCTCTACAAGCCTACTGCAAAAACAGGAAACAATGGTAATAAATTTCCCAACCCTACAACCCAAAGAACTAGAAAGAGTGCAACAAGTAAAGCCCAGTGTAAGCAGGAAGGAAGGAAATAGTAAAGATCAGAGCAGAGATAAACAGCATGGAGACTAAAGAAACAATTCAGAAGATCAACAAAACCAAGAGCTGGTTCTTTGAAAGGATAAACAAGATTGATGGACCCCTAGCCAGGCTCACCAAGAAGCAAAGAGAGAAAACCCAAATAAACAAAATCAGAAATGAAAGAGGAGAAATAACAACAGACCCTGTGGAAATACAAAGGATTGTTAAAAAATACTATGAACAACTCTATTCCAACAAATTGGACAACCTGCAGGAAATGGACATATTGCTTGAAAAATACAACCTTCCAAAACTCAATCAGGAAGGATCTAAACATCTCAGTAGTCCAATAACTATGGAAGATATTGAAGCAGTCATCAAAAAGCTTCCAGCAAACAAAAGCCCGGGACCAAATGGCTACACAGGAGAGTTTTACCAAACATTCAAGGAAGAATTAAAACCTATCCTCAGACTACTCAAAAATATTCAAGAAGAAGGGACACTTCCAAACACCTTCTATGAAGCCAGCATCACTGTAATACCAGATAAAAACACCATAATGAAAGAGAATTATAGGCCAATATCTCTCATGAATATAAATGCCAAAATCCTCAACAAAATTCTAGGAAATCGGATCCAGCAGCACATCAGAAAAATCATACACCATGACCAAGTAGAATTTATCCCAGGAATGCAAGGATGGTACAATATCCACAAATCAATAAATATGATACATCACATAAACAAATTGAGAGATAAAAATCACATAGTCATATCAATTGATGCAGAATAAGCTTTTGACAAAATCCAACACCCTTTCTTGATAAAAACTCTCAGCAAGGTGGGAATAGAAGGATCATACCTCAACATCATAAAAGCCATATATGATAAACCCACAACTAACATCATACTCAATGGGCAAAAACTAAAACCATTTCTCCTAAGAACAGGAACAAGACAGGGATGCCCACTCTCACCTTTCCTGTTTGATGTAGTACTGGAAGTATTAGCCATTGCAATTAGACAAGAAGAAGAAATAAAAGGCATCGGAATTGGAAAATAAGAAGTAAAGCTGTCCTTATTTGCAGATGACATGATACTTTACATAAAAAACCAGAACGACTCCATCCAAAAACTAATAGACTTAATAAATGAATTCGGCAATGTAGCAGGATACAAAATTAATGCCAAGAAATCCATGGCATATCTATACACTAATCGTGAAATTACAGAAAGAGAGACTAAAAAAGCAATCCTTTTTACTATCGCACCAAAGAAATTAAGATACGTAGGAATAAACCTAACTAAGGAGGTAAAAGACCTATATGTAGAAAACTACAGGACACTGAAAAAAGAGATAGAGGAAGATGTAAACAGATGGAAGAGCATACCATGCTCATAGATTGGGAGAATCAGTATCATTAAAATGTCCATACTACCCAAAGCAATCTATAGATTCAATGCACTACCTATTAAAATACCAATGACATATTTCACAGACATAGAAAGAACTCTTCAAAGATTCATTTGGAACAATAAAAGACTGCAAATAGTAACAGCAATCCTGAGAAAGAAGAATAAAGTAGTTGGGATCGCAATACCAGATTTCAAGCTATATTACAAAGCAACTCTTCTCAAAACAGCCTGGTACTGACATAAGTACCATATAAACCAATGGAATAGAATAGAGAATCCAGATATCCACCCAAACCACTATGCTCAATTAATATTTGACAAAGGAGGCATGAACATACAATGGAGTCAAGACAGTCTCTTCAATAAATGGTGTCGGGAAAATTGGACAGATACATGCAAAAAAAAAAATGAAACTAGACCACCAACTTATACCACATACAAAAATAAACTTCAAATGGATACAGGGCTTAAACATAAGATGGGGAACCATAGAAATACTACAGGAATCCACAGGCAGCACAATCTCAGACATATGCCAAAAGAACTTCTTCACTGATACTGCTCTAAGGGCAATGGAAGCTAAAGAAAAAATATACAAATGGGACTACATCAAAATAAAAAGCTTTTTCACAGTAAAAGAAACCATCCACAAAACAACAAGAAAGCCCACTGTGTGGGAGAACATATTTGCCAATATTATCGCTGATAAAGGATTAATCTCCAACATCTACAGCCAACTTATACAACTTAATAAAAGGAAGATAAACGATCCAATAAAAAAAATGGGCAACGGACCTAAATAGAACCTTTTCAAAAGATGATAGAAGGAAGGCCAAGAGACACATGAAAACATGTTCAAAATCACTATCCGAGAGATGCAAGTCAAAACGACAATGTGATACCATCTCCACCTGTTGGAATGGTAATCATCAACAAATCAACAAGAAGTGTTGGAGAGGATGTGGAAAAAAAGGAACCTCGTGCACTGTTGGTGGGAATGTAGACTGGTGCAGCCACTGTGGAGAACAGTATGGAGTTTCCTTAAAAAACTAAAAATGGAACTCCCATTTAATCCAGCAATCCCACTCTTAGGAATATATCTTAAGAAATTAGAAACACCAATCAGAAAGGATTTATGCACACCTATGTTCATAGCAGCACAATTTACAGTAGCTACAATTTGGAAACAGCCTAGGTGCCTGTCAGCAGATGAATGGATCAAAAAAATATGGTACATCTACACAATGGAATTCTATGCTACCATAAAAAAGAAGGAATTCTTACCATTTGCAGCAACCTGGATGGAACTGGAGAGCTTTATGCTTAGTGGAATAAGCCAGTCAATGAAGGAGAAATACCATATGATCTCACTCATTTGTGGATAATAAAGAACATTATAAACTGATGAACAAAAGGATAGATACAGAGGCAGTAAAGCATCAAAAAGACTCAAATTACCGCAGGAAGGTTAAGGAGAGGTGGGGTAGATAAGAGATCAATGCAAGGACTTGTATGCATGCATATAAGCATAACCAATGAACACAAGACTCGGGGGGGGGTTAAGGTATGCCTGGGACGTGGGGGGGGGGGCAATGGGATGATATGTATACATTTAACACATTAATAAAAAAAATAAAAAATGTAAATTAAATCGTTTTCTTTTAATTGCATTTAGCCTCTTGTAAAAAAGCTTTCTTTTGGGGTAGAACCAAACACATAAAAGTTCTGGGTAGCCGAAATCGGTTTGGCTCAGTGGATAAAGCATCGGCCTGGGGACTGAAAGGTCCTAGGTTCAATTCCAGTCAAGGGCATGTGCCTTGGTTTCGGGCACATCCCCAGTGGGGGGCATGCAGGCAGCAGCTGATCAATGTTTCTCTCTCATTGATGTTTCTAACTCTCTACCCCTCTTCCTTCCTCTCTGTAAAAAATCAATAAAATACATTTTTAAAGAAGTTCTAGGTAGATATTTACATAGATATTTTTTTACATACTTTAAATGACTGAGCACTATATTTTCATGCATTGAGGGTAACAAATTTTTTACATATGTTATATTGAAATGCTTTTATATAAGACTAGAGGCTCAGTGCACAAATGCGGCCTGGCTTGTGGGGATTTGGCTTAAATCAGCTCTCTGACATACCCTGAGGAGTCTCAGATTACGAGATGGTGCAGGCCAGGCCAAGGGACCCCATCAGTGCATAATAGTGACCAAGGAGGGACCCTTGAAGGGGTCCAGGATATGTCTGGCCCATCTCACCCAGTCCTGACCAGCTGGACCCCAGCAGCAAAGTAACCTACCTATTGGACTCTCTGCCCCCTTGTGGTCAGTGTGCATCATAGCGACTAGTAAAATGGTCAAATGAATATCAATCACTTAGCATATATTAGGCTTTTATTACATAGGATTGTCATAGGCTTTCTTTTGGGGTAGAACCAAACATAAAAGTTCTGCTAAATTATATGCTAAATTTATAATAGTAAATTTATAATAGTTGAACAAATACAAAATTATTTTTATATTTATTGTCTGATGGAGGCAGGTAAAAAGTGACAACACCCCCAGTGTTCTTTTCCCATCTGAGATGGAAAAATCTTTTTAGAATTTAATAATGTTAGTATAGATCAGAATTTCTTAAATTATTTGAAGTATCAGATATTGGTGTGTTTTTTTTTATTTGTTTCTTTTATTTTAATCTCATGTTTGTCTTAGACCAATATGTTGTTCAACTAACTGTACACAGTCCCGTGGTATACTTAGGGCTATTTATGTGTCTTTGCAACCCATAAATTGGTCTGTACCGTGCCCAATGAAATGAGTCCAGTGATCACTTACTTATTTGAATGTCACAGCAATGTCAAGTTGTTATATAAGTTTCTGAATACTTGTAATTTTGATCATGTGAACCAGTAACAATCTGCTTTCTGGCTAGTGCCTTGAAGTAGAACTGAATGTATCAGTGCCACACATACCCAGGAACCACACTGCCTGGATTTGAATACTGGCTCAGCCAACCCCAGAGACATCTTTTAACCTCTTGGGATAACAATACTAACCCACTTCATAGGATTGCCATAAGCATTGTGTGAACAAAATACTTAGTCCCTTAAAACTTAATAACAGTTTTCTTATTTCATGTGTAGCAGCAGTCATATTATTACTAAGTCAGCCAAGTTGAATTTTGAACCTACATGAAGCTTCAATATTTTGCCAACTTACCTAGAATACTTGTTTTGAAAGCTAATTTACTTTTAAGCAAATATAGCCTATCTAAGTCAAGGGTATTATTCTGGGGGAGTGTGATTCATGCATTCAATATGACGGAATGACTCAAACATTAAAGAATATTGAATGTTTATTGAACAAGCCTTTTTATATTCAACCTTTAGAGGGCATCATCTGGTGATAAGCAGTTTGTCACTGAGCTTCTGTTGGAAGTCACGGCTGAAGAAATCTGGCTGGAGATGTATATATCTATTTTCTTGATTACAAAGATGTTATTGTCGGTTCCTTAGCTTGAACTATTTTACTTAGTCTGCAAAACATTTCTGTCTGCATGCTTGATGCTGTAGAGACTAAAACAAATGTGAATCCTTTAAGTTATCCATAATGAAATATCATTAATAGTTCTGCATTAGTGATATGCTATCATCAATAGGGAGTTATCTTCATTAATAACTACTAATATTTTTTCTGGCAGAACTGATGAGTATTCATTTCTTATGGAAATAGCTATAAATTGTTGAAGATGTGTGGGGAACAATTGGGCTTTTTACAGTGTAGAACAAAAGGTATAGAAAACATTATAAATGCCTTCCTATGAAAAGAGACTTATTCAATCTTTTGTTTGTGATTGTGTACCCAGAAAACATATATTTAGTGTTTTTGTTCATTTTTCATTTGATAAATATTTATTAGTGTTCATTATATACCAAGTATAGTTCTAAGTGCTGAGAATATTTTTAATGATCAGGCAGAAGTTTATAGGGAGGCAGGAAAGAAAAACACGTTTAAAGGAAGAATAAAAAATTAAATTGTGTTATGGAATAAATAGAGCAATAAGAAGATACACTGAAAAATCTATTTAAGGCAAAGTGGTCTGGATAGGTGCCCCTATGGAAGTAGCATTTGAACTCAGACCCAAAAAACAAGAAGAGCTGGGAAGGAACATTTCAGCAGGTTGGGGAGACTGTTGTTATACTCTGTGCTGTATCTCTTACCAGGCATATTGAGGAACTCATCTCATCAGTAGTGGTAGATACTATGTCTTTTCTCTAGCTGTTTATAACCTGCAGTGGAAGAATACAGAACTGACTGCCCCTTTCCCCCCAAAGCCATTTCTATTTTCATTTACTATGCCATTTCTACCTCTTTGGGGTTGTTAGTTTCTTCATCAACTACCACATTTTCTAGGACCTCTCCAAGAGCTGATCAGGGCTGCATTTGAGTTCCCAAGGCATTTTCAGAGCACAAGTGTATTCCATGAGCTCCTGACTTTGTATCCATCAGTACATTTCAGGCACAACTCGGGCATTTAATTCCATTGCGAGTTTTTCTTAATACAAATTACTTTCATTTACTAAAATTTTTAATACATTACCCACAGGATTAGATCATTTTGAAATTCTTGACTAACACCTTTCTCAAAGGTCATAATTATTTCCATCTGCTATATCCCAAACACCTTGCCTTGTGCTTTGCTAATAGTGAATCAATAAAATGGCTCACTTTTTTTATTCTTGTCCCCCAATGAAGCCATATATGGTATTTATGTAAAAAAAATTTTTTTGTTTAGAAATCCTACTGTTATTTGAAAACATAATATATTCTATGAATATGCACTTACTTCCAGAATTGAAAAGTGATCATCTAATGAGGTGTACACTAACTTTTGTGGGTTTTTTTGGTTTATAATAATGGGCTTTACTAAAAAGATAGAACATTTTTTTTATTGTTTATTGTTTAAAGTATTACAAATAGTAGTACATATGTCTCTCTTTTTTTTCCCGATTGACCTCCCTCCGGCCTTCCCTACCCCCAGCACATGCCCCCACCTGTTCCCCCTCTCCCGCCAGTGTCTTGTATCCATTATGCTTATATACATGCATATATGTCCTTTGGTTGATCTCTTACATCCCCTCCCTCCCAAACATCCCCTGCCTTCCCGCTATAGTATGACAGTCTATTCACTGCTTCTTTGCCTCTGTATCTGTTGTGGGGTTTTTTCCTGATTCTTTTATTTTATTGAAAGTAGTATATGTAGCCAAAACTGGATTGGCTCAGTGGATAGAGCCTTGGTCTGTGGACTGAAAGGTCCCAGGTTCGATTCCGGTCAAGGGCATATACCTTGGTTATGGGCACATGCCTAGTAGGGGTCATGCAAGAGGCAGCTGATCAATGTCTCTCTCTCATGGATATTTCTAACTCTCTATCCCTCTCCCTTCCTCTCTGCAAAAAATTAATAAAATATATTTTTTTAAAAAGAAAGTAGTATATGCAAATCAAACATTTCTTTATTTATATTAATTTTTATAGATTTGTTATGGAACAGATTTATCTTATAAAATTTTATCCTCCTTGACTACAGTGAGAACTATCTAAGAAAGTTCATTAATGAATTTTGAAAACTTGGTCATGAACTACTTGCAGTTATCCTCTTTGCATACTACGATGTAAGTAATGCTTTACTTAGTGAAATTCTAGGAAGAATTAAAAGTGTAATCATCATTAGCAAAAATTCTGAAAACAGCATGTTCTTACTCAGTACTTTGGCTTCTTTGCTATCTGAATTCTATATATTTCCTTTTTTTACATAAGAAGTGCTACTATTAGTATTGCAGATCTAGTGCCAATTTTAGTAGAATGAATTGGATTCTGTGTGTCTTATACATTATCAACTAGATTTGTTAAAACTAATCTCAACTTTATTCATACTAAATCTATAAAAGAAAAAAGTAAACATGATATAAATTTTAATTTTTGATTGATTTGAGTGATGAAAAACTCTAAAATGGTCACCGATCTTTTATCCATGATTTTCCTTTATTTGTGCAGTTTATCATTAATTTTTTATTGAGTCTTGTTAAAATGTAATACACTGCTTCAAGAAATAGATTTGAGAAGATGGCGGCATAGGTAAACACCTACACTGCTGCCTCGCACAACAGTTTCAAAACTACAACTAAAAGACAGAACGGACATCATCCAGAACCACAGGAAAGCTGGCTGAGTGGAAGTTCTACAGCTAGAAGGAAAGAGAGGGGCTCATGGAGACCCAGAGGAGCTGTAAAAAGCTGAGGTACGGAGACGCGCACGCGGAGAGAGCGGGTGCCAGAGTACCTGGCTGGCTTTCTCTGGCGGGAGGGAAACGGAGACTCCCAATGGCATTGAACCCCTTATCTTACAACACTAAACCCCAGATCCAGCCGAAACTCATACAGGGTGAGTTTGGACTGTGAAAAGGGAGAAGTGCCGGAAATTTAGGGAAGTCGCAAAAGATCAGAGGTCTGGTGGCGGCGCGCACGGCACTGCGTGCAGGACAGATTGCTGATTGTGCCGCTGACTTTCTCGAGTGGGCGGGAGACAGACCCTCCCAACTGTGCCACTTCTGACTCCACTAAGCCCCTGTTTTGGGTGAAACCCTGGGGACCTAGACTCTTGTGGCCCTGGTGTGCAGGGGAGCTGGAAAGGCAGCAGTCTAGAAGCACTGCAGGCGCTCCTGCACAAGGACCGCTCCAGCAATTACCCAGTCACGTGAGACTCAGGGGTCGTGGAGGGCGGGGCTGACTGGAAGGCAAGACAGTCCCTTAAGCCCTGAGACTCCACCCCTCCCAAGCTCAACAGAGGCTTCTGCGGCTTTGCAAGTCTGGCATTATAAGGCTGAATTCAACACAGAAGTTTCCCCAACATAGTGAAAATGCCGAGACAAGGGAAGGGATCACAAACAAAAGAAATGGAGGAAAAAAAATGACTGGATATAGAGTTCAAAACCACGCTTATAAGGTTTTTCAAGAATATGCTAGAAAAGTTGGATAAATTTATCAAGTCCCAAGAGGAGATGAAAAAGGACCAACTAGAGATGCAAAAGAGCCAACTAGAGATGGTAAAGGTCCAACTAAAGATGAAAAAGACCAACTAAAAATTAAACATTCACTGACTGAAATAAAAAATATTATACAGAGTCCTAACAGCACACTAGAGAAAGGCAAGAATCAAGTCAAAAATTTGAAATATAAAGAAGCAGAAAACACTCAACTGGAAAAGCAAGAAGAGAAAGGAATCCAAAAATGTGAAGATAATGTAAGGAGATTCTGAAACAGCTTCAAACGTACCAACATCAGAATTGTGGGAGTGCCAGAAGAGAGAGCAAGATACTGAAAACCTATTTAAAGAAATAATGACTGAAAACTTCCCACATCTGGTGAAAGAAATAGACTTACACGTCCATGAAGCACACAGAACCCCATATAAAAGGAATCCAAAGAGGACCACACCAAGACACATCATAATTAAAAACCAAGAGCAAAAGACAAAGAGAGAATATTAAAAGCAGCAAGAGAAAAATCGTTCATTACCTACAAGGGAGCACCCATACGACTGTCAGCTGATTTCTCAACAGAAACGATGTAGTCCAGGCGGGAGTGGCAAGAAATATTCAACGTGATGAATAGCAAGAACCTACAACCAAGAATAATCTATCCAGCAAAGCTATCATTCAGAATTGAAGGGCAGATAAAGAGCTTCACAGATAAGAAAAAGCTAAAGGAGTTCATCAACTCCAAACCAGTATTATATGAAAAGCTGAAAGGTACTCTTTAAGAAGAGGAAGAAGAAAAAGATTAAAGTCAAAAAATTATGAACAACAAATACGTATCTATCAACAAGTAAATCTAAAAATTAAGTGAATTAAAAATTTGATCAACAGAATAAACTGGTGAATATACTAGAATCAGGAGCATTGAAAGGGAGTGGACTGATAATTCTCAGGGGGAAAGAGGTGAGGGATATACAGGGAGAGACTGGACAAAAATCATACACCTATGGATGAGGTCAACGGGAGGGAGAGAAGGGTGGGAGCTGGGTGGAGGGGTGCTATGGAGGGGAAAAAAGAAAAACAAATGTAATAATCTGAATAATAAAGATTTAATTAAAATTAAAAAAAGAAAATGTAATACACTAATTTCATCTTCTGTTATTTAAGTTAGAAACAATTGTTTTTATAAAAAGCATAGAATGTAAATCTTTTTTGAATGATTGTAGTCTGAAAAGTTTAGTACAATCCAGGGTAGAAAATTTTTTTTTAAGAACTATAGGTATTGATGTTCTCTTGGCAAATTATTATTTTTTCTTTAGGCATCTATTTGTAAAATAATATCTTTCTAAAATGAAAAGTACTTTTAAGTAACAAATAATGAACTAGGAAAAGACTAGGGGTAGAAAAAGTTTAGAAGTAATGAAGACTCAATATTATACATTTATATTTTTCTTTTAGGACCAACTTAACATACAGAATATAATAGTAAATAATGGAATACAATGGTTAGCAACTCTAGTATATAATATCTGTCAAGCTTTTTATTTGTGTTTGTGTGTGTGAAATATGTGATAGTCTCAGATTCCTCAACATTAGCAGGTTGCACAACAACTGAAGTTAGCTCAATTACTAACTCACTGAGTTAGGGAAGGGCTCAGTCCTATAAGACTGTCCCAACTTCTGACACTAACTGCATTAGTGTGCCCAGGCTAACCATAATTCTGACCAACCAGCTATAAATTTGAGGTTTCCATGACCACTCTTGAGATTCAGTAATCACTGAAACAAATCACAGAACTCAGGAAAGCAAGTGCTATGCTCTTACTGGTTTATTATAAAGGATACAACTCAGGAATAGCCCAATGGAATAGATGCATAGGGCAAGGTATGGAGTAATGAAATGCAGAACTTCCAGGCCCTCTCAGGGCACACCTTGATGTGTTCACCAGCTCAGAAGCTCTCTGAACCTCATTATTTAGGAGTTATTACAAAAGTTCTATTAAGTGGGCACATTTTATTAAATCATTGGCCATTGGTGGTTGAAAATCCCAACCTTTTCATCACCTGGTTGATTCCTCAGGCAACCAGTTTCCATCTTGAAGTATCTAGAGGTCCACCAAGAGTTACCTTATTAGAATAAACTCAGGTAAGATTGAAAGGTGTGTGTTATAAATAACAGCAAAGATGCTCCTATCACTTCTATTACTCAGGAAATTCCAAGAGTTTAGGAGCTCTGTATCATGAACCAAGGACAGAGACTAAATAGATATTTTACAATATACCAAGGATAGTCATTGGGATTGTTTCCAAATATTACAGTTTTCCTCCAGACATATAGTACAATTTCACTTTCCCATCTCTTAGGTTGGCCATATGACTTGCATTAGCCAGTAAAAATGAGCAGAAGTGATATTGTCACTTTAGGAGAAAGCTTTAGAAATTAGTATACCAGTCATCATATTCCCATCTCAGTGCCCTGGTGATTATAAAAGAATATCATTCTGGGTCCCTAAGTTCTTGAGATAACCACCGTTGACCATCATGTATGATACTTTAACATATTGCTAAATTCAGTTTTCTAGTATTTATTTAAAACTTTTAGATATATGCTTGTTAGATTATTTTCAGCCTTGTATGGTTTCATTAAGAAGGTTATATTTGACAAATTAAGTTGGGAAGCTTTTACTCTTTGGGTCATTTGAATCTATACTGAGTACCTTAAAGGTTTGATAGAAGTTGACTTTAAGACATCTGGACCTGGTGTTTTTTGGTGGGTTGATTTTGACGATTGATACCAATTGTTTAATGGTTATAGGTATTTTTAGGTTTCATTTTTTTTCTGGAGTCATTTTTAATATATTATTCTAGAGAAGTGGCACTTAGTCTCATAATTTATACCATAATTATAAATATGAGTTTATGTAAATATTATATATAGAAGTATAAATAGTTTTATGTTCTTACTGCATCTGTTTAATATTTAATATTTTTATTTCTGATATCATATCTTTATTAATCTTTCATGAAATTTTGTATGTCATTGGTCTCTTCAAAGAATTATATTTTTGCTTTAGTTGCTACTCTAAAGTTTCTATTTTGATTATTTTCTTAATTTTTACCTTCTTTCTAATTTTGTATGTTATTTTTTAATGTTTTGAGTTAAATATTTAACTCAAGAAAATTAACCTTACTTTTTAAACAGACAATTTAAGGCTATACATTTAGATGCATATAAAAATTTTATACATAGCACTTGATATTAACCTTGGCTTGTTTGGAAGTTATATGTTCTATTCCTGTTCTTTTAGTGATTACCTTTAAATTTATAACATTCATATTTACCTTTAAAAAGTTGAAAATAAAGAGTGTGTCCCCTTAGAAAACAAGCATCCAGTGGTACTCATTCATTTCCTTGTTTTTTCCTTTATCTCTCTATTTTTGGTAATTTTCTCAGATCACTTATCCCTTAGCTATATGTTATATGGTATTTTGCCTATCCCTGGTGGTGTTATGTTGTTGTTGTTTTTTTAAAATGGAAAAAAAAGTCTTTAATTTCAAAAATCCTATTTGGTTCCTTTTTCTTTTTAAAAATTTTTATTGATTTCTAGAGAAAAAAAAAACATCTACTTGTTGTTCTGCTCATTCATACATTCATACACACACACACACACACACACACATTAGTCTCTGATCCTTAAAAAATTTCCCCCCATACACATACATAGTTTGGCATCAACACATAGCTCAGCAGTAGTGGCTTTTATTCCCTCTTTATTCTGACAACTGATCAACATACAGTTTTATCATTTAAACTTCATTTTTCTTGAAATTTCCAGACTGTCTCTGTAGTTTGTAGCAGGCAGAGCATACTCATTAACTCAATCCACTACATTGATAGAATTCCTTACTTTCTAATAAAGGAAAAATAGTGGTTAACTAAAAGGTAGAAATAATAATGGCTTAGAGCTGATAGGCTGAATCAGAGATGACAGTGAACTGGTTGGGAAAAGCTACTGAAACATTCTTTTTTTTTTTTAATATCTGTTCAATATTCACTTTGTAAGATTCCAGAAACGATTCTAAAGATTTGGAGATACAAATATGAATAAGATGTAATTTCTTTTTTTAAGGAGTTATAGTCTATTGAAGAGACTGATATGGGACAAATGAATGCAATGTAAGAAATGCTGGTAGAAGTATATGTAGTGCTATGGAGCTTTTAAGTAACATGCAGTTCTTATTTTTTAGTGTTAGAGATGTGTTGATAGAGTAGATGATGTTTCTATAAAGTCTTAAAGAACAAGTGAAAATTCACAATAGATAAAGAAGGCATATTAATTCAAGAGTAAAATATTTGTAAAGCATACTACTAATATACTACTAATATTATTTATTGGTTAGGCTAGAGAATTCAGAGTGAGTGAAGAAGTGTTCACAGATGAAGACACAGGTAAAGATTTTTGGACTTAATTCTATAGGCAATGGATTTCATCGTTTTTGTAAATTAGGAAGATAACATTGGTGACTCTCTTTTTTAAAGATGTATTAAATTGCTGAGAAAAAAACTAGGAGTCAAG
This sequence comes from Lasiurus cinereus, assembly GCA_011751065.1. Classification (NCBI taxonomy): domain Eukaryota; kingdom Metazoa; phylum Chordata; class Mammalia; order Chiroptera; family Vespertilionidae; genus Lasiurus; species Lasiurus cinereus. The sequence continues at coordinate 13,455,651 of JAAGEH010000020.1, forward strand.
ATAAGAGGTTGTTGCAGTCAGACAAGCCAGTGATGATGGACAAATGTGAAGAGGACCAAGTAGGTTTCAGCAGTGGGTACTCTTGAGAGGAAATCTCAGGGTTAGTATAAACAGAGAACAGGAAGGGTGATAAAGATACCAAGATTTATTGAGCAATGACACTGTACAGGGCCTCTTGCTTTAATTCTTACAACTTCATAAGCTAAATGATGATTCATAAGAAAACAGGCTCAGAAGTTTCTGAACAGCCCAGTGTCACACCTATGGAGCTGTAACTCAGAGCTATCTGGCTCCCAAACCCACTTCCTACACTCCGTAGGGAATGTTTTTTATTTTAATTATTTTTTGCCTCATGTTGTAAAAAGTGAAATGATGAGCAATTCAAGAGTCTCTAAATAACTATAATCTGAAGTTTTAGATTACTTCTCAACTGTAAACTAATTAAATCTTGCAAGGCCAGCCATTCTAAAGTTGAAAAATGATTTGGCATCTCTGTGTCTACTTCTATCTTTTTAGTGGGATGATTCTGCCCCCCTGTACTTTCTGTTCATCAACATGTGGTTTGTGGAGCTGGGCGGCAAGAGTAATAATTTTTCCCACACTCTCTGGTGAAGTTTATCAGAAACTCGTTCAGAAGCTATACTCTCATCACTAAGCTAATTCACAGTGATCACTCAGGGATGTCTAACAAATATAGTGTCACCATAAATTGAAGAAATAGGAAGCCAGTAACAGTTATTGCTTGGTTATTGCAGAAGTTCTTCTGGGCTTTCCAAAAGAAAGGTTTTGTTTAAATAAAGAACTGATTATAATAAGCAGTATGGAATATTATCACCAACTTCTTTTGCCACCTGGATTCTTCATTTCCTTTCCAACCAAATTCACAAGCATTCTTTCCTTTTTTTCCCTTAAACACCTATGATAGTAACCATGGGAACATTGAGGCAATTGTGTGGTTCAGAAGTAGCTCAAGCCTACCCCTGAAAGCATGCCTTACTCATAGGCTAAATTAGAATTTCTGGGTCAATGGTGAAGAGAGTACATAGTCTAATGGTTTAGGGCAGTGGTCGCCAACCTTTTGGACCTCACGACGATCAGTGGTCTGCGGATCACTGATTGGCCACTGCTGCTCCAATGGTTTTCTTAGAGGACAGATGCTAGAGCCAGACTGGCTGGATTTGAATCCTGGTTCTGACACTTACCAGCTATGTAATCCTAGGCAAGTTACTGTCTCCATGCCTCAGTTTCTTCAACTTTAAAGTGGGAATAATAAGACATATCTCATGGGAATGTTTGAAGATGAAACAATATATGTAAAGAACTTAGAACAGTGCCTGGAACAGAGTAAGCCCTATATAAGTGTTTATTTTTTATAACTATCATTCTTGATATTTATAAGCAATAACTTCTCTTTTGGTGTGTTATGGTGATTGTTATTGAACTTATTTCCAATAAACAAATTTTTGAGTAGAATAATAATAGACAATCTCCTATATCCCTTACCCATTATGATGTTTTGCTCTGGTTTTGTCGTGTAAATCTTTCAAATAGAAAAGATTTAAAACTGAGCCATAAGTTCTAAAATTGTTGTCTGAATTGAATATAGCTGTTTTACTTTTTTTTTAAAAAAAAAATTCTTTGTTTAATTGGAAACAATTTAGTGCACCCACATTCCTTCTGGTTCAAGTAATCTATAGAAAATTAAAATGACAAGCAAGGTAGGATTAACCAGACTTATGATTGGTGAAGGAAAGTTGGGAACAGTTTCCATGTGGCAGGTGTAGCTATTTTAATGGAAGTACCAGACTGGTCCATAAACCCACCCCGTTGCTGCACCATTCCACAGATGGCTACTTAAACAATTTAATGTTACTAAAATGGTTCTAACAAAGAATTCTTTAAACAAACTGCAATGATTTGTCTTTGTGAGCTGTCTGAAGTACTATCATTAGCCTAATGGCCCAGGGTGTTAGAACAGTTTTCTTCAAATGTTTTCTTCCCTCTGGCTTTTCTTTTTCTGCTTGAAACTTCTTTCATCTACATAGTCTTAATACCACTAATCGGACTTGTTTCATTCATATTATTTAGCTTCCACTAGATTACCTTGCCTTGTTTTGAGAAACATCCTGTCTTCTAATCTTATTTTTTGTGAATCGATTTTAGTAGATAACCTTATCTTCAAGTTCTGAGGGCTACTTGATTGTGGAAGGAGAATAGTTTAACCAAGGGACTAACAAAGGCTTATCGGTGAGAGTTCTGTGGCATTGAATTTAAGAAGAGATATATACATGTAGCAGCTCCTTAAGTAAGGCACAGCCTGTTGTATAATGTCCCATGCTTTCAGCTATGGTAATGGTAGCATGGGTAAGTATATCACAAAAGAACCACGGGTCTAAAAGATTAACATGGTAGTACTTGGGCAGGCTAAATAACCATCTCAGACAGTGGATAAAGAAAACTGGAATTTATTTAAGAAGAGGGGATGGGAGATGGTATAGTCCAAGGGAAGGGCAGCACAGCACTAAGCCAAGGGAACATTGGATCAGTGATAGAATTTCATCCTTCTGTGCAGTCACTAGCGAGAAGCTCTTGTCCTCAGTGGGTCTGGGGGCTGAATTTGTGGGCTTGGAATGTGGATGGAATGCAGATGTGCTCGACCAGCTGTCTTTGAGATAGTTTCAGTTCCTTATATGGCCTGATTCCTGGTGTCCAGCAACTTTTTCCTTGTTTTTGTCCTCCTCTGTGGGGGAAGCTTACAAATGGTCCTTAAGTATTATGTTGCCCTATAGTCCTAAAAAAGTCCTTGCTGGGGTTCATGGCAGACAAAGATAATGGATCATATTTCTTAATAGAACACTCCAGACAATCACTCCCAGTCATTTGCTGTCAGAACTTAAGATGAAACCTATTTGCCATCTAGGATATGACTTTTGTGAAAGACGAAGTTTTTTTTTTCAAATGGATTTTTCTTAAATTGATTCTCCATAAAGAAGGAAAAAAAACTGAAGACAAAATATTAAATCTCGGCTTCATGAGTTCTCTAGGGAGGAAATATAATATGGTTCAGAATACCAGACACCTCAACAAGCCTTTGGCAAGTGCTAGATTCAGTCAGTTTGTAGTTGAATTTTCTGACAAGTGCCTAAAGTGCTGAAATTCAGTTCTGCTGCTTTAGGTGGGATCAATATACTGTAGACACCAGACTGGAAGTAGAATTGACATTCTGTTATGGAAGTTCAGAATCTGAATTTCATTCTTGTCTTTTCTGCAAAGGGTATTAATAGGATGCTTATTTCTCAGGAGTTTTGATTTTCTCTAGCATTTGGATACTATAACCTCAAAATCCTGGAATATGAACATACCCCAGTGAATAACATAAAACACATAGATGGCCTATTTGTACTATGCCAAGCACTTTACATACATTATTACCTTTAATCCTCATAGCAATTCTACAATGTAGAGAGCCTACTTGTATTCCTAGGTTAAAAAGAGGAAGCCCTATGTTACCCAAGGTACTACCTACAGCTAATAAGTGGGGGAACCATGATGTGTCCTGGCAGCCTGCTCTCTTAACTCCCACAATGCTCCCCCTTCACTTGAATTGCAGGTTTTGTAATTCTCCTTATTTGACTGATCATACCATTTGGTCCTATCTCTGGCTCCAACGAAGTATGGTCTTTGGTCATGCTCTGCCCTGTTGAAGGTAATTTCTAGAACCATAGCCCTGAAATTAAAGTTTCTGGTGAATCATAGCCTCAACTACAACCATTGAGATAACAAAGAACCCTCATTAAAGTTGGGTTTGAAGAATATACCAAGAAAACTCCAGAGCCTGGGATTAGAATGGCTATTTTTTAACTTAGCCAAGAAGAGGAAGGAATTAAAGAGAAATGAAAGCCAGAGGGGTGATTTCCCAGTGAAGTTAGCCATGTTTTTCAAAATGTGGTCTTTGGACCATCTGCATTAGAACTGCTAGCAAGTCCTCCATATTGCTTTAACAAAGTAAGACTTTTCTTAACACTTATCCATTTGGAGAGTTATCAACTATGAGATAGTTAAATTACTTTAATTGAGATTTGCAGCCTGAGAAAATAGAAACAGGGTAAAGCCATGGCTTCTGAAGCTTAGAAAGAAGAAGGGAAGTATGAAGGTCAGGGGCAAGAGGATATTGGAATGCAGAGGAGTGAGTGAATGTGAGGATGCTGATGAAGCTGCCGCATGGGTTTTTTGTGGGTGGAGGTGGTATCTCCCTGATGTACCCCAGAACAAAGAGTTAGCTGTACAGACATCTCCAGACTCTTTCCTCTTGGATTCCACCCACTTTAGGAAAGGAACAACCCATGCTTTTTCTCCCTCAGTTCTTAGAAGAGGAAACTGGGGTTTTCCCAGGGCAAAATTGCTTTTAGTGACAGGTCACTCTCCTCTCCTTGCATCCACCTTCTCACACTTCTTTTATGTGGATTTCTGGCCTTGGCTCCATGGTGGAGTGGAGAAAAACAAGGTGAAGCACAGCATGGGGCAGTTCCTCCTTGCCAAGTGGAGCTGGTTTGGCACTGTCTTTGCTGGTGTTCAGATCTGCTGCCACTTTTCACCCCACATCCCTTTTTTGTCTTTACCACCCAGATATCAAACAAGAAGCTATAAGGATTAACCTATGTCCACAATTTTTTTATATCTAAGCCAGTGGTTCTCAACCTGTGGGTCGCGACCCCTTTGGGGTCGAAGGACCCTTTCACAGAGGTCGCCTAAGACTATTGAAAAACACCTATTTCCCATGGTCTTAGGAACTAACATACCGCTCCTCGGTGTAGCAAAATGTAGCAATATAGTTTACTCTTGTCATATTAAGACTGTTACCCATGCTACACCACGATTCAAGACAAAATTTCATTTATTTGTAATTAGAAATAAATATTTCACAATATATAATTACATATTGTTTTTGTGATTAATCCCTATGCTTTAATTATGTTCAATTTGTAATAATGAAAATACATCCTGCATATCAGATATTTACATTACAGTTCATAACAGTAGCAAAATTACAGTTATGAAGTAGCAATGGAAATAATTTTATGGTTGGGGGTCACCACCATATGAGGAGCTGTCTTAAAGGGTCACGGCATTAGGAAGGTTGAGAACCACTGATCTAAGCCCTGCCACATCACCATGTAAGCCCTGGATTATTGTTTTCAGAAAGTGCCATTGGTGACACAGGATACCCACAAGGCCAACTTACAAACTATGAGCACACTGGTTTCTCAGCTGCTTTCGGGGCTTACCCCAGTGTTTGCTAGGATGGCTGGTATTTTCTTTCAGAAGTCATTCTGTGTTTAATGATTGCTGTTTCTTATGGAAAACATTTGCTTCAATTGTTGTACCTCATTTAATTCTGATTCTCAGCGTTCATATACCCACATGGGAGTTTCTAACTAAGATGAATTGTTTAGGTATTTTGGTGCAATTTAAGTGTCAAATAAAGGACATCAGGAGCTTGGTTGGGAATAGGAATATTAAAGAGGCTAGCCTTCTGTTTTCACAAGAACTTTGCAGGTTTGGTTAGTCACATTTTATCAACGAAGAAACTAATGTCCTGACAAATTACTTGCCCAGGTTTCACAGACCAGAAGTGTTAGAACCAGGATTTTAAGCCAAGTCGGCCACACCTGTGGCCTGTAGTCCCTCCAGTTGCTCTGTTGACTAAAGTAATGATCCTAATCATATGACAGCTCTCTGCTGCTGCTGTTCTTGCTCTCTCACAAGACGATGCTGCCATTGGGTCTGCTTGTGGCCACATTCTTTCTCATTCACTTTTTAGCCCTCAGCTCTTTCTTGATGAGTTCTGTTTCCTTTCTGCTTTCACCTCCTTCTAGAATTGGGGTATTTCCTGGCTTCTCCTCTCCTGCCAACACTCAAAATTACTTTTAATCTCCGTTCACTGCTTAGATGGTGAGGTACCCCTTGTTGAATGAATCTTAGGTGGAGATTGCCCATGACAAATGCAGTTTCTCTAACAAATAGCATGGTGTATATGTGAAGCCAATGGTTGCTTTTTGCATAATGTTTCTGCAAAAGAAGTGTGGGTCCTTGCCATCCTCTGAAATCTGGGATCAGCTGATGCTCCTCTCGGAGGAGGCTAGGGAAGTGCCTGGATTTTTAAATCTAAAATCGTGTAGAAGTATTGTCACCACTCTAGATTGTGCTTCACAGTTGTCATCTTACCACATATAAAAAATGTTACCTATAATCAAATGTCCCTATATTCAAAGCTACTCCATGTTCCTTTGTTTCCTTTCTTCAGTTAAAAGAAAAAAATATGTTGAAATGATTAATATTTTAGTACTAAGAACATCACAGAAAAAATGGATGAATTTATGCTATTGCTATAGAAACAGCAGTAAGAGAAATGAGCATAACCCTTGCTTTTAAATGATTCAATTATTCTCTTTTAGACCATTGGTGCAATGATAGACATTCTCCTTTTAAGTAAACAAGGAATGGAACATCCGTCAGTGTGAATTTTTACTTTACATAAAGACTTTATTTTAACCTAAAACATGCCATATAGAAAAGTAAAGGTTAAGTGGGTTTTCTTAAATGCAAATTTTTTTCGGAATTTATGCAGACGTTTTTGTGAATATATTGTGTCTAGGCACAGTATTCATGATTTTGCTATATATTTGTCCAGTATTCATTCAATTAATATTTACTGAGCACTTTCTGTGTGCCAGCAAGCTGCTAGACATATTGCCACTGTTCTCATATTCTGGAGGAGAGGGCAGAAAAAAAATAATAAAGTAAATAAAAGGAGTTATTTCATGACAGTCTTTACATTTGTAGCATGTGGATTGAATTCTGTTTCCTTTTACATCCCTGACTATAAAGCCTGGTGAGTGAGGCAGGGTAATTTAGAGATCTGGTAAGCTAGGAATTTAGATTATCTTATTCGAGCAGCTTGAAGTCACTGAAATATGATCCCCATTTAAGATGTTCACTCAGGCTGCTCTTGAGAATATTGACTGGGGGAAGGGAGGAGTAAAGAAGGGAGCAGTAAGACCAGCTGTAAGGCTGTGCAGGTAAGAAAAGATGATTGCTTGGGCCAGTGTGATAGTATAGAGATGGATAAATGAGTGAATTCAATGTAAAGTGCAAAGAGGACATATGAATTAAGAGTGACTCTTAGATTTCTGGTTTGAGCAACTGGGAAATGATGATGATTGGGACTTAGGGCTCTTGCCTTGATGGGCTTCATAGAAAATTTCTGCTATATCCAGGAAAAGATTCAGGTAAGTAGATTGAACTATCAACATAAAGATAACATTTAAAATCAGAGTTGGGAGTGCAAATAATCCCCAAGGAAAAGAATGTTTAAAAACAATAGAGAAGAGAAGGCAGGAAAAGTTTAAAAACAGTGAAAAACTGTTTAAAAACAGTAGAAAAAGTCTTAGGAGCTATTTGAAGACACATTTTAATTCTTCTGAAAATATTGCTTTAGTAATATATAAATCCAGCTTTAGATGAGAGAAAAATGAGAATAATGAGTGCTTCAGAAATCAAATGTGAAAATGCTAAGTATTAGTATACTTCTCCCCATAATATAAGCTTGATATATTTTTAAAGAGCAATAGTTCTATACCTTCTAGGAACACTGCCTTATTTCTGCTTTGACAGTTGGCACAGATACAGCTCATGTGGCCACTTTATCCTTGTGCTGGAAACTTGTGAATTGATTATAGAACTAAATGAGTTAATTTGCCTCCTCATCTCAAGTTCTTATTTCTGAACAACAGGATTATGCTCAGGTGGTGAATTCTGCATATTGTCTAACTTAATTGGGAAATGTGTTTACATTGATAAGCTCCCAGCCTAATTCAATTGAAAGAAAGCTTTCTACTTTTAGCTTCATTTACCAGAATTAAAAAAAAAAAATAAAGAATGTATAAAAATGGCACCAATCTGTTACCAGTAATGCAATCCATAATAACTGAATCCATATGCCATTTACTTCAGAACAATCATCAGGACCTGCAATGATATATTTCTTGGTGTTCTTTCGTTCCTCTACAAAGGATCATCCTCTGACTCCAGAGACTTAAAGATTTTATCATATGGACTTCCAGATTGTGTGTTACAGCATTGAACTGTCATCTGTAGCATCCATTAGAATGTTATTGATAAAATGTCCACTTCCATTGAACTTAGCACTCAATAAGCCACTATAAGTAAATTGTGGTGCTCTTACCTCGAAGGATAGTTTATTGATTCTCCACATGACTATCGGCCTAGCAGAATGACCCAGCTATAGTTCCCTTGAGGTACTAGAAAAATGTCGCATAATGTCTTTTTTGAGATTCCCTGAAGTAAATAATTTTTTAAACATTCTTTTCTGTGTATTGTTGTTTGTGTAGAATATTTTATTTCAAATAGTTAACCACTAATCACTCCTTTGTACTTATAGGCTTAAATGCTTCTATTTATAAATTATATTACATAATAAAAGCAATCCATGCACATAATAAGAAAATTTGGAGTCATTCTCTAAAGGTAACTGCTTTTAATAGTTTGTGAATCCCTACAGAGATTGTGTGTGTAGGAGTGTGTATGTTTATATGATATTATAATTCTTTGTCCCACAAATAGAATTATGCTATTCATATTGTTTGGAAATTTGGTGTGGTGACAGTGGGGCTTTCTACTTTACCCAGCTTGGGAATCTTTCCATATAACTACATATTAATCTGCCTCCTTTTTTTGAATAGCTGCCATATGTATCATTGCATGTTTATAGCATAGGATACTTATCTCTAGATAGACCCTTCTGATGGACCTCACAGTTTTCCTATTTCTTGGTTTTTCTATTTATGTTAGAATGAATATCCATGTAAGTGTATCTTTATGTACTTTTGAAATCTGCATTTAAAGGTATGTGAGATTTTCATGTAAAAATAGAATAGAAAGTAATAGTTAAGGAGTCAGAACTGTCTACAGCTATAGTGATACATTTAGGTGAGCAGAGGTGAGGGGGAGAGAAAATCTAAAGAGCGCATGTTGGAGGTGTTTAAGGACATCTGACAGATTTTCCCACTGTTGGATACTGTCAAATTTTCACTGACAAAACTTACAGCAAATTTTTAAAAACGTTTTCAGACTTTAAGTAATTGGGAAACTCCAATAATCAGTATATTTTATATTGATACTTGAGCATTTTAACTGATTTTTTAAATGTACTTTTTGTGGTACATATTACTCATTATGGTTTTCAGAAAGTGATCATTTATGATGGTGTTACTCAGTTGAACAGAATAGTCAATTAACTGGAAAAAGCAATACTCTAACCCTGTGACAAAAGAGTACTGTGCCTCGTATAGTATTTCCTAAAAGGCAGGTGAATTCATTGGCCATTTATGGGAAAGTGTATTTTAGGAGGGTTAGGGGAGTGTGTTAGGTATGAGAGTTCCTAAATTTGAATTCTCCATTCTATTTTAGAGATTGTTATCTTTTAAGTAAGCAATTTATACCCAAACTGAGAGAAGCAAGTGTTGCTTGAAAACAGATGATCTTGAGTAAAATCCAATTAATTAGAGATAACAAATCCATTAAAAGCATACATCTGGAAGAGTAATGCCCTATATTTATAAAGCACTTCATAGTTTATAAAGTATTTTCATGATCATTTTCTCAACACAATGAATGAATAGATGTTATTGTCCCCAATTTATTGGTGAAGAAATTGAGACTCCAAAAGGTTGACTCTAGTTCCTGTAACCCTTTAGCAATAAAGATGTAAATATTATTATATTTGTTTCTTATGGCTGCCATGACAAATTACCACAAACTAGATGGCTTCCACAACAGAAATTTAAAAATCCCAAACCATGGTGTCAGCAGGGTTTTCTTGCACTGAACAAGAATTTGTTCCATGCCTCTCTTCTAGCTTCAGGCAGTCGCCAGCAATCTGTGGCATTTCTTAGCTTATCAATGCATCACTCCAATTTCTGTGTCTATTGCCACTTGGCATCCTCTCCCTATCTCTGTCTAATTTTTCCTCTTTTTACAAGGACACCAGTCATTCACTTAACATCATGTTTTCAATGTTTATTCATGTTGTAGCATGTATCTGTGATTTATTGTTTTTGTGCATGAATAATTATTGTATGGATTTTTATTTATTCATATTTTGTTTATTCACTTATCATTTGATGGGCATTTGGATTTTTTTCACTTTTTGACTATTATTAATAGTGCTGCTTTAAACATTCATGTGCAAATTTTTGTGTGGACATGTTTTCAGTCTCTTAGGTGTATACGTAAGGGTGAAATTGCTGGGTCATATGGAATTTAACTTTTGAGGGACTACAAAACTGTTTCAAAATGACATGTTATATTCCCATCATTTTATATTCCCACCAGCAATATCATCCTCAGCAACACATGTTATTAGCCTTTTTTATTATACCCATTTTAGAGCTAGTTGGTATGATGTGGTATTTTATAGTTTTGATTTGCATTTCCATTTTGGCTAATAATATTGGGCGTCTTTTCATTTGCTTGTTGTCCATTTAAATATTTTCTTTGGAGAAATGTCTATTTTTTTTACTGATTTATAATTGAATGACTTCTTTTTATTGTTGAGTTGAGAGTATCCTTTGATAGACAAAAGTTTTAAATTTTTATGAAGTCCAGGTTATCTGTTTTGCTTGTGTTTTTTTTTTCTTTTGTTGCTAAGAAACTATTACCTAACCTAAGGGCATGAAGATTTTTGCCTATGTTTTTAAAGAGATTTTAAATTTTAGCTCTTACATTGAAATCTTTGATTCAGATTGAGTTAGTGATAACAGCTTCACAACATGGGAGAAGGGGATTTTTTCAACCTGATAAAATGCATCTACAAAAATGCTATTATGCTTAATAGTATAAGACCTTGCCAATATACAAAATCAATTACATCTTAATATACTAGCAAAGAAGAATCTGAAAATGAAGTTAAGGAAACACTTCTGTTTATTCATGATAACGTCAAAAAGAATAAAATGCTTAGGAATAACTGATAAGAACAGCACAAGATTTATATACTGAAAATTATAAAGCAAATGGAGAGCCATTCTATTGGACGATTCAATGTTAAATTGGCATTTTTCACCAGTTCTAAAAATTCACCAATGGGTGGTAGTTTTTTTGTAGAAATTGATGAATTAATTTTAAAATTTATATGGAAATTCACAGGTGTAGTGAAACAGTTTCTAAAAGAAGAATAAAAGGGAGAGGACTTAAACTTAACTAATTTCAAGATATACTACAAAGCTACAATAATGTAATATGGTACTGGGATGAGGAAGGTAGATCAGTGGAGGAGCATGCAAAGTTGAGAAATAAAACCTTACACTTATGATTAGTTGATAATTTACAAAAATGCTAAGGCAATTTAAAGACTAAAGAATAGTCTTTCTAAGAAACAGTTCTGGTGGGACATTTGGATATACACATGCAAAGATGTAATTTATACCTTACCTCACACTATATACAAAAATTAGCTCAAAGTTGAATGTAGATCTAAAAGTAAGTTAAAAGTATAAAACTTCTAGAAGAAAATAGGAGGAAATCTTTATGACCCTGATGGATTAGGCAACACACTTGTAGATAAGACAACAAAAAGGATAAATTGGACTTCATAAAAATTAAAAGGTTTTTCATGTCAAAACACATCATTAGGTAAATGAAGGCAAGTCACAGACTAGTGAAAATATTTGCAAATAATATATACTAGTATAATAAAGTTCTTGTATCCAGAATATAAAATGAATTCTTCCTGTTAATAAGAAAATATATTACACAATTAAAAACTTGGTAAAAGATTTGAATATCATAAAAGAAGATGGCCAAATGGCCAAATGATAATCCCAACATAATTTCTCATTTGCAAAATGTAAATTGAAGCCACAATGAGATACTACCTCATAGTCACCACAATGTCGTGTCTTCCAGGGTATGTACCTAAGAAACATGCAAACTTTTTGTCCACACACAGTTAAGCATGAGTGTTCTTAGTATCATTATTTAGACTGGCCAAACCTGGAGACAGTTTACAGCTCAAATGGTAAAATGGATAAACCAAATGCTGCATATCCATGTATTGGAATACTGTTTAGTAGTAAAAAGTGATATGTGCTACAATATGGATAAATTCCAGAAACATTATGCTAAATGAAAGAAGTCAGATGCAAAAGACTTTGTATTTTTATTCCATTTATATCCAGAAAAAGAAAATATTTAGAGACCAAAACCAGATTAGTGGTAGGTTGGGGTTGGGTTAAGAATATGATTGATTGCAAACAGCCTTGAGGGATTTTTGAAGGGCTGATAGGGAGGAATGGGGGAGGAATGGAGAGGGATGATGAGAATGGAATGTTCATCAACTGAATTTTGGTGCTTTTCGCATAACTCCTTAAATATTCAAGTGTACACTAAAATGGTATTTATGGAATGTAAATTATACCTCATTAAAGCTGTTTTTAGAAAGGAAATCAAACAGTATTCAGGGAAGATTCCAAAGTACCAAGGTATTAATTTAAAAGCATTTGTGAAATGTGCATTGTAATGAAATGTAAAATATTTTTAAAGGGCTATATTGTGTTTTAATACATATCTCAGTGGTTCTCAACCTTTCTAATGCCATGACCCTTTAATACAGTTCTTTATGTTGTGGTGACCCCCAACCATACTTCATAACTGTAATTTTGCTATTGTTATGAATTATAATGTAAATACCTGTGTTTTCCGATGGTCTTAGGCGACCCCTGTGAAAGTGTCATTCGACCCCCAAAGGGGTCGCGACCCACAGGTTGAGAACCACTGACATATCTGAAAGCATCTTAGGTTCAGAGTTATTAATATTCTTTATTAAGAATAAAAGGATATTAAATAAATTTAAACTTCAGCCAAAGAAATCCAGGAAAAACTAAAGGAATAAAGTTTTCTTTGGTGATTGTGAAGCATAGGAATGAATGTGGAAGGGAGACCTTGTGCATGGAACCTCTTTTATATATACGATTTTAAATTTCAGTATACAGCCATAGTAGCTATACACCTAAACATCATTGCATATAGTATTTAAATATACTACTTTGTAAATTCACTCCTTGTAATTATACTGACAGTTATTTGGTAGCATCGCTAAAAATGTGCATTCAAATTTGTGAGGGGGGTTCAGGTTATGATAAGAAAAATACCATTTTGGCTTTAGGAACAAATGATTCTAGTTAATGAATAAAATCACTAGAAGACTGACATCAGTTTTAAAAGTTCATTCTAATCTGAAATGAACATTCACATATGTTTGTAAATGATTGTACATACAGAAGAAAAGTAAATGGGTAATCTGAACAGATGAGGTTATATGTACTCTTGGGTGGTTGTCACCATTTACTCAAATACTCAGGTTGCCATTGTAAAAAATTGTCAGTCAAAGATGAAGATATAAAAGTAAATTGAAAATTGAATTGAAAAGTAATTTTACTTTCAAATGGTTTGCAAATGTAGATATTAAGTTTGGAATGAATGTCGTTAATGACCATAGCTATGAGAATTATACACCTGCTGATCTTTAGAATATTATAATAAATGAGGTTGATTTTCCTGTTGACTACCCCATTTTTTCTCAATATTGTCTTATTACTTTTTCTATCACATTGCTGACCCCTAGTCATAATGCTCACTCAAGAGATATAAAAATGTATGGACTCATATGTTGTTGTTTTTTTAAGTATCTTTAAGTGCAGAAGAAACGATTCCAGTGTTGCTTGTCTTTTCTGCTTTGTTGGGTCACGGGAGATTTTAGATGGTGAAAATCAAGCCTATAATATAAGTGAAGAGCTGTTTTACAAGCAGCCTTCCTTCCAGCAACTAAATTGTCCCCAAAAAAGACATATGCATAATGAAGCTTTTAAGTAGTCACACATATATTTATATATTCTCTTTCATGAATGACTAATTTTAATTTCTTTAAAGTAGCAATTCAGCTTGCTTTTAGAACCATTTAAGCTTAGCATACGATTTTATTTTCCCTCCAAAACCAACTCTTCCTAATTATGAGGAAGGGAAGGTTTGCATATTTATTTTTGCAAAGACAGTAGAATAAATCCTCATCACCATATGAGTGGCTTAGTCCTGATACCTCTGTCCTAAGTTGGGTGAATTTGGAAATTCATCCAGTAATCAAAGCCATAATGGTGAGATTTAACTGAGAACTGTTTTGTGCACACCAAAACCTGGCCTCCATTAGGGCAGAGACATGCCACACACTCATTGTGAGCCTTACAGCTCAGGGGGCCCACCTCTCTTAGTATTTGTTGAATTATATTAAAAGATCCACTAATAAAAAGGAACAGATCTTTCTTTTAAATTTTCACACAGTCCTCAGGAGCATTCTGTCTGGAATCTCTTCCTCCAGATATCTGCTTGGTTCCAAACTTTGCTTCATTCAACTCTTTGCTCAAATGTCACCTTCTCTGAAGGCCTTTTCAATCTACATTTTCTTTAAAACACACACACACACACACACACACACACACACACACACACAAAACAAAAAAAACTTCCTACCCCACCTTTCTCTATCACTTACTGTACTTTGTATTGTTTTTCCATAGGCATTATTGAGGGCTGACATATCACGTTTACTTACTTGCTTATTACTATTTTTCCACATTACATGCTTAATGAGAACAGGGATTTGCTGTGCTCATTGTGATATCCCAATATCTCCTTTCATGTTGGCACCAAGTAGGTGTTCAATAAATAGATGATCAAATGTATCACTCCAGTAGGGCTTCAATAAGAGAAGATCAGCAGATATTGCCCAATTAACTATAAAGCTCTAACTGTGTGAGAGTCTTGTGATAACCAGAATGTCTCAGCTTTCAGGAAGCTTACAAGCTAGACGAGACAGATTGCAGACAATAGCCTGCAATGATGCTCATTCATGTTTACCAAGACTCACTGCATCAGGAAGAAAGATGTCAGCCTGCAACCCCACCCATTCACACTTTTTAGTATGGAGGTTGGGACACTGATAGAGGATTATGTAGTCATTTATGAGCCCCTCAAAATTTAGTTATTAGAAAATTAAAGGCCAAAAACACACAGTTCACTAAACAGTCTGCATACACTTATGTGGTACACACAACAGTCCTAGAGTACTATTATGCTTCATAGTTTACTGAACAAAATAAGACACAAAAGGTTAAGTCAGCCCAGTGTCACACAGCTAAGCAATGGTGAAGCCAGAATTTGAACCCAGAAAATCTGGCTTCAAAATTATTGCTCTTAATCATCAAAGCATATTTCTCCTCACTTGTTGATGATGTCATAATAACAATTTACCTCACACCAAAAACACAGCAGTACTTGAAAATTATAGTCAATTGAACATGACAAAACTGATGATAAATTTGTAATAAGTTCTTCCCCAAAATTGCAGAAATGTCACCTCTCTTGTACCTGTGCATGTGCAAACCAGGAACTTTACAAGATTGTCAGGACAGTCAGACTTTTTTGTGAAATTTAGAACGAGAAACTTTTAAACTCTGAAATGGACTTTGAAATACCAAATTCTAATAACCTTTTTAAACTCAATCAGAATGTTACTAGGAAGTGGTAAAACTGAACTTTATGGAACTGCATGTTATTCACCCATGAGAACAAAGGAAAAGATTTGCATATTTGCATCAGATTATGACCCATAAAGTATATTGCAGTTACTGACCTAGAGCACCAAGGGTAAATGAAAAAAAATCAGAATTAGAGGTCAAAACATGCTGTGATAAGTCAGAACAGAATGTCATTTTCAATTTGTAAATCTGAGTTGTTTTCAAAGAGTAGGTAGCATTTTAATCCAAACTGTGATGGATGAATATAATTTCAGTAGGCATAATGACAGAGTCTCAAAGAGAAATGCAGAAGCAAAGGCACAAAAAATACAAAAGGATGGGTGGAATATGTTTAAATAGCAGTGAGCATGATGGTATTGTTATTGTGGTAGCTCATTCCATTGTTCCATGTGGGATCCTCTGGGTCGTCCTCTGATTTCAGTTGTAGATCATTGGACAGTTTGATGTAAGCTTGCTGGGTTAGTGTCCCATGGTGCCACCAGGGATACTGGGATGTTAAGGCCCCTAGAGGCAGCCCTTAACCACTGGACATTGGCAGTCAGTAGGAATATACTCTTCCCTCCCACTCCTCAGGTGGACAATTCTGAGAGATGCCTGCACATGTCTCCAGATATCCTGGTGGAATGGAGGCCTACAGTAGTGTCATCACCATTGTGTCCTTAATCTTAGCTTTCCTTCTTTTGTTGTCTCCTTTTCCCTTCTACCTCATTCCTGCTTCATAGAATTTCTTCCTCCAACAACTCCTCATACCTAGGTCCTTTTCTCAGACTCTGCTTTTGAGGATTTGCTTCCTAAAGAGGCTGCACAACATAACCAGGAACAGGAAATAGCTCAAAGGGTTGGATTGTCACACAGATTTACAAGAAACAGAGATCTCAGCCTATAATGAAGCACACATGAGCAGAAAGAGATCCAGGACAACCATTGCAGCTCTCCAGTACTTTCTAAATACACTTTGGCCCAGATTGAACTTCCCTGAGCAATGCAGACATTCCTCATTTTATTGCACTTCAGTTCATTGGGCTTCACAGATACTGCTTTTTTTTTTTTTAACAAGGTGAAGGCTAAACCCAAAACTAGAAAAAAGATTACAACTCTCTGAAGGCTTAGATAATAGTTAGCATTTTTCAGCAAAAAAGTACTTTTTAATTAAAATATGAACATTTTTTTAGACATAATGCTATTGTGCTCACTAGACTACAATATTATATAACCATACCTCATATATGCACTTGGAAACCAAAAAAAAAAAAAAATTTGTGTGACTCGCTTTATCAAAATATTTACGACGGTGGTCTAGAACTGAACCTGCCATATCTCCGAGGTATGCCTGTACCTAAGAAAGCAGTACCTAAGAGAGTATCACTCACCCAAAGGGAGCTGTTACCTTTCTAGTTTGTGTGACATTTTCAAAGGACCTATGCCCTGAAAGTGCAGTTTTCCCCTGTGCAAAATAGATTATAAGCATACTACCTGCAAAGAAAGATTGTTCTGAGACTTAAGATAATGTCTATAAAATATGCTAAACGCAGCTAAGGAATGGTTATTTTTCCCTCTACTGGAAATTATACTGGGTAATGATTTTCATGCCTTAGCTACTTCCATATCTCTGTATTGCACTAAGACATTGACTGAATGTTAGTTGAATGAATTAATGGATCAAGAGGAAAAGTTAAATAGGAGACCATAAAGTTGAGCAATTCTTAGTAATGATGGGCTACAAAGTGAGATTGTTCATATATGGAAGAGGTTAGATTTAGATTAAATTTTATTCTCTGTGTGGATACTTAAAATTATCCAGACTAATGTCATGAAAAGAAATTATGATATAGGTGCTTAATTGCCCAGAAACATGATGCTGAAGGTCAATAGATGAAAAAATCAGTATTGACTGGATTTAAGGGAAAATAGATTTTAATGTTTTAAAATATTCGCATCAAAGAAATTCAAATGCTTATAAGCCACTCACTAGTCATATACTGAGTCATATGGTGCCATGTTACATTGTTTTTTAAAGAAGAAACTTTACAAAGTATGTTCTCTGACCACAATGGATTAAATTAAAAATCAGTAGCAATGCAGTATATAGAAAAGACTATACTCTTTGGAAATTAAATAGCATACTTCTAAGTATTCCAAGATCCAAAGAAGAAATCATATGGGAAATTAGAAAATATTTCAAGCTGAAAAAAAACCAACATATTAGAATTTGTGAGATGCAGGTAACATAATGCTAAGAGAAGACCTTATACTTTTAAGATAAATGTTTAAAATTAATGATCTTTTTATCCTAAGAAGCTGGTGGAGAGGGTGGGAAACGAATTAAACCCAAATAACTAGAAGGAAAGAAATAACAAAAATAAAATCAGAATCAATAAAATTGAAAACAAAGACCAGAGAAATTTTACATTGGCCCCAGGTGGCTCAGTTGGTTGAGGTATCATATGACAAAAGAAAAAAAAAGGTTATGAGCTCGATTTTTGTCAGAGCATATGCGGAAATGACAGATCAATGTTTCTCTCTTACATTGATGTTTCTCTCTTTCTCTTACCCTTTCTGCTTCCCTCTTTCCAAAATCAATTTTTTAAATCTAAAAAAAGAAAGAAAGAAAAGAATAGAGAAGTTTTACAAAGCCATAAGATCTTTAAAAAGATCAATTTTTTTAAACCATGGCAGGATTGATCAATAAAAAAAAAGAAGATAGAAATTATCAATGTCAGGAATGGGAGAGAGAGGATACCCCTACAGATCCTATTGATGTTAAAAAGATAATGAAGGGGAAAATAAAACTTTATGGCAATAAACTCAACAGTTTTAATGAAAAGCACAATTTACCAAAACTGAAATAAGAAAAATTGAAAATTTTGAATAGCCTTATAATCTATTAAAGAATTTAATGTGTAACCAAAATCTTCCCCTAAAGAAAATTTCAGACTTGAATGAATTCTGTTAACATTTAAAGAATAATTAGCATTGTTGTAAACAAATTTTCCAATAATAAAGGAGGAGTAAGAACTTTCCAAATCACTTTATGGAACTACCTTTTGGGGGTGTGTGAAAAAATTATTTTTCTCAACTTCAGGTGGTAGACAACACTAAAGTACATGATCAATGGTGCATGTCACTCTCCCCGGAACCCTCCTCTGGGCACATGTAGGTTCTGAGGACAAGTGGCTGTGGCCAATCCCCATCCAAGAAGCCCCAGCGCAGATAAGGTGACTGCACCCAGCTCGGACCCTCTGCAGACCCTGCTCTGACCCTGAAATCTCCATAGAGAAGCCAAAGTCCCAGGAAGCCATTATACAAAATGTCCTGGTCTCCTGCCTCCTGTGTTCAGGTTTGGATTCCTGGAACTGGTGCACACCCACTGGGTGCAGCTATGGGATGGCACTTCTCTGAGGTAACAAGTGACTGGAGAGCAGGGGCTGCAGACTCCCACCCAGGCATCCCCTCACCCTGGTCTGGCCTTCAGCCACCCTTAGGTGTTGGCTGACATAGACAGTACAAGAAAATTACAGACCAATGTCCTCACATGAACATTGCTGTAAACATCCTCAAAAAAATGCTAGCCCAATGAAAATTTTGTCAAAAATACTAGTACAAGGCTGGTTTCACATATGAAAATAAATCATATGGACAGAATAAAGGAAAAAACAATAGGATCATCTCAATTAGAGCAGAAAAATCATTTGACAAAATATCACAACCTTTCCTGATTTAGGGGAAAAAAAAACACCTCACAAAAAACTAGAAATAGGACATCTTCAATTTGATAAAGGAAACTTTAATCTAAAGCAGTGGTTCTCAACCTGTGGGTCGTGACCCCTTTGGGGGTCGCACGACCCTTTCACAGGGGTCGCACGACCCTTTTACAGGGGTCGCCTAAGACCATCAGAAAACACCTATTTCCCATGGTCTTAGGAACCAACAGACCGCTCCTCGATGTAGCAAAGTGTAGCAATGTAGTTTACTGTTGTCATATGAAGACTGTTACCCATGCTACACCATGATTCAAGACAAAAATTTCATTTATTTGTAATTAGAAGTAAATATTTCACAATATATAATTACATATTGTTTTTGTAATTAATCACTATGCTTTAATTATGTTCAATTTGTAACAACGAAAATACATCCTGCATATCAGATACTTACATTACAGTTCATAACAGTAGCAAGATTACAGTTATGAAGTAGAATGAAAATAATTTTATGGTTGGGGGTCACCACAACGTGAGCAACTGTATTAAAGGGTTGCAGCATTAGAAAGGTTGAGAACCACTGATCTAAAGTAATATTTAATAGAAACATACTGAACATTTTCCACCTATTACCAGGAACAAGGCAAGGTTTTGTACTCTCACCACTTCTATTTAGTATATGTCGGAGGTTCTAGCCAGTGCAGTAATGTGAGAAAAAGAAAAAAAGTATAAAGATTGGGAAAAACAGATGTAAAAGTCTTTATTCACTGAAGACATGATTATTTATGTAGAAAATCTTTAGGAACCTGCAAAACAACTGTTAGTATTCAGGAGTGAATTAAGCAAGGTCACATGAAACGAGGTCTATATATAAAAATCAATGGTATTTCTATATATTAGTAACATTTGGCTGGTAATTGGATTTTCAAATGCTTTTTCATCATGTCAGAAAACAACATACTTAGGAATAAATTTAACAAAAGATTTGCAAAACTTCTATATTGAAAACTGTAAAACATTGTGAAAGAAATTAAACAAGGACTAAATAAATGGAGAGATATATCATGTAAATTGATTGGGAAACAATATCGTTCCTCCCAAATTAATCTCTAATCTGAGTTAAACTCTCAACACTTTTTTTTTTAATAGAAAATGATAGTGTTCTAAAATCTATATGGAAAAGTGAGGGCCAAACAAACCTTGAGGGGCGGGGGGGGGGGGAACAAGGTGAGTTTTTTTGAAATAGTTTTAATTTAAGACTCACTATAAATCTATAGTAATCAATGCAATGTGACATTGGTATAAGAATGAACAAATGGATAAGTAAAACAAATGGATCAGTACAGTCCAGAAATAGATCCACACATACTGGTATGTATATATAGTCAATTGATTTTCATCAAAGTACCAATGCATTTCAATGAGGAAAGGGAAGTCTCTAACAATCGTGCTGTGATGACTGGTTAAACATACAGAAAGAAATAGACCCATACCCAAAACTACCTCACATGGTACACAAATTAATTAAAGATAGATCATAGACCAACTATAAAAACTAAAACTTATAAACATCTGGAAAGAAATAGGAAAGTATTTTTATAACTTTTGGATAGGCAAGGATTTTTTGGGACATAGGAGGCACAACTGTATAAATAATGATAAACTGAATTTCATGAAAATTAAAAATATCTGGTAACCAAAAGACATAATTAAGCAATAAGCAAAACTAGATAAAGCGTACATGAGTTTCTCTGTAGTATTCTTGATACTTTTCCCTAAGTCAGACATTATTTCCCAAAAAAAGATTAAAAATACATACTATTAATATAATGGGCAAGAAAATATTCGAAATACATATACTAGTATATGACAAAGGATATTTATCCAAAATATATAAAGAACTCTTACATTTATAATAAGAATAACAACCCAATAAAAATTGAGTAAAAAACTTAACAGATTCTTCACAAGATGTACCAGTAAATACATGTAAAAGTGTTCAATGTCATTATTCATAAGAGAAATGAAAATAAAATCACAATGATATTCATTTCATACGCACTAGAATTGGCTAACAATAAAAACTGATGGAAACAAGAGTTGGTAAGGATGTGTAACCAGGACAATCACTTTGGAAAACTGTCTCTATAAAGTAATACGTGTATCTTTCCCAATGACCCAGTAAGACATTCCTACTTATCAAGAGAATGAAAATACACATCTATGAGACGCTTCAAGCATGTTCTTACAGGTTTTCATAAGAACCCAGTATTGGAAACAAATGTCCATCAATAGGAAAATAGATAAATGAATTCTTATACAGCCAAACAAGACTCAGTAATTTTAAAAAAGAACTATTGGTACATGCTACAATATGGATGAATCTCGAAAACATAATGTGATAAGTGTTAAGAAGCTAGTCACAATAATAATATAGTCTACTATTACATTTATAAGAAGTTGAAGAACAGATAAAACATGATAGAAATCAGGAGAAAGGATTCACAAAAGGACAGGAAGCAATTTTCTAAGGTGATGGAAATGTTCTATATTTTGATTGGAGTGGTAATTACATATGCATATACATTTATCAAAAACAGGAGATTAAGCAAAGAATTTATATGCATATATGCATAATCCATGGGACACAGACAATAGTGTGGTGAAGGCCTGGGGTGGGTCAGGAATTGGATGGGGTTGAGGGGGAGGGCCAGAGGGGAAAAATGGGGACATCCTGTAATACTCTCAAGAATTAAGCTAAATAAAAAAATTGAAAAAAAATATTTTTCAGTTACACAAATTTTACCCCAATCTATCTATCTGTATATATATATATGCTTAATATGCAAATTGTCCCTGTCCCTGTGGGAGTTTGACCAAGAGATCGATCGCTTGCTATGACATGTGCTGACCACCAACGAATGTCATGGAATGAAGAAAGGCCCCGGCCGGCAGCCAGCAGCTGGAGAGGGAAGCCGAGCCAGTTCTGATCGCTGGACAGGCCTAGGGACCTTATCTGTGCATGAATTTTGTGCACTGGGCCTCTAATAAAGAAATAAGAGAGAACGTAATTATTTTTGTCATATCCATTCATCATACTTGGTAGAATGTTGACTCTAATAGCTACCTATTATGAACAATCTATAATAATAAAAGTGTAATGTGCTAATTAGATTGGACAGCCGAGTGACTTTTTCAGATGTTATTCCTGACAAAGCTGCCACAGTGGGGGCCAAAGCAGAGGTAGTTAGGGGCTGTCAGGCGAGCAGTTAGAGGCAATCAGGCAGAGAGGTTAAGGGTGATGAGGCAGGCAGGCAGAGTGGTTAGGGGCTATCAGTCACTCAGGCAAGTGAGCAGTTAGGAGCCAGAAGTCCCAGATTGTGAGAGGGATCCTGAATAGCAAGAGGGTGCAGGCGGAGCTAAGGGACCCTCCCCCCAATGCACGAATTTGTACACCAGGCCTCTAGTGTGCCTGTGTGTGTGTGTGTGTGTGTGTGTGTCCCTAATATGCAAATAGACCAAATGAAGACACAACCAAACAACCAATCGCTATGGCGTGCATTGACCACCAGGGGGTGCATGCAGACTTGGTGGGCATCGGCAGCAGGTGGCAGAGCACAGAACATAACAGGCGTCAGCTGCAGCGGGATGGTGGAGCAGGTGAGTGGGGCTGCCAGACCATGGCAGGGTAAAATAATATATGTGAGCCTCTGGTGGTTACTGAAAATTCTTTACTCCCATGCACCGTACTATAGCCCAGCACTTGCACCCACTGCTGATGCCAGCCCCGCTCCACCACTCACACCTGCTCCCAGTGCCTGCGCCAGTCCCAATTGCTCAGCGCCATCAGCACCAATCACCCCTGAGGGCTTCTCTACCTGCTCCTGAGGGGAAATAGGGGCTGGCAGCTGCCACATATACCCACTGATGGTGCCGACCTCAGTTGCTCTGTGCTGTCAGTTGGTGGAAGCAGGACCAGTGTCATCAGCACATGGGAGCGGCGGCAGCGGGAGCAAGGCTGCCAGCAGATGGGACCTGGGGCCATGGCAGGAGAGGCCAGACATGTGTGGAGGATGGGCCAAGACCCACTCCTGTGTCCACCACAGCTTT
This sequence comes from Lasiurus cinereus, assembly GCA_011751065.1. NCBI lineage: Eukaryota > Metazoa > Chordata > Mammalia > Chiroptera > Vespertilionidae > Lasiurus > Lasiurus cinereus. Next base: position 13,479,130 of record JAAGEH010000020.1, read on the forward strand.
ACAGCCCACAGTTCCTTTCAGGATGCACAAATTTGTGCACTGGGCCCCTAGTAAATTTATAATCCCCTTACCTTGGCATAAAGACCCTGCATGCCTTGGCTCCTGCCTACCCATTCTACTTCATGTCCTCCCTTACCGTCTACCTCTGCTGGCTTTCCTGTCTGAAGTAGGTCATTTCTTCATATTTTCTAGCTTAGTCTCATATGTTTTCTTCATTGTACTTAAGATTTATGTTATCTCTTTATACTTTTCCACTAGAATAGAAGCTCCAAGAGGGTAGGGATTTTGCCCTTCTTTTTAATATTCTGCAGTGTATTCCCAGGTTGTTGCCTGGTTCAGTGGGTATTTGTGGAATATAATTTTATTCCTACAAATAAACCTTTAATAAAATTGTGTCTCAAATGAGTTTTTGGTTGATGCAACTAAACTTTTTGTTTGATGCATCAAACTCCCCCCCACTTTTTTTTTCTTTCCAGAGCCTCTATATAGTCTTTTCTTCTATTCCATAATCAGAGCTTCTTATAGAAGAGAGCTAATAGAATTATACTTCTGACAATGCTTTCCAAATATATTTGATCCTGTTTTGTTAAAATGTTTGAGCATACTAACCATATAGGTACATTTATTTATTTATTTGTTTCAAATTATATAAATATATTACTGTACTACATATAGGACAGTAATATCCTAATATATAAAAAGCCCTGGGTCTGTAACATCCACAATGACTGGAGGCTCAAACCAGAAGTCAGTCCTGCAGTCAGCACTGGGTTGCTGTGGTGACCCAGTACTGACTGCTATGGCTGCAGGTATGGTGACCCAACACTGACTGTTGAGGGGGCTGCAAATCAGTCCCAGGAGAGGCCTAAAGAGAGAATAAAGGTCTGATCTGTAGCCTCTGTGGCAGCTGTTGATCAGCACTTGCCTCTCTCTTTCTCTCCAGGCATGGCCAGCAGCCATGCCTTCATTTCCAGGCCTCCACTGGGGCTGCTGATCAGCCCCGCCTTTCTGATCAGGCCCCATTGATAGGCCCAGAGATACTGACTGACATAGAAACCGACCAATCAAAACCAAATCTAGGTGAACTGTTATGAGCCAATGGTACCTAGGAGGCAGAGCTTTCGATGCTGACAGGCATAGAAACTGACCAATCGGAACCAAATCTGGGTGAGGTATGAGGAGCCAATAGCTGCCTAGGAGGCGGAGCTTTTGATGCTGACTGGCATAAAAGACGACCAATCAGAACCAAATTGGCCAACAGAGGTGGGCGGTTGGGTACAAGATCAGCCCTGCAGGGGAGGGCAGTTGGGGACAAGATCAGACTGGCAGGGGAGAGTAGTTGTGGGTGAGATTAGTCCAGCAGGGGAGGGCAATTTGGGGTGAGATCAGGCTGGCAGGGGAGGGCAGGTGGGGGCAATTGGACCAGCAGGAAAGCAGTTAGGAATTAATCAGGCCAGTAGGAGACCAGTTAGGGGTGATCAGGATGGCAGTTAGAAGCAGTAGGGGCAATCAGCAGTCAGACAAACCAGCAATCGTACATCCCCTGAGAGGTCCCAGATTGGAGAGGGTGCAGGCTGGGCTGAGGGATACCACCTCCCTAGTGCACAAATTTTGTGCACTGGGCCTCTTGTATTTGTATAATGAAATGTGCACAGAAATAACATTTTAAAAGGGTGGATGAAAGATAGTTTTAGTAGTTTCTTCCTGAACTGCAGTGATAGTTGTGTAGCACCCCTCGACCCCATAAGCACATCCCACTTTAAGTACATTGCTTTATGGCAAATATTGTACAACATTTATTTATATACATCTATGTGTAAAACTATGTAGTAATTTTTCATTTTAAACCTTATCTCTGTAGATTGAAATAATGTGTTGCTTTTTAAAATGACTTTATGGCATTGTATAGTGCAGGTAGGGTAGAATTTTTAGCTTTATGGCCATAATCTGAAATTATCTCATATAATTTTTACTGTACTTATTCTTACCATTGTTCAATAATCATTTTCTACAAAAAAAATATGTAGAGTATTATAGAGGAATGAAATAATGTGATTAGAAACATGGTCAGGGGAGGCAAGAAAGAGCTACAGAAAAGGCCTTGTTATAGGCCAGTTTTTCTGATGAACATAGATGCTAAAATTATCAACAAAATATTAGCAAACTAGATCCAGCAATACATCATGATCAAGTGGGATTTATTTCAAGGATGCAAGAGAGCTACTTTATCCACAAATAACAAACGTGATACACCACATAAACAAAATGAAGGATAAAAATCATATGATCATACCAATAAATGCAGAAAAAGCTTCTGATAAAATTCAGCACCTAATTATGATAAAAACTCAGCAGAATCAGAATAGAGGAAACATACTTTAATGTAATAACTGCCATATAAAACAAAGTCACAGCCAACATCATATTCAAGGAGTAAAAACTACAAGCATTTTCCTTAAGGTCAATAACAAGCCACAGATGTCCGCTTTCACCACTTTTATTCAATATAGTACTGGAAGTCCTGGCCACAGCAATCAGACAAGAAGAAAAAATAAAAGGCATCCAAGTTGGAAAGGAAGAAGTAAAACTGTTATTAGTAGATGACATGATATTGTATGTAGAGATCCCTAAAGATTCCACCAGAAAACTACTAGAAGTTATAAAACAATTCAGTAAAATAGAAGGATACAAAATAAATATACAGAAATCAGTTGCATTTTTACACACCAATAATGAACTATTAGAAAAGGGAACTAAGAAAACAATCCCATTCACAGTTGTTTCAAAAAGAATAAAAGACTTTAGGAATATATTTAGCCAAGGATGTAAGTGACCTGTATTTGAAAAAGTAGAAGACACTAACAAAAGAAATTGAGGAAGATACAAATAAGTGGAAGTATGTACCGTATTCATGGATAGGAAAAATTAACATCATTAAAATGTCCATACTACCCAAAGCATTTATAGATTCAGTGCAATTCCAATCAAGCTACCAATGGTGTGTTTCACAGAACTAGAATAAATATTTCAAAACTTTATATGGAACCACAAAAGACCCCAAATAGCCAAAGCCTTGAGAAAGAAGAACAAAGTTGGAGGAATCATACTACCTGATGTCAAGCAATAGTACAAAGCCATAATATTCAAAATAGCTTGCTACCAACATAAAAACAGACATATAGATCAGTGGAACAGAATAGAGCACCCAGAAATAAATCTGTACCTTTATAGTTAATTACTATTTGACAAGGAGTCAAAAACATACAATAAATGTTGTTGGGTAAGGAAGAAAAAAATGGCGGCGGAATAGATGGGGGAAATTGTACTTATTTGTGCCAAAAAATGAAACTAGACCAACTCACACCATATACAAGAATAAACTCAAAATCTATTAAAGACTTAATGTTATAGTTAAAACCATAAAAATCCAAGAAAATGGGCAGTAAAATCTTGGACATTTCTCATAGCAATATTTTTTCTGCTATATCTCCTTGGGTAAGGGAAACAAAATAAAAATTAATAAATGGTACTACATCAAATTAAAAAGTTTTTGTACAGCAAAGGAAACTATTAACAAAATGAAAAGATAACCCACTGATTGGGAGAACATATTTACTGATGCATCTAATAAAGGTTAAATATCTAAAATTTGTGAAGGACTTATCAAACTCAACACTAAAAAATTTTTAACATGGATAAAGAAGACATATAGATGGCCAATAGACATAAGAAAAGGTTCTCAACATCACTAGTCATTAGGGAGCTGCAAAAAAGGCCACAATGAGGTGTCATCACACACCTGTCATAATGGCTCTCATCAGTCAACAAGTGTTAATGAGGATGTGGAGTAAAGGGAACCCTTATGCACTGTTGGTGATAATGCAAATAGGTGCAGCACTGTGGAAAGAAGTGTAGAGTTACCTCAAAAATTTAAAAATGAAACTGCCTTATGATATACTTGTTTCACTTCTGAGAATTTATCTGAAGAAACCCAAAACACTAATTTGAAAGAATATATACACCCCTATGTTCATTGCAATGTCATTTACAATCGCCAAAATTTGGACACAGCCATGTGGATAAAAAAGCTATGGCATATTTACACAATGGAATACTACTTGGCCATAAAAAAAAAGGAAATCTTATCCTCTCTGACAGCATGGATGGAACTGGAGGGCATTATGCTAAGTGAAATAAGCCAGTCAGAAAAAGACAAGTATAATATGATTTCACTCATATGTGGAATCTAATGAACAAAATGAAAATTAACAAGCAAAATAGAGACAGACTCATAGATAGAGGCAGGTTAACAGCTGTCCAAAGGCTGGAATCTTGCGGCGGGGAGGAGGAAAAAGGAAGTTGGAGGGATTGACTAAAAACTTAAAATGATCATAGACACGACAGTTTGTTAATTGCTTGTGGAAAGGAGTTGGGGAAGGTGTTGGCCAGTGTATGGGGGGATTAGTGATGATAGAAGGAGACTTGACTTGGTGTGGTGAACCTAATACAGTGTGTAGATAATGTGTTGTGGAATTGTGCACCTGAAACCTGTGTAATTTTGTTAACCAGTGTCACCCCAATAAAAGTAGAAAAGAAGTCTATGTTGACTAAAGAATAGTTAATTAAACTACAAGTATTCGAATTAAATACTTTCTCCTTTGGGAATTGCTAATTGTATAAAATTAGCAGTTAGTACATGTAGACAAAAATAGAGGGGAAATGAACTATATTCCAATAAAAAGATAGCCTTTCAGGAAGCATCAGTTCTACAACATAACAGCATGAGACAGGTTTGGAGATTTTAAGCCTGCAGTGTTATCTCTGAAACCTAAAGGAAGCAGAACATAAAAATGAGCTCCTATCAATTTGAAGAAAACCTAATCTTTGTGATCATGGCTATTCTCTAAATCTATTAAAGATGTTCAAATTCAGTGTCCTTGGTATCACTGCAGGTTGACCTGAATAGTGAGCAATAAACTTATGTATTATAATTCTGGTTTGAAGATATGTGCTTAGGAAGTGAAAACGACAGTCAGTGTTTTGTGTCTGTCTCTAAGCAGACTAACAGCCTATATAAAATGACAGGTGCATTTTTAGGGAAAGAAACCCATAATGTTTTCTTATTTAGTAGGTGACAGTATGTCCCAAGATAACACAAACTTAAGGGTCTGGAACAAGCATGGTTATTAAAAGCTAGCAGTTTCTCAGTTCATATAAATTGAATTTTTTTCATAGGCTGGAAGACTGGAAATCTATTATAAAGTACTGAAATAAATTAGCATATTGAGTGAATTTATACATTCGAGCTTGTGAGCACTTTGAATTTAAGGGAGAAATTTTATTTCTTCTTGAAAGAAAAAAAAGGCAATTCTTAAATTCTGTGTTTGATCTCCCTGTTGGAAAGAACATATAGGATAAATTATATCATTTTGATGATTATCCAAAGACATGGTTATTATATTGATGGAAAATTTTCTCTCTTCTTTTTCTTTTTTCAGAATTACTGATTTAGGGAATATCAAAAGAAGATTGTACTTATCAACGGTTCATAAAGAACTGTCCTCAACACCTCTCCATGCAAAAATTCCACTCTTCATGATCAAGCGTAAAATTGTAAGTGTCACATGATCTTTGCTTAAAATATTAAATTCAATTCAGAAAATATTAATTATGTGCCTAGTCCGTTTACAAGGTACTTTGTTAAGTGCTATAGTTGTATAAAGGTGAATAAAATTCATATTCTTTTTCTCACATAAAAATGCTTAAAATCAACTAGGTAGAATAATATAATTATTTAAATATCAGAAATACCACCAAAACTGTAATGGGAAGCACAGTCGAAAGGGAAGGTGCTATTGGTGCTGTGAAAGACAGAGAAATCCATCTGATTTCAGGAAGAGGAAAAGTTGCATGAAGAGATTGCATGCTTGCATTTAGCATGGACTCTAAAGGATTGTAGGATTTCAACAGGTAGAGATGGGAAGTCAGTCATTCCAAGCAGAAGGAACAATTTAGGGGCTGAAAAGTACTACATATTTTGGAGAACAGAGAATGATTAATCATTGTTGCTATATTTTTAAAAAATAGTTTTTAGGAAAAATCAGTCTTATAACAGCCTGGAATAGGTTGAAGATTTTATGCCTGTTGTATAACTTTTAAGAGCTAAAGGAGCATATACTGGTAATGTATGCATAGATAAGCAATAGATTATAGATTAAGAGACTTATGCCTGTTATGACTGACTAGTCTCTCAAACTTCAGTCATTTTGTTTTTTTGTTTTTTTATGTCTCCTTTTTTTCCCTCTATTGACCTCCCCCCCGCCTTCCCCACCCCCCAGTACATGCTCTCACCTGTCTCCCCCCTCCCCTCAATTTCCTATATCCATTGGCTATGCTTACATACATGCATACAAGTCCTTCAGTTGATCTCTTACAGGGTCCACCCCCCTTCAACCTTCCCTGCCTTCCCGCTGTAGTATGACAGTCTGTTCATTGCTTCTTTGCCTCTGTATCTGTCCCTACCTCACCCCACTTGATTTTTTTCTTTAAAAACATCTTGCCTCTGCAGGCTAGAAATAAACATATAAGAACAAAAAAATGTTTGAGTCCCAATTTCAATGTCCAATAGTTATGAGTCCCAGTTTCAATGTCTAACAGTTCCTTATGTGTACACGTTATCAATGGTATCTGGATGGTGGACAAATGGTAGCAATGCCGGTCCAACCCTCTCTGGTTTGGCCCTAGGCATCCTGTAGCGATGCACAACTGCTGACTGCTCACATGGCAAGGCATCGTCAATGTCTTCCATCTCTGGACTGTTTCTCCTCTTGTGTTCGTGGTTAGCGCAGACCTGTCAGTTCCTCTCTGTTACTGGAGTCCAGTTGGTCTTGGAGTTGTTTTCTGAAAGTGTATAAATATATTCTCAACCAAAAGTTAATAAAGGAATCTTTTCTATAAAATTGACTTGGGGTTCTTTTTATTTTTGCCCCCCTGACTTTCTTTGGCTTATTTTGACACCATGTGTGTTTTTCATGGGTGTCTTGCTGTTAGGATTACAAATGAAAATTAATTTTCTAAAGTAAAAATTTTCTAGATGTAATTTATTTACTGGATATTTTTCCTTACATGATATTATTCTACTATCCTCTCCTTTTTTTATTAATGTAGACTTTTGTAAAATTTTTTAATGCAAACTTGATAACTTTAAATTTTAATTTTTTTGCACACAAATATGCCTGTTTTATGTTCATTGCATGTTAAGCAATTTTACCATGAGATGAACTACCAATAGAAATTTTATTTAATACTTTAGAAACAGTTTTTTGTCCAGTACAATTAAATTTTCTTGGATATTCACTTATTTCAATTAGCCAATTTAAATTAATCTGAAAGCTTGATTACTCTTTTACTGTCAAATTTAATACTCTACCAACAATCTTAGATTACCCTGTAAATATTAGTGGAAAGGATTATTTGCATTCTTGAGTAGGCCCCGAGCATTCCTGGTGCTAGGCTGAATTTAGATATAGGGCAGCTGCTGTCAGCAAGTTTCTGTCTATTACCTGGGTCCCGATCTGAGCTGGGCCCAGTCTCTGCCTGTTACCTGGGTCCTGATCTGTGCTGAGTGTGGGAAGCAAAGTAGCTATGGGGACAGGAGACCTCCCTCAAAAGGGGTAAGGGTTCAGACCCACCTCTGTTGACCCCCAAGTTCTCTCCTGATGGCCCCTCTGCGACTGTGCCTGTCTTAGGTTGTTCCTTCCCTGAGGAAGCTTACCCCTCTCTGGCTAACCAGTCATCCTCTGGGGCCAACCAAGGTGTTGTGAGTTTCAGTTCTGTCTCCTTGGTAGCCTATGCCCCCATGGCCTCCACGCCCAGCACCTGCCTTGGGATCCCCTCGCCTGCTGGCAGGGCCCTGGCACTGATCACATATCTCGGGGAATTCAGGTTTCTTCTCCAGGAAGGGCCCAGCTCACACCATCTGGTGAGAGACAGATCCATTATACCAGCCACCTCGAGGCTTCAACCTCAGCGTGAATAGAAAGCTCAGGCTACAGGTGAGGGCAATTGGATTGTGAGGAGAGGGTCCCTCTTGGCAAAAGAGGTAAGAGGGGCCAGTATAGAATGCTTAAGTACCTTCCCAATGCCTTAATTCCTTCTGAAAGGGATTAAATCCTTTCATGTCCTTTTTTAAATTGCTACTAAACATTCAAAGAATTATAAACTTTGGTCATTTTAATATCTCTCTCATGACTTTCATGTTTGTGTATTACCTGTTCTAATATGTACTTAATATTTTCCTTTAAATCTACTCACTTTGGGGAGGGTAAGCTTAAATAAATTTATTTTAAAAGACAACTTTAAGCACCTATTTTAAATGCATAGATACAGATGTAAGGAATCGAAGCTTATGAATAATTGGGTAAATATGACACCAACAAATAAAACTAATAAAGTTTTAATAACTGATTCTAAATAAAGGAGATCTATGAACTCTCAGATAAAGAATTCAGAATATTCATTTTAAAGATATTTAGTAAATGAACTTCAAAAATACAGACAGAAAAGTAAATGAAATTAAGAAAATAATGTATGAACAAAATGAGAAGTTCAACAAAGAAATAGAAACCTATACAGAAATCATGAAGCTGAAAAATACAGTAACTGAACTGAAGCATTCAACAGAAGAGCTTCAATAGAAGATTGAACCATACAGAAAAAAAAAATCAGTGACCGGGAAGATAGGATAATTGAAATTATTCTGTCTAAAGAGTAAAAGAAAAATAGTGAAAAAGAGTCAAAAAAGCCTACAGGAGTTATGGAACACAATGAAAGAATATTTGCATTATGGGAATTCCAAAAGAAGAGAAAGATAAAAGGACAGAGACAATATTTAAAGCAATAATGCCTGAAAACTTTCTAAATTTGGGGTGAGAAATAAACATCTAGTTCCAAGAGGCTCAAAGGATTCCAAATAGGTTGAACCTGAATAGAGCCTCATAGAAACACATCATAATTAAATTGTCAGAAGTCAATGAAAGAATTTTGAAAACAGCAAAAGAGAGAAGTTACATGCCAGAGACCCCCTCATAAGACTAACAGTTTTCTCAACAGAAGTTTTTCATGCCAGAACAGAAAGTGATGACATATTCAAAATATTGAAAAAGAAAACTGTCAACTGAGAATACTTTACCCAGAATAGCTGCCCTTCAACAAATGAAAGAGGGATAAAGACTTTTCTAAACAAACAAAAGCTGAGGGAATTCATTACTATGAGACCCATCTTTTTTTTTTAAATTAAATCTTTATTATTCAGATTATTACATTTGTTTCTCTTTTTTTTCCTCCATAGCTCCCCTCCACCCGGCTCCCACCCTTCCCTCTACCCTTACCTCCCTCCCGTTGACCTCATCCATAGGTGTATGATTTTTGTCCAGTCTCTCCCTGGACACCCCTTACCCCGTTCCCCCTGAAAATTATCAGTCCACTCCCTTTCTGTGCTCCTGATTCTATTATATTCACCAGTTTATTCTGTTGACCAAATTTTTAATTCACTTAATTTTTAGCTTCACTTGTTGATAGATACGTATTTGTTGTCCATAATTTTTTATTTTTTTACCTTTTTCTTTTTTCTCTTCTAAAAGAGTACCGTTCAGCATTTCATAAAATACTGGTTTGGAGTTGATGAACTCCTTTAACTTTTTCTTATCTGTGAAGCTCTTTATTTTCTCTTCAATTCTGAATGATAGCTTTGCTGGATAGAGTATTCTTGGTTGTAGGTTCTTGCTATTCATCACATTGAATTATTCTTGCCACTCCCGTCTGGCCTGCATTGTTTCTGTTGAGAAGTCAGCTGAGAGTCATATGGGTGCTCCCTTGTAGGTAATGAACTGTTTTTCTCTTGCTGCTTTTAATATTCTCTCTTTGTCTTTTGCTCTTGGTATTTTAATTATGATGTGTCTTGGTGTAGTCCTCTTTGGATCCCTTTTATATGGGGTTCTGTGTGCTTCCTGAACTTGTAAGTCTATTCCTTTTACCAGATGTGGGAAATTTTCAGTCATTATTTCTTTAAATAGGTTTTCAGTATCTTGCTCTCTCTCTTCTTCTGGCACCCCCACAATTCTGATGTTGGTATGCTTGAAGCTGTCCCAGAAGCTCCTTACATTATCTTCATATTTTTTGGATTCTCTTCTCTTCTTGCTTTTCCAGTTGAGTGTTTTCTGATTCTTTATATTTCAATTTTTGACTTTATTCTTGCCTTTCTCTAGTCTGCTGTTAGGTCTCTGTATAATATTTTTTATTTCAGTCAGTGTATGTTTAATTTCTAGATGGTCCTTTTCCATCTCTAGTTGGTTCTTTTTCATCTCCTCTTGGGTCTCGCTAACTTTATCCATCTTTTCTAGGATATTCTTGAAAAACCTTATAAGCGTGGTTTTGAACTCTATATCCAGTCGTTTTTTTTCCTCCATTTCTTTTGTTTGTGATCCCTTCCCTTGTCTCGGCATTTTCACTATGCCGGGAGAACTTCTGTGTTGGATTCAGCCTTATTATACCAGACTTGCAAAACTGCAAAAGCCTCTCTGTTGAGCTTGGGATGGGTGGAGTCTCAGGGCTTAAGGGACCACCTTGCCTTCCAGTTGGCCCTGCCCTCCACAGCCCCTGAGTCTCACGTGACTGGGTAATCTCTGGAGCGGTCCCTGTGCAGGCCCGCGCTCTCTCTCACAGTGCCTCTAGACTGCTGCCCCTCCAGCTCCCCTGCGCTCCAGGACCATATAAGTCTGGGTCCCCAGGGTTTCGCCTGAAACTGGGGTTTAGTGGAGTTAGAAGTGGCGCAGTTGGGAGGGTCTGTCTTCCGCCCACTCGTGAAAGCCAGTGGCACAATCAGCAGTGGGTCCTCTGCGCGCAGTGCCATGCAGGTCACCAGAGATCTGATCTTTTGCAACTCCCCTAAATTTCTGTACACTTCTCCCTTTTCACAGTTCAAACTCCCCCCTTATGAGTTTTGGCTGGACCTGGGGTTTTGTGTCGTAGGATAAGGGGCTCAATGCCGTTGGAAGTCTCCGTCTCCCTCTCGCCAGAGAAAGCCAGCCCGGTACTCTTGCACCCGCTCTCTCCATGCACGCATCTCTGTACCTTAGCTCTTTGCAGCTCCTCTGGGTCTCTGTGAGCCCCTCTCTTTCCTTCTAGTTGTAGACTTTCCACTCGGCCAGCTTTCCTGTGGTTCTGGATGATGTCCATTCTGTCTTTTAGTTGTCGTTTTGAAATTGTTGTGCGAGGAAGCAGTATAGGTGTTTACCTATGCCGCCATGTTGGATTCCCCAAGACCCATCTTATAATAAATGCTAAAGGGAGTTCTTTGAGTGAAAATAAAAGATACCAATTAATATCATAAAAACACTAGAGGCCCAGTGCACAAGTTTGTTCACCAGTGGGGTCCCTCAGTCTGGTCTACGGGATCAGGCTGAAACTAGCTCTCCCCACACACCACAAGGGGTCCCAGATTGTGAGAGGGTGCAAGCCAGGCTGAGGGACCCCACCAGTGCAAGACCGGGGCAGGGGAAGGACACGCAGGTAGGAACTTCAGGAGGGCTCTAGGGCATGTCCAGCCCATCTTCCTCAGTGTTAATCATCCAGACCCCAGTAGCAAGCTAACTTCTGGGAATATACACACAGGAAATGAAAATATTAACTTAAAAGGTACTTCCATTCCCATGTTTATAGCAGCATTATTTACAATAGCCAAGACAAGGAAACAAACTAAGTGTTCATCAACAGATAAATATGTTGTGTGTTAATATACATGGATTATTATTTGGCTATTAAAAATGAGGGAGCCAAAACCGGTTTGGCTCAGTGGATAGAGTGTCAGCCTGTGGACTGAAAGGTCCCATGTTCGATTCTGGTCAAGAGTACATACCTTGGTTGCGGGTACATCCCTGGAGGAGGGATGTTTCTCTCTCATCTATGTTTCTAACTTTCTATCGCTCTCCCTTCCTCTCTGTAAAAAAATCAATAAGATATATTTTTTAAAAGAGGGAATACTGCCCAGCCAGCTGACTCAATGGTTGAATGTCGACCTATGAACCAGGAGGTCATGGTTCAATTCCCAGTCAGGGCACATGCCCAGGTTGTAGGCTCCATCCTCAGTGTGAGGTGTTCAGAAGGCAGTTATTCTCTCTCATCATTGATGTTTCTATCTCTCTCTCCTCCTTTCCTCCCTGAAATTGATAAAAAAATATATATTTTTAAAAGCGAGGCAATCCTGCCATTTGTAACAATATGGATGGTCCTTGAAGACATTATGCTAAGTGAATTATGTGAGTCAGAGAAAGACCAATACTATATGATCTGACTTTTATGTGGAATGTAAAATAACAATAAGATTCATAGACATAAATAGAGCAAATTTGTGCTTACCAAAGTTAAGGGAAAGGAAAGAGGAATTGGAGAAAAGTGAGCCAAAGGCACAACCTTCCCAATTACAAGATTAAAAAGTATTATGGATGTAATGTATACTATGACTATAATAAACACTGCTGTGTGATATATAGGAAAGTTGTTAGAATAAATCCTAAGATTTCTCATCACAAAGAAAAAAAATTTATTTGCTTTCTCTTGTAATTTATCTACATAAAATGATGAATGCTAACTAAACTTATTGCACTAGTCATTTCAAAATATATGTTAAGTCAAACCATTATGTTGTATACCTTAAAATTATAGTGATATATGTCAGTTATATCTCAGTAAAACTGGGGGAAAAGGTAAAAAGGAAAACTTTATATGTCTTACAAATGGAAAACAAATGTAAATTTACAAAAATAAAATGTAAGCATCAAAATAAACATACTAAAAACAAAACAATTTTTTTTTTACTTATAGTAACTCATTTAATCCTTAGGTCAGCTGCAGATGGTTATGACTGCCATTTTTCTTTCAAAAACTGAAGCTCAAATTGATTTGGGCAACTTGTTTAAGGTTCCTGAGCAAGATCAAAATCCAACTGTAATTCCTCCTCTTCTCCTTCCACCCTCCCTCTCATCTGATAGCCCTGTGATGGGAATCTTCTGAAACTCAGAATAGAACCTTCTGAAGCTCAGAAAGCCCAGGTTTGGTTGCACTGGTGGTAGTGCCTGCCATCTCTGTCCACACAGCCTCACTCTTCAGCCCATTTGATTTCTAAGGTGCCACACCAGCATGAAGTGACAACTGTATTGGTGATGAGAACTCTTCTGCTCTCCACTACCTGTCCTCGGAGTCATTTTAATGCCACTCCTGTGTACCACTTAAAATCACTTCACAAATGGTGCATGTTCCACTCTTTGAGAGCCACTGTAGTAGAGAAAAAGAAGCCATTTAAACCTTTGGTTTGGAGAAGAAAACATAGGTCTTTATTTTGAGAAAACTAATCTGATAGTGATATTTGAAGTGATTTGAAAGGGGTAGAAAGTAGACATGAGAAGAACATTTGCAATATCCAAATCTGGGATAATGAGGACTAGGGCTATAGCAATGAGGAAGGATATGAAGCAACCTCAGAAGCATATAAGCAAATAAGCTAAAGCATATGTAAGGAGACCTCTTCCTTGTCATGTGGCACATGCTATGAGAGCAGAACCATAGTGAACTGTGAGAAGAGCCTTTGTAGAAGGATGCCTGAGCTGGACCTTGGAGGAATAGGGGTTAACCAGTTTAAGTGAGGGGAGGGTTTCTAGAAAAGAAGGCAGCATTAAGAGTAACTGCATGATTATACATTATCATTGACTATATTCCCTCTGTTTTACTTTACATTCCTGTGAATATTTTTATAACTGGTAATTTGTACTTAATCTTTCAACCTTTTTCACCTACCTCTCAACTCCCTTCCCATCTGGCAACCATCAATTTGTTCTCAATATCTGATTTTGTTTCTGTTTTGTTTATTGGGTATATATATATATATATATATATATATATATTGGTTTTTTTTTACTATGCCGTACACCTGGAACTAATATAATATTGTATGTCAACTATAATTGGAAATTAAATTTAAAATAAAAGAGTAAATGCATGAGACGTGTAGCCAAATCCAATAAGTTGGTGTTGCTGAAGACAGATCAAAATCTTAACGTAAGTTGTAAGGTTGTAGAGATAAGCAAGGGCAATCCTCTGGTCTTCTAGCCAGGAAGTCTGGACGTTTATCTTACAGTGGATAGGGAACCAGTGAAAGGCTTGCAGCAGGGTTTCACATGGTCATATTTGCATTTTAGATAGAACATTACTTTGGAGCGTGGGTGGGAAGGATAAAACTGGAGACCTGCAGGACCAGTTAAAACCACTGCAGCTGGCACAAGAAAGTAAACTCCATGAGAACAATGGTTTTAGTTTCATTTTATTACTTTTGTATCACCAGTATCTATACCAGTAGCTGGTTCCTCCTAGGCACTCAATAAATAATGTAAGTGGATGGATGGACTGATGGATGGGTGATAGATGTGAGTGATGAGGTCCTAAAGTTGGAACAATGGTGGACACAGACCAAGCCATAGGTATGGATTATAGCTTCTATTGCTCTTCAAGTGCTACTTCTTCCAGGAAGCATTTTGTTATTTCCCCTCTGTGGACTGGGTATTTTGAGTATAGCTTATCATTGCCACTCACAGATCATAATTTTTCACAACACTTCTTCACCCTTATTTTAACCATATGTCTTCTTATCTCTATCCCCCTTTAGACTTACAGGTATGTCTTATTTGGTTTTTATCTCTAGTCCCTTTAAGTACATGACAAATAGAAAATGCTCAATAAATGCTTGTTGAACAAATTCATAAATCTTAATGTGCCTCTTGACATAGGAGATAAAATAATGAGTTCATCTTGGAGAAATTACATAAGCTCTTTAAATATTTGATAAATCCAGAAGTATCTAGAGTACTCAAATAAATATTACAAAATTCAGTTCTAAAACTTATTCTCATTTCCTCTCAGTTTCCTCCCAATCCAACAGATGCTATAACAGCAGAGGCTCTTCTCCTTTCCACTGCTAATGCAGTCTGTTCCCGATAGCTTTTACTGAATTAAAGCTAAGCCATGTTTTAGGGGAAATTTCTATAGAGAGCAGCAAAGTGAAGGAGAGCACTCACCCATTCAAAATACCATCCTTAAGGTCCTCCTGAGTGTTGATGTAGTGTTGGCATCAGTTCTTTCCTTTCTGTTAAAACATTCTTCACTTTTTCCTACTTTTTAGGAACTATAGATATTTTAGTGGTAAACTTTGTAATCCAAAATTTCTAAAGCAATTCAGCTAACATTTATAAGTCAGAAGTTATCAATGTTAAGTCTGCAGAGCAAGCAATCAGCTGGAGCTGAAGGGCAACTGTACACTTTTAACAGAGCTTTAAGAAATGCAGGTACATCAGCTCCTTCCTGCTTTACTCATTTAACTTATATGCCTGGGCCCTCTAGGCATATAGTTTGCAACCCTGATTTAGAGAATAATTGCCAAAGCTAAAACCTTTACATTGCCAGAGGCAGCAAATAAAGTTAATATCCTTATAGTTATACCAATATAAATATTTATTTATAGTCCACTTACTATTCCAGTTACTATTAAAAGTTCAACCTTGCTAATAAAATTTTTTCTTTTTCATGTTATTCTTAATTATGAAGGATTCACTCTACTATTTAAGTTACAATTTATACTTATAGCTTTGGTTTTCAATGTGAAGAATAGTTATAAAAATTAATGATCATCAGATTAAACAATGAATGTAGCCACTTAGTCAAGACTCACTGAAATCAATCTTACTACTTCTTTGAAATAATTTCAATTTGTTAGTGATAGTATTTGATGAACATTAATGTCTTGCCACCAACGTAAGTATTCATGTACAGTAAATTTAATTCCATTTGAATAGAAAGTTCAGGTATGATATATCATTAGTAATGAATCATTCATAGAATATATAACAATGGTATGATAGATTACAATGCCAAAATCTTTTCGTAACCTTTACCACTCAAATACCCAGTATTTGTCATTTAAATAGATAAAACTGCTCTTTAGGAGTTCCACTTTCCTGAATTACAATTCTAATGGAATATCTTATATCTTTTATTACAAACTGAAAGTGTGGTATAATGTTTTTAAAAATTCCCCTCAAACATCATTTTTTTTCCATAAAGCCAGTGATTTAGACGTTTTTTAAAACAGTATTTAATTTCTTAAGTGTTATTCAATGAAAAGGTAATGCAGGAGCCAGATTAATTTAGATACAATGTCATTTAGGTATACATTTAAAAAATCCTGCCTGGCTGGGTAACTTCTACTCCTTCAGACACACCCTAACCAGCCTGTATACCCATTCCTTTTTATTTTTTTAAGTACTTTTAAGAAAAAAAGCAGGGCCTTGGAAGTTTTGGTTCTTTTTTTCTACCCTGTTGCAAATTCACGTTGTGGTTTTGGTTGGGTGGTGAAGAGCGCATGTCATCTGCAGGTGGCACTGCCCAAGGTGGGTGGGTGGGCAGGTAGGCGGGAGTCTCTATTCGAAGGTGACCACGTTTAGATTCTGAGACGGGAAGTGGAGGGTGAATAGGTCACGGAGGCCTTTAACTTTTCCTTTTTTTGCTGTCTAGTCATCCTCATCAGTCTTCTGCTTCTTGGTGTCAACATCGTCATACTCATCATCTTCAGCTGCCTGTTTGCCTGTAGCTGCCTCAGCCTCCTCATCTTCATCTCCATCCTCTTCCTCACCATCACCTTCCTCTTTCTCCTCCTCCTCCTTCCCTCCTTCTTCCTCTTCTTCATCTACTTCATTGTCCGCCTCCTGCTCCCCATTTTCCTCGTTAGCATTTCCATTCACAGGTGCATCTCTTCCATTCTCTGCCTCCTCCACAACTTCCTTCTTTTTTAAGTCCGTGGTGGTGATCTCAGAGCTGGTGTCCACAGCCTTGTCTGACATGGTGGCAGCCTGCTGGTGATCCTATGCAGAGAATTTAAAAAAAAAAAAAAGCGTGTTGGAGGACTCTGGCGAAGAAGCGGCAGAGGTGGTTGCAGCGAGCAGAGAGGAAACCACAGGAACAATGCAAAGATGGCTTTTCAGAGCAGCCAGTCTATATACATTCCTGACTGGAATGTTGGTTAAAGTGCTGTTCCCATACACCAAAGTGTCAGGTTTAACCCTCAGTCTAGGCTCAGTTAATGAATGCATAAGTGAATGGAACAACAAAAATCAATATTATTCTCCCCCGCCTCTTTCTCTCTTTCTCTTCCTCCCTCTATAAAATCAGTAAGTAAAAGAATTTTTTAAAATCCTAACTAATATTAGGAATATTTTCATGATAGATCCCCTTGGTATCTCCCTTGGAATTTTCAACAATATGAACAGCTATAATTCAACAAAGCATTCCCTGGCTCAATGCACAAACATGTCTGAGAGATCTGCACATTGAAACATGTGGCAAGGGAGGCAAGAAGGGAGAAAAGCTTAAATGAGCCACAGATGCAGCCCTGCCACCTAGAGCTCACTGTAGGGCTGGCTCAATCTGGAGATGGGAGGAATTAGGTTGTGGGCTAGCACACCCTTCAGCAGGGAGGAGCAGAGGGATACAGTGAGCATTCCTGCAGGAATGGACAACAGTATCAGCTGCAGTTAAGTCCAGTGACCTGGGCAGGGACTAAGCACAGAGGTGCAGCCATGGTTGTCTGACAATCAGCATTCCAAACAGGTAAACAAAGCCACAGAGCCTGGTCACCTCCCCTCACACTTCTGTCCTGTTGCAGAGCACATTATCTGCAAATCCAAGAACGGGTACTGTAGAAACACTTTTTCTCCAAGAAAAGGGAGCACTCTGCAACTAATCCCAGGTTAGGTGGAGGACATGGTAGGGACTCCATGGAAGTCTGAGGTTGCCATTGCTGGGAGTGCAAAGCAACAAAGGAGGTGGCTGGGTTCCCCAAATTCACCCCACCCCAGCACATTGAGGCTGCATTAATGACATATGGCTGTGGGGGACATCACTGGGATTTCACAATTTGGAGCCCCATTGCCCACTGCATTCCCCTGCAGGGTGTTCTCCAGGCCCAGGGCAAATGGGTCACACAGGAGGTGCTCACTTTCCAGGAACACGAGTTTTTTTCCACCACCCTGCAGAGATCTGAAAACCCAGAGAAGTGCAAGAGAGCCAAAAAACAAACCAACAAATAAACAAAAACCTTGTGATTCAACACCACCTACTGGTCCCAGCATTTTTCACTAATGGGTATATAGGCTGGTTAGGGTGTGTCTGTCTGAAGGGGTAGAAGTAACTGGAGAGTAGTTGGAAGACTAATGAAGCTAAAGGGTAGAAGAACCTGCCACTGTGTGCTGCAAACTCAAAAGAGCAATAGAGCATACCTTCTCTCAATGCCTCTCAGCCCCACAGCCTCAAAACAGGGGGCTGGAGAAGCACATGTGACTTCCTAAGTAAACTAGCTCTAATGTTGAAGAGGAAGTAAGGTCTCAGAGAAAAGCCAGGTGTTAGTTACCGTAAGATATGTAGGACCCTTAGAACAATACAGAGGGCATAAGTACTTTTCAGTAGTAAGGATTTCAAAGGGTGCAGTGAAAGGGTGAGTTGAGAATTAACAAGAGAAAGATGGGGCTGCTATTTCAAGGAGATAGCTTATTTGATGCCTATCAACAAGTGAATCTAAAAATTAAGTGAATTAAAATTTTGATCAACAGAATAAACTGGTGAATAAATAGAATCAGGAGCACAGAAAGGGAGTGGACTGATAATTCTCAGGGGGAAAAGGGTGAGAGGGATGCAGGGAGAGACTGGACAAAAATCATACACCTATGGATGAGGTCAATGGGGCAGGGAGGTAAGGTTAGGGGGAGGGTTGGGAGCCGGGTGGAGGGGAGCTATGGAGGGGAAAAAAGAGAAACAAATGTAATAATCTGAATAAAAAAGATTTAATTTAAAAAATAAATAATTAATAAAAAAATAATAATATGGAAATTGTCAAAAAATAAATAAAGCGAAAGAAAAAAATAGCGGCGGAATAGACGGATGTGTCTGGAGACTTGTCGCTGGGCAGACGGAGAGAGAGCAGCTGAGAGTTGCACTGGGAGTGTTTGTTGGCAAGTTAAGAGTCAGTTATCCTCCAGGAGAAGGTGGAGGACTGCTGGACAGGGCTCCCCTGACCAGGCAGCCCCACTGCCATGGGGTTTTTGTCTCCTGGAGTCACCAGCCCGAACATGGAGACCGAGCCATCTTGCAGAGGGAAGTGGATGTCCATGGTGGTCTGAAAGCTACAACTGCAGCACCCAACAAACAACTGGGGGACCCAGAACACCACTCTCCAATCTGCACAGACACATGGACTCAGAGAAGCTCCACACACCACACAGAAAGGTCAGATTTCACCTGGGATATGGTGAGGTCTCCTGTCCCGCAGAACAGAAACGCGCACACTGTGGGAACCGGGCTGCGAGAAAGCTGCTTCTGGAGAGTCCACAGATGTGGGGCAGGGCGTGATCTCTAAATGTGGAAGGGGACTCTCGGAACTGTTATCAGAAGGGAGCTCTAGAAAACAACTCATTTTGATCTGAGGCAGAAGGATAGCCTGGGAGTTATTACAGTATCCCGGCTGCTCGAATCCCACAAACCAGTATTGAGAACCACAGAGTAGCAGGATCTAAGCACAGACTAGAAAGATCCTGTGCTTAGTCTCAGAGGTCAATTCCAAAACACTGCCACCCAGTGGATGACTCACAAATGAACTCTAGCATAATCACAAAAGAATAAAGAGATTAAGACACACCTCAGCAGTGGAACACAGGGAACTGCATACCCTCCTGACTGGGAAACAGGAGTGCCAAGCAGAACAATAGTGGAAGTGAATGACCACCACTACTGCTCTTCTATTTTTTTCTTTTTCTTTTATTTATTTATTTTTTTATTTTTGCATATTTTAGTTAAAAAACTATTTTTTTTTCTTTTCTCCTCAATTGATTTTACCTTTTTAATTATTACATTTTTGTTTTCAACTAGTATTATTACTACTACTATTTTACCTTTTTGGGGAAAAAAACACACAAGTGTCATTTTGTTTTCTCTTTATTTTGCTTTGGGATTAGAGTTCTACATTCTATTTTCATCTTTCCTTTAGCATAATTTTACTCTATCTCAACTCTACCCTTATGCCAACACTCTCCTTCTAACTTTCCCCCTTTTGTTGTCTTGTTTTTCTTTCTCTTTTCCAATGTTAGATTCTCCCTATTCTTTCTCTTTACCTGGTTAAAATTTCACCCCACTTATATATCTAATTTCAAATCCCCTACTCCAAGTCCATACAAACCTCTCTCTTCTTGTCTTCACTATCCAAAAAGTTGTTTTTCTCTATGTCCTTTTATTGCCGTTTACCTGAACACTGATTATATAGATTTTTTTGTACTTTTTTGTGAGATTGTTTTAGCTAATTCTACTTGTTTTATTTTGCTTTTTGTTTGCTTTCTTTTGGTTTGTTTTTTACCTTTCTTTTCCCTCGCCTCCCCTGATATTAGTTCTTATTTGTAGTTTGTATTAATCTTCAGGTACTTGTTGCTGGCATTTGTTGGGAATAGTGGCTGTTCTATTGACTTTTCTCCTCATATCTATAATTCTCTCTTATTCTCTTTCTTTAACTCTGACTTTTTTTTTCTTTCTCTTTTTCTTCTTTCCTTTTTATTTTTTTTATTTTTTATTTATTTTTTATTTTTTTCTCCCTTCTCCCAATTTGATTTTGGCACTTCTTTCTTAGGATACATTTGTTTCAAATGCTTGGGGATTGCTGTGCAGGGACACCTGGTGTGGCATGGCGAGGCAGAGTGTACATGGTTCCCAAGAATTGGTCTGCAATCCTTCCTGCTTCTTGGAGGCCACTCAGCAGAGCACCATGGACGGTGGCTGGGTAGTTACGGATTGTGTGTTCTCCAGCAAAGAAGAGTCATGGAATTGGCTGTGGGGCACCTGGAACTGAGGGGCCAGCAGTGATTTGCTGAGCCATTAAATCATAGTCATTCCCAGATGATCCTGTAGCCACACAGGAATAGGAGCCCCAGGCCCAGGGATCAGCACGCCAATGAGACACCACAATTTCCTTGGGCTGGGGCACTGCACTGCTACCAAAAATCCCTTTGAGAATGGCCAGGCCTGGCTTTGTCCAGAAGGTCATCCAGAAGGACAGCTGGAAGGTCGTTTGGCTGTCCAGTCTAATTAGCATATTATGCTTTTATTATAGGTATGTATAAAAGGCTAATATGGAAAGTGTCCACTTGGAAGTTCAACTGGGAGCTCAATCTCGCTATCATGTGTGCTGACCACCAGTGTGGAATGAAGGAAGCTGAAAGTCCCTGATAGGCCCTGATCCCTGGCCAGGTCTAGGGACCCTACCTGTGCATGAATTTTATGCACTGGGCCTCTAGTATATATACATGCTTATATATGCACATACTATCATGATATAATTTTTTAAATGTTCTTTAAAAGAAGCCTTTTCTGAACCTCTCCATCCTCTTACCTTGAGCCCCTATGTACTAACTGTATGTAATAGATTCCAAATATCTGCCCCCCTTCCCAGACTGGAAGGACCGTCTCTTTCATTGCTGCATCCCTGAAGCCAAGCCCAGTGTCTAGCACCTGATAAGTGCTTAGCACCTGTGGGAAAGGGTGGATGAATGCAATTACTAGGACAGACCAGATGAATGATTGGAATCGGGGCATAATTCTAGGAATAAGGACCAACAATAATAATATTGCTAACATAATAATAATGTTAATAATTATTACGGCATACCTGGAAACCTGAAGACCTTTATTTCTATAACCTGGATGTTACCAAGGCATGGTGGCTTTTACCTGTGGCATGCCTGCGGATTTATCCCTTACATTCCACTTATTATGCTAACCTTCTAAGCAGACCCTCCTCTTTATGCTTAAGTGACTGACAGAAATGAGTCTTTCTGTGCCTTCATCTATCTTAACTCTACCTCAGCATTCCCCATAACCCCTGTATCACCCCAAAACAGCTCTGCATCATCGTTAGTGAAAACTTCCCAACATTCTGCTTTGTCAAATTCTGCTTTTGTCCTAACACTTTACCCTCTGGAGCCAGGGTTCTCTTCCTGATCTTCTAGCTCCTCCAGAACCTGGCCTTAATGGCTCATCCCACATTAATTCCCACTCCTCCCCAGAGCTCACCATCCCACTTATTACACCTCTCCAGAGCTCACGATCCTCATTATTACATCACACTGAGCCTTACTTTCTATCTTTTATTACTCCAAACTCCCTTTCCCCAAAAAGACCAGAGCATACCCATGGCCTGAGAATATAGTTTCTTTTAAGATATCTACAAAGAAAATCATTTTCATTTATTTAATCAATAATTTGTTGCAATCTCTTCTAATTTTCTAATGTGCAAACAACCTCTCCATCTTAAAATTATTCCTAAATAGAATTTGCCTTAAGAAGTAGCATTTTATTTTCTTTATTTTCTTTATCAATGAATATAGCTTTTGATTTTATGGATTAATAAAATGAACCTATGTAAACTGTGCTTCTGAACAAATAATGGAAGAGGCTGCTATTTTACAAACAACACAATTAAAGAATTAATTTGATGAAGTATTGAGGGGTCTAATTATTTAATACACAAAAATTAGCCCCTGCCAAGAGCACTTTAAAAACGGGCATATACCAGGCATAATTACAAATTCTTTAGAAGAATCTATTTCTATACAATAGTTTAATTAGTTATTAGTAGACAGCACTGGCCACAATTTAAACCCAGCTTTTAATTTCATCCATGCTTTTTTTTCCCCGAGCAAATGTAAGTGTCTAATTGGGCTCAAATTAGTCCCCTTGAAGGAGCGAATTGGCTGCTTATCCCTGATTTTCAAGATTTAAGTGGTCTTATGCACCAGCAGTTAGCTTCCCACTAGCATCCTGCCTACAGATCCAAAGTTCTTTCCCAGAGTTGTCTCACAATGGGCAATCTTTAGTCAGATGACTAGTGGATACTTTAAATTATATTCATTTCTTTGGAGAAATCAGGGTAGTTCTTAAGAAAATTGAAGCCAAAACAGAGATATATTTACCTAAAGAGGAAAATTGGTACGGGCTTGGTTGATTCAGATAATTGCCTCAACTCTCTAGACTTTTCCAAAATGGCCTATTCTTCTATGTGTTTATAAAAAGTACTCATTTTCCCCCTTTATTTTAGTGGTGCAACCTATGCATTGACTTGGTGGCATTTACCAGTGAAATATTCAAGGGAGCAGTTTTCCAGTCATTGGATGGAATTATTGTCTCAGCTAACTGTAAGCTGCGGAAGATCTTCACTTTAAAATCCAAACCTCAAGACACTACTGATAAAGATGGTACGTTCAAATTGCTGTTAAGATTTTTAAATTCTCCAATACACTTTTAACATTAGACATATCTTTGGAGAGCATAATCCCCTGGTAGTGGTTTTAAATTTTATTTTATTGTGGAAAGAATGCTTAACATGAGATCTATCCTTTTAATAAATTTTAAGTATTCAGCTGTAGATAATTGTTGACTATGTATACAATATTGTACAGCAGACCTGTAGAGCTTATTCATCTCCGCTGAAACTGTGCCCGTCCTATATAACAAAACACTAATATACAAATCGACCGAACCACAGAATGACTGGTCACTCTGATTCACACTGACCACCAAAAGGCTGACACTCAATGCAGGAGCTGCCCTCTGGTGGTCAGTTTGCTCCCACAGGGGAAGTGCTGCTCAGCCAGAAGCCCTGAGCCAGGCTCATGTCTGGCAAGCATAGTGGCGGTGGCAGGAGCCTCTCCTGACTCTGCAGCAGGCAGACATCCCCCAAGGGCTCCCAGACTGCAAGAGGGTGCAGGCCAGCCTGAGGGACTCCCCCATGTGCATAAATTTTCATGCACTGGGCCTCTAATTGATTAATAACTCCCAACTATGATTCCTCTATGATTCCATGACTTTGGCTATTTTAGATATCTCATATAACTTGAATTACATAGTAACTGTTTCTCTGTAATTGGTTTATTTCACTTAGCATAAGTTTTCATGGTTCATCCATGTTGTAGCTTATGGCATTCTTCACATGTTTATTTTTGCTGTAGCTAAATGTTAAGAAGATGTTTTTTTATTTTTATAGTTATATTTTTTTGTTTATGATTGTACCTATCATCTGAATTAGTCATGGATTTTAGTTGTAAGCAACAGAATTCTCTCTAGGTAGCTGGAAAAAAAAATTATTTAAGAAAATTAGCTGGTTCATAGAATCTCAAGAAGATCCAGAAAGTCAGATTTAGAAGCTACAACCAAGTACACACTCAGCCCGTTTTACTTCCATAAATATTTTATTCAAATGTATTATATTTTATATTATAACTTTTATATGCATGTAGAAATATTCACAAATCAAGTGTTCAGCTTGAGGAATTGCAAAGTTAGTACATTTTTGTAACTACCACTCAGATTTAAAAAATATAGCACTCCAAGCATCCTAGAAGCTCTGCTTTTCTCCCCTCCCTATAATCACCCTCTTTTTTCTCCCAAAGGTAACTCTATTATAACTTCTTGCATCACAGATTAATTTCAACTTTACATAAATGGAATCATGTAATACATATTCTTTCATAAATACATTCTTTCTGAAAACATTCTGTTCAGGAGATTCATGCTGCTGATTTTCAGTACTGTATAGTGTACCATTGTAGAATATAGCTCAATTAATTTATTTTAGGCTATTTCAAATAATGCTGCTATAATCATTTCTCTTAGAGGATCTGTGTATGTGTTTCTTTGGATATTTATTGAGAAGCTAAATAAATATATACTTCAGCATTCTATTTTTTCTTATTGATTTTTTTAGAGTGAGAGAAGAAAGGAGGGGGAGAGAGAGAGAGAGACATCTATGTGAGAGCAAAAATTGAATTGGCTGCCTCTTGCCCACCCCCTATCAAGCATCAAGCCCACAATCCAGGCATGTGCCTGACCTGGAATCGACCTGGCAATCCCTCGGCACATGAGACAATGCCCAAGCAACTGAGCCAGACTCCAGGGTCATACTTCAGAATTATTAATTTTAGTTATGTTTTTTGAGTCTAGAGTGTTATTAGATTATTTTTATAGTTTCCATTCCTCAGCTGAAATTTTCTATGTTCTCATCTAATTTCTTAAATATATTAACCAAAATTATTTTAAAGGCCCTGGTTCATAATTTCAATATCTGGCTTTCCTGTAGATCTGTTTTTATTGCCTGTTTTTCTCTTGGTCTTATCTCTTGGTAATATCTGGTAAATTTTAAGTAAATACTGGACAGAAACAAATATTATGAGACTCTTACTGTATTGTCCTCCTCTAGAAATAAAGAACCAAAAATATAAAACAAAAAAGAAGCCGAAATGACTAAAAGCAAGGTGGAAATGTTTAAAATATTAGAAGTTAGTCCAAGAAGTCCACCATCAGAGCAATAAGATTCCAAGATGAGAGACTGAAGAAAACAGAAGAGATGAAATATAAGCTTTCCCAAAATTGAAGACCAGGTGTCTTCAAATTGACTTAGCTCATTAAAACAAAAGAGACTTATCATTGTGTAATTTCAGAGCAGGAGGTAAAAAGAATATCTTTTTAGCTTCTAGAATTGTTTTAAAATTTAAGTTACATACAGAGGATTAGGAATAAGAATGATGTATGACATCTGACTTCATTCAGTAACATTTATATGATAGAAGACCTTGAAACTATACCTTCAACAGTCTAAGGAAAAATAATATTCAGCTTAGAATTCTGTACCCATTCAGTTTATCAGTTAAATGAGTACAGAAAAAAAGATATTTGCAGACATACAAGGTCTCAAGGCATATGTCCCATTACCCCCCCCCATAAACTTCTATCACTCAAGCTAAGAAGTGCTGCCTAATCCTTTGTTTTTCTGTTTATTCAATGGATATAATAGAAAGTGAATTACTAAAACCTTAAAATAACAATTAACTAATTTTTCACTTTCCTAGAAGAATGACTTATGCTAGACAACTAGTAAAGCAGCTGATTTAACTTAGTTTATTACTTTTATGGCTCCTGAGGGGGCATGAAGTGGCATTTTTAGGTATTTGCATGACTAAATTAATGACTAACTTGTATTGTTCTGCATTTTTAAAAAACCAGAAGATGTATAGATAGGTAAGAGAAAAAGGAGAGAAAAGAGAACACAGGTAAGAGCAAGTGATTGTCCATTAAACATAGATGTATGCTATGCAATGGTGACTTAACAGGACTCCCCAATTCAGTATTTTTTCTAAAGTATCAGTACTGGGAAAGGTGTGTTCTGTGTTTAGAGATACAAAAAAAGAGAATAATTAAAGGTATGATTTCATTCTGAGAGAACCTTGAGGGAATGGGTTTGGTCTCCATATTTTTATCTCTCCCACATAAACTGACTTCAGTAACCTGTCATAAGTGTTTCATGAATTAATGAAGTAGGGTTGGCTAATTATTTTTTCATTCAATTATTCACTTACTGTCTGTATTCAATAAACTTTTATTGAGTGTCAAGCAATGTGAAGAAAATTATCTCTTCAAAGGCCACAGAAAAAACTAGAATCACTGATGTCTGCATTAACAGACTCAATGAGCAGAGAAAAGCCTTAGAGGTCATCTAAACCAATGTCTTAATTATACATGGGAAGAAAACCAGGCCCATTAATTATGAGGCATCTTATGTTGTTGAGATCACAGAGGTGGAACGTGAGGCCAAGTCTCTGACTAACTCTTCCTTCCCCGTAATATATGGCTTATTTTTCTTAATAACTAGAATGCTTTAGTGTTTTTAATAATTAATATTGTTGAGTATTTTCCTACCTCTATCTCCAGGTCAAGTGAGTACACATCAGATCCAATCTCATCAGTTTAAAGCTTCATTCCCACTCCTGCCTATTTGGGAACTGAATTCAAACTATCCTTGCCTAACAAACTACTTGTAGGACAAGAAAGAGATAAAATCTTAGCATTGCAGAGGTGCCCAGCAGCCAATAATAGATCCCACAAATATGGGTCATGAATATCTGTTTATCCAGATACAATTACTCAATTAAAATATCAATTTTATACCTAAATATTACAAATTATGATAGAACTTCACATCCCCAAAACTCTAAGGATAGCAATTCTATTTATAACAGCATCCAAAATAACTAAATATAAAGAAATAAATTTAACCAAGGGGATGAAAAACTTCACTGAAAACTATAAAACATTGCTAAAATAAATTAAAGATAATCCATATAAATGGAAAGACATTCTTTGTTCATGGGTTACAAGACAATTTTGTGAAGATGTCAGAATTACATAAAGGGATCTAAAGATTCAATACAGTCTCCCTCAAAATTTCAGTAGCCTTTTTTTCAGAAATGGAAAAGCTGATCTTCAAATTTAGAAGGAATTTTGAAGGGACTCAAATTGCCAAAAATAATCTTGAAAAAGAATAGCAAAGATGGAGCATTCACACTTTCAAATTTCAATATTTACCTAAGAGTTACAGTAATCAAAACAGTATAACACAATTATGATAGACATATAGACCAATAGATATAATTGAGCCCAGAAATGAACTCATACATTTATTTGATTTTGGTAAGGATACCAAGAACACTCAATGGGGAGAAAACAGTCTCTTCAACAGTGGTTCTGGGACATTTGAAACACCACATGCAAAAGAATGAGACTGGACCCCTACCTCACACCATATGTAAAAATTAACTCAAAATGGATCAGTGACCTAAATGTAAGAGTGGGCAAAAGTAGGTCCACAGTTGTAATTCAAATAATATAATAGTAATCAAGAATAATACAAGAATAAACTCTGTGTTTCATGTACTCACAATTGTAAATCTATTTTTGTCCTCCACCCCCATAAGAACTAATAGGGGGAAAAAAAACTAATAGGAAAAAAAAATAGAGCTAAATCTTTAGTATCTTCAATTTGGCCAAGGATTCCTAAATATGACTAACACCAAAGCACCACAACAAACATTTTTAAATAGATAAATTGGACTTTAAAAGTTAAACTTTAGTACATCAAAGGAAACTATCAAATTGAAAAGCCTACAAAGTGGGAGAAAAATATTTGCAAGATACGATATATATTCTGGTTCTACATACAGGGAATGTATATTCTGATGTAATCTGGTATCTGGAATATGTAACTTGACTCTTCTAATTCAACAAAAACACACACAACCCAATTGAAAAAATGGTCAAAGGTCTTGAATAAACATTTTTCCAAAGGAGATATACAAATGGATGACAAACACATGAAAAGACGCTTAACATCATTAGTCATTAAGGAAATGTTACACCTCTTTACACTCACTGGGATGATATAATGATTTTTAATGGAAAGTAAGTGTTGGCAAGGGTATGGAGAAACTGGAACCCTTGCACATTACTAATGGGAACACATAATGGTTCTCTTACTGTGAAAATAGTTGCTGTAGTTCCTAAAATACATAAGCATAGATTACTATATGACCCTGCAATTCCACTCTGCAGTATATACTAAAAAGAAGGGTAAACAGATACATGTACATGTATGTTAATAGCAGCATTATTCAAAATAGCCAGAATGTGGAAACAGCCCAAATGTTTATTAAGCAATAACTGGATAAACAAAATGTGGTATGTGGTATACATGCAGACACCAAATGTCCAAAGTAGATAAATCTGTAGAGATAGAATTCAGATTTGTGGTTGTCAGGGACTGAGGGTTGGAGGGCATGGCAAGAGCTAATTAAGGGGTGTGGGATTTTACTTTGGAATGATAGAAATGTTTTGGAGGTATAGAGAGGTGGTGGTTGCCCACCATTGTGAGTTTGCTAAATGCCACTGAATCATCCACTTTAAAATGCTTAATTTTATATGAATGTGAATTTCTCCTCAATAAATTAGTTTTTAAAAAACTCAAAGGGATTCATTCAGGATAGCTAAGTTTTTGTTATAATCCAGGTTTATTTATCCCTATAAATATCAAGACCTTCCTAATATATAAAAACCCTGGGTCTTAACAACTGGAGATGACCGAGGCTCAACCAACTGGAAGTCAGTCCTGCAGGCACGGTGCCCCAGCACTGACTGTTAAGGAGCCTGCGAATAAGGGCCAGAGAGAGGCCTGAAGAGAGAAGTAGGAGCTGATCTGTTGCTTCTGTGGCAGCTTTTGGTCAGCACTTGCCTCTCTCTTTCTCTCCCAGTCTGGCCAGCAATCGTGCCTCCATTTCTTTTCAGGCCTCTACTGGGGCTGTTGATCAGCCCGGCCTTCTGATCAGGCCCCATTGATAGGTCCAGGACACTGACTGGCATAGAAACCAACCAATCAGAACCAAATTGGCTGGCAGCGGAGGGCAGTTGGGGGCAAGATCAGGCTGTCAGGGGAGGGTCATTGGGGGCAAGATTAGGCCAGTAGGGGAGGGCAGTTGGGGGCAACCAGGCCAGCAAGGGTAGGGCAGTTGTGGGCAATCTCAGGCTGGCAGGGAGGAGCCATTGAGGGTGAGATCAGGCTGGCAGGGCAGGGCTGTTGGGGGCAACTAGCCTAGCAAGGGGAGGACAGTTAGGGATGAGATCAGACTAGCAGGGGAAGACAGTTGGGAGCAAGATCAGGCAGGCAGAGGCAGTTAGGGGTGATCAAGCAGGCAGGCAGGTGAGCAGTTAAGGACTCAGTAGTCCCAAAATGAGAGAGGGATGTCCAATTGGAGAGGGTGCAGGCTGGGCTGAGGGAACCCCCGCTTCATGCATGAATTTCCTACACCAGGCCACTAGTTATTATAAAAAACACATACTTGTGGTGATTTTTGTCAACAATGTAATGAAAATTTTTACATAAGTATTTGTCTGTTATTCTCTATAATAAAGAGTAATATGCTAATTAGACCAAATAACAGAACCACCATCCGGACAACTTTCCAGATGAAGCCAAGGCTATGAGGACCAGCCAAGACTACAAGGAGCTGTGAGGCCTGAGCCCCTTGTATGAATTTTGTGCATCAGGCCTCTAGTTAATAATAAACACTTATGTGACACTTTTTATGTAACAGGGACTATTTTTAGCCCCTTCATCACAATAACCATATAAGGTGAATATTTTTATATCCATGTTTTAAAGATAAGGAGAGTAGGACACAACAAGATAAACTACTCTGCTAGAGCCACACAGCTAATAAGTGGTAGAGTTAGAATATGACCCCAGGACCTCTTGCTCCTGTTACTGTTAACCCTTATAGTATACTGCATAATAATATCTTTCTCAGTATACAGTAAACTTCATATATGCAGACACCAAATTTTGAATCTATGCCAGGCCTAGAGAAAAATCTAACAATTATATGGTAAGTGAATGAATGAACAAACAAAAAGTAAACTGACTTTGTATCAATATTTTCATAGACTAAGTGTTTATAAACACTAAAATTCATATGTTGACACTTAATCCCCAAAGTGACAGTATTTGGAGGAGGGCCTTTTGTCAGTCATTAGTTCATGAGGGTGGAGCACTCATGAATAGGATAGTATCCTTATAAATGAGGCCCCAGAGAGTTCCCTCACCTCATCTGCCATGTGAAGGTATAGCAAGAAGATGGTCATCTCTGAATCAGGAATAGGACACTCCCCAGACACCAATCTGCTGGTGCCTGGATCTTGGACTTAGCTTCTGCAGGCTGAGAAATTAATTTCTGTGAGGAATTAATTTCTATTTTTAAAAATATATTTCATTGATTTTTTACAGAGACGAAGGGAGAGAGAGAGATAGAAACATCAATCAGCTGCCTCCTGCACACCCCACACTGGGGATGTGCCCGAAACCAAGGTATGTGCCCTTGACCCGAATCAAACCTGGGACCTTTCCGTCTGCAGGCTGACGCTCTATCCACTGAGCCAAACCAGTTTCGGCGAGGAATTAATTTCTGTTGCTTATAAGCCACTCAACTTACCATATTCTTTTATAACAGACCCAATAAACTAACACAAATATTTTGGCAGTTAGAGACGTTTGTGTATTCTGCTTGTCTCTCCCTGATGTTTTAGAGAGGTGAGATTTTATATAAATAAGGCACTGTGCTAGCCACTGAAGGTTATCTCCATATTAATAAGATTAATCTAATTGATTATGGGACCAGTAAACTACTATAAAATTAATCCTTACTTAAACTATATGAATTAGAAGAAGCCATGACCAAAACAGATACATAAATCTCCCTATTTTACAAAGGAGATGATTTTTAATGTATAAAGTACTTTATATATTTATTAAAATTGATGACTTAATTTTTAAAGCTAGTTAAGATACTCGTCAAAGTTATTACACACCTACAGAATGGTTCACTTTCTGGTGTCTTTATAGCAAACAGAATTACAAGGTCACTCAAACATCCTAATGATACATTGACTTATACTGGGAGCAAAGACATAAAAAATAAATAAAAACAAAGACACCATCTGGTTGTGTTTGGATACTGCATGAGCAAATCTGGCAGCTTTCTCATAGCCTTCCCTTTCATGTACCATTTGTCATACTGAGCTGACCATTCCAGCCAGCATTATGTTCTTTCAGATTTGTTTTAAAAATCTAAAGTATTTTAACAAAAGCAATTTAAACTCAACTATATCATTTCTCAGACATTAATCAAGCAGTCTGGAAACAAAATCTATTCCAGAAGATAGAACTTATCTGGAGGAACAATGCAGGCAGGCCCTGGCCTCATAGTATCTGATTGCTGGCCTGATTTGTTATTTGCTATGTAGGGAGAAAGTTGTGATAGCCAAATAAAATGTGTATGGAGTACTGCTTCTTAGGATGTAGCTGGACAAAGAACAACCAAAGAGGGCTTGGCAGCTATGTTTCATCTGGGTCAGCTGTTATTAAGGGCTTTTGTCCATGAGTACTTATTGAGCATCCTCTTTGAACCAGATGCAGCACTAAATATACAGTAGGATTATCCCTCCATTCTCTTCCATGCTGGCAAGACTTTGACAGAATTGTCTTACTTTCAGTTCCTAGAATGCATCAGAGTCCTTTTGGCTTCATTCTTCAAAGGCTCTGTTCCCTTTATCTGAATGACCCACTCCCACCCCATTTCACCAGGCCATTTTCTATTTTATCCTTTGATTCAGGTTAAATGTCTCTTTATCAGAGATTTTCACTGACACCCTATACTGGTAGATTTCCCATTACCTCTTTCATAACACCTTAAACTTTACCTTCAGAGCACTTAACAACTATAATTAAATAGTTATTTCCCTATAATTAGTTTCTCTGCTAGGTGTAAACTTCAAGAAGGCCAGGACAGAATTACTCTGAGTCACGACTAGATTCCCAGCCACTACATGAGGCTTTGACGCAGAATAGAGGCTCAATAAGTGTTTGTTGAATGAGTAAATGAATGGATGCAGACAGACCATGCCCTCTAGGTTTATCAGAACATCCAACAACTAGGGCATAGTGTGCTTTCACAAAAATGAAACTAAAGCCCTTTTCCATGTATTGTCTACAAAGTCTCAAAGAAAGTTTAGGAGTTAGTAGTTGCTAAATTAAATGGTATTAATGATTAGTCTTTATATTAAATTAATAAACCAATAGTTTTTTATCTCTCCTTTTATTGAAGGTTTTATACTGCCAAGAGTTTTTCTCAAATAATAATCCAGTAAATAGTGAAACAGTCCTGGGTATGAAGAGAGAGTAGATATAGAGAAAGAGAAGGTGACACAGAGTGGATTTGAGTCTTTTAATGTGAAATCTGATTTGCATGTCAACCATGTTCCTGTAAAATTCAGATTGCCTATGTTAACGTGGTTAGTGTTTACTTAGGATGGTTTTTGAGGGATGATTGGTTGAATTATTCTTACTACTCACATTCACATATTTACAAGCAAATTTTTGTACTATATTCTAAGATATATATAAAGAAGAAAATAAAAACTATACTTAAGCTAACCATCAAAATTTACTTTACATTTGGGGATATTTCCTTGTCTTTTTGCCATTTGTACACTTTACTGATTTTCTACAGTTGAGACAAAGTTTAATATATATAATTTTCATTTTTTAATCTTCACCTAAGAATTATTTTTATTGATTTGAGAGAAGAGGGGAAAGGAGAGACCGAGAGAGAGAATATCAAACCTACAACCGTTTAGTGTACAGGATAACGCTCCAATCAACTGAGTCATCCAGTCAGGGCATTTAACTTTTTATCTTGAGTCTTGGCCATATCATTAAGCCATCTTCATAAATACAATTTCTTGTGACTCTACTGGAAATCCAAGCTGTTTATTTTTCAGAAATTATAAACATATATTTACATAAACTTTTGTCTGAGTCTTTTATTTTTTTATTTTAGGATAGATTCATAAAGTGAAATTACTGAGTAAAATGTCATCTACATTTTAAAGGCTTTTGATACATGTAGTAAAGTTGTTTTTTTAATGTTAAGGCCAATTTAATTCCTACTTGCTACATATGACAAGGCTTAAAACCTTTGCTATATAAAAGGTCATACAAATAAATTAGAAAAAATATACTAATAGTAAAATAGGTTAAGAATGTAATCAGAAAATTTGCTAAAACTAAAATTTATATATTCATATAAATATATATGAACAATATCAAATCTCATTAGGAATACAAATTATAATACAAATACTATATTAATTATAGCTTTTCCTTTGAAAATATTTAAAGATAAGATGTTAACATTAGGAGAAGCTGAGTAAATGGCATAGAGGAACTCTGTACTATTTTGATAACTTTTCTATAGATCTAAAATTATTTCAAAATAAAAAGTAAAAAATTTCATTTGTTCCTAAGTAGCTGTAGTGCTTATTCAGTAACATTATTGTACTTAATGATCTCGTGTAAAAGAGCCAGTGAAGTCTCAGAAACCTTCAATGAAGTATACCTAAGTAGCTCTTCTCTCAAGGTACATTCTAGTATTAAAAACAAATGTAAGCTATTTCCAGTGAATGCTCTTACTTATTCCACAAGTCTCTGAACCTACTCCATATGTTATATACTCTCTCATTTAATCTTTTCCTAGAAAATAAACAATAAAATTATCAGGCTCATTTTATAGATGAGAAAGCCAAGGATATGAGGTTGAGCAATGCATCCAAAATCATAGTCTATAATGATTTAATTGGTTTCATTTATAAGATCTATCCATTTGGCAGAAATGGCTTACATTTGGGGACTGAATGTTTGTCTTTATTTCCAGGTGGTTATGGTGTAACTTTTCCAACAGATGAGCCTACAGACGTTATTCCACGGAGCTGCCAACTAACGACAGATGTTCCACAAGTCACACAGCTGCTAAACATGACCAAACTCCGCCAAACTATAATAAAACTCGGAGGTCATCCTCTAAGCTCAGCAGAATCAGGTATGCACTAGGCACCTAAATTACAAGCATAATTATTTGTAAGACCAAAAGAAAATAGAACAAGCAACCTTACAATTAATCTTTATAGCTTGAAGATAAATACTACACTTCAGCATTGACCTATGTCAGTGAAATATTATTTTAAATTTCTTTTTAGCAACTAAAATTTTCCTGGATTTTTTACATAATAAATCAAAACATCCTCAATTATTCCTCTCCTTTTCCTACATGCTGCTATTTATACCTCCTAAACATCTCTTAAATCTGTCTATTCTGTCTTGTTTTTCATTCATTGTTCTGGTCCCCAGTGTCATTCATCTTAGTCTCCCAGTTAACCTCCGCATTGCTGTAAGAACTCTCTTTCTGATAATAGAAATATGATTTTGTCACTCTAATTAAAGACTTTTTAAATAAAATGCCTTCCTGACTATCTTAGAAAGCATTGTGAAAAGACCCTTGAGAACGCACACAAAGCCAGCCTCCCCTATCCCAAATCTACAGCACAGTTTTCTTTCCAGACACCTTTCTCTCACGCCCCATGTGTGATCTCCTGATCATTCTGTGGGCTTTCACATGTTCATATTTGGGGATTGCTGTTTCATTGACCTAAAATGCTTCAAAGCTTGTCTTTCTGCTTGGAAAAACTCCTCATTTATCTTTCTAGACCAGTGGCTCCCAATCATTTTTAGCCATGCCCCATATAAGCATCTCTAAAATCCTGATGCTCCCCATGACATATAATTCATATTATTCAAAAAGTGAACTCCTATTCACATGGAGGAGGCCTACAAGACCATTAACTTGGTCTAAA
Source organism: Lasiurus cinereus (assembly GCA_011751065.1). Classification (NCBI taxonomy): domain Eukaryota; kingdom Metazoa; phylum Chordata; class Mammalia; order Chiroptera; family Vespertilionidae; genus Lasiurus; species Lasiurus cinereus. The sequence goes on from JAAGEH010000020.1 coordinate 13,514,383, forward strand.
CAAGCTTCCAAAGAACATGGCATCCATGAAAGAGAAAAATAAAAGAACGAAAGGACAGTTGAAATACTGAGGAAGAAATCACTAAGAAATTGTTAAAAAATAATAATATGAAATGATATAAAAATAGCAAATAAAGTTTCAAAACATATAACAAAGAACTGAAATGCATAAATATGTCACAATATATATTTATATACTATATATGAGGCCCCTAGAACCATAAGAAATGCAAAACATTCACTGTTAATAACTCATTCTCGAAATGACCTCTTAAAAATCAAATTGCCCCTCTGTGGTATATGTGCCCCACATTGGGAACCACTGTTCTCTTTCCAAGACTTTCCCCCTTTTCTTTTTCTTACTTTCTTTTTTTGCAGTACTTTTTCATATGTCTGTATTCCCCAATAAAGTATGACTTTCTCATTCTTCTATTTCTCTAGCTTCTAACACAGCACTTGCTGATTACCCCGGGCCAGGTGCTGCAGATTCAAATTACAAAAGGCCAGTCAGAAAACATAAATAAATAGTGACCTGGATGCCTGGATATTTGACACATAGAAACATTTTCTACTTCAAAAGTGAGCCTTATTAGGAATGGAGGAGAATTAGGGAAGAGGGTTGAGATAGCGCATCAAAGACATGGTTCTCTACTATTAAAGAGTAACATTACTATGCAAATGATACACAGTTGGTGAAGAATTAACACTGAGCCCCTTTGAGGGAGTTGTAGGGAGTGGTGAGGGCTGCAGCAAACTAGAAGCTCATTGTTGCTGGAGAAGGGGAAACTGCAGTTTAGTTCTGGCCCAGTGCTGCCTTGCTGGAATGCAGGCCCAGTCTTAGAGTTCTTCCTTTTTCTCCCCAAGAATGTTATCCCAATGTTTATGAGAAACCTCCAAATTTAAAATATTATCAACAGTCTAAATTTTTTGGTAAGCCTATCAAACAATGGCAATGCATGCCAATTCTCTGTCCCTGCAACCAAATGAATGAATAGTGCTCTACAAATCAAGAAGCATCACATTATTTAGATGAGTTGTTTTCAACCTCCAGTATTTTATAATCACCTGAGATGTTTTAAAAATAACTAATAGAAAAAAATTTTATTATAATGTTTATGCTTCACTCCAAGAGATTCTGATTTAATTGGCCTGGGATGAATTTTTTAAGTTCCCCCAACAATTCTAAGGTGCAAGGTTGAGAACCACTGGGTCACTTATCCCACAAAGGTCACATGGTTTAGATGACACTCATAAACACTGGAGTGATGCAGAGGAGGTGAAATGGTCCTAATAGGGCACTTGTAAAGGAAGTAGATTTTGAAAGTATTCAGTAAATTATTGTATAGGTGTTTATAATGAGTAAATAAATGTAAGATTTATAGATGTGAGAGATGGTAGAGCATACTTCATGGAAGAGTTTCTTGAGGGATTGCTAGGAGGAATAGCCTGAGTGGGAAGAATGGCTATGTTGGGAACAAGAAGAGTATGCCTAATGTTCCTAAAGTAGAGAAATGATAAACTTATTTTTAGGAAGTTGAAGTTGATATCAGGATTCAATATGAATTTATAAGTTAAGTGAGACCAGAGATTAAGGATTACAACTAAAATGTCTTTGCAGCAAGTGTCTGTGAAAGTGGGACATAATGACCCTGAGAGGAACTGCAGGGATAAACTGGCAGGACTTTGTGATTCTCACATAACAGGTGGGGAAGGGAGAGTGGTCAAAGTTTGAGAGGTCAACATAGAAATAGGAAAAGGAGATACCCAGGATGACATGAATGAGCTGCAAAAATGGATTCAGTTTTACTCTGTATTTATCCTATGTTCATTTAGTCTGATGAATTTCTAATATATCATCAGCACTAAAGAATTGGGGTTAACGTTATAACTTTTCCAGTAAACACTGGCAGAAGACCATATGTAAATAGACACTACATTGTTAAGCCCTTTACTATTTCTGACGTACAGAACAGTAGAGAGAATATATAATGAACGCCCATATCTCTATCACCTGCTTCTACAATTACCAACTTTGGGCAGAATTCTTTATAACAATGAAGGTATAATAGTGAGAATTTACACATTTATTATTTGCACTGTCTTCAGATGGGTGGGTTGGAGAAAGATATATACAATCCATTTCCATTACATAACATTTAGAAAAGATATGAAAGGATGAAAAAGATCCCACTACCCAGACAGCCACTTTAAACACATTGAGTTAAAATTCAATCTTAATGGAAGATTTGCCACAGAATGAAATAAGTAAGAGTATTTTCTATAAGCAAACAAACTATGTGCATCTAATAGGCTGTGATAGTTTTCAGTAATAGAAATCATTAAGTTGTAAAGCCTATCAGATAATTTTATGCAATTGTAAATGCTATTTGTCTCCTCTGTATCTCAATGTTTTAAGAATTAATTATGTCTTTAAAAGAGAATGTAAGTCTATAACCAAATATTTTAAGTGTCTTTTTTATTTAAAGTTCAAGAATTCATGATGCCTGAGATTAAAAAGGAATTTGAATAAATATTAATTGCATCATTAAATCAAAATTAAACAGAAACTTTTTCATAGGCCATATTTGATCCCAACTTATAGAAGAAGATGTTAGTTCATATTTTGAAAATTTCACTAATGGGCTTCTCAATGCATAATTTGAGTCATATATACAAAAAATTAATGATCATATAATAGCATATTTCTTCTGTCCTGTGAATCCCAATTATACTTAATATTCATTTATAGTCATAGAGATTATTATTATTTCTCTTAAGTAAATCTCATTGCAGATGTATGGCAGCTGAGATTACATGAACATATATTGAACTTTGTGGCTCTCTTTTTACAAGTAATATTTTTTAATGGTTATAAAGATGCTTAAGGAACTTAGTGCAAATTACAATCACATAAAAAGGGAAATAGAGGCCATGAGCCTATAAATAATTTTCAATTGCTAATTTTGACATGTGTGGGCTTTGAAATTAGATGAATATAATAATAATAATTTTGTTCTCTGTGTAAGATATTTTATCTGAAAAATGTAGCTTATGAATAGTGCCTAAGGACAGACTTTTTAATCACAGAAAAGCGAGAAGATATTTCTTTATATGAGCTAGGTATTTTTTGTGTCTTTCTAAAAAAAAATGGACTCCTGCTGAGATTTGAATTGCATGCGAACTGACTGTGTTTTTGTAATTGACTGTGCAGTACTCATGTAAATTATATTTTATTATAAATGCACATATTGAGAGATCGCTTATGAAGCTGCTGCAGGAAGAAGTAGGAGTTTCCTATGGATGCTTTCCAGCATGTTTGCCCAAGCAAAAAAGGAAACATTTAGCCCAGCCTGGCCACTGTGGCTCAGAGGTTGAGCATCAACCTCAGAACCAGGAGTTCACAGTTTGATTCCTGGTCAGGGCTCTATTGCTCAGTAGGGAGTGTACAGAAAGCAGCCAATCATGATTCTTATTATTGATGTTTCTCTCTCTCTCTCTCTCTCTTTCTTCCCCTCTCTCTTTCTCTCTCTCTCTCCCTTCCTTCCTCTCTGGGAAGACGGGTGAGGGCATGTACTGGGGGGTGGGGAGGGCAATAGGGAAAAAACAAAAATAAAATAAACTTTAAAAAATACAAATATTTTTATTATTTTTTAAATAAATCTCTATTATTCAGATTATTATAATTGTTCCTCTTTTTACCACCCATACCTCCCCTCCACCTGGTTCCTAATCCACCCTCTGCCCTTACCCCCTCCCCGGTCCTCATCTATAGGTGTACAATTTTTGTCCAGTCTCTTCCTGCACCCCCATACGCTTTTCCCCTGAGAATTATCAGTTCCCTTCCTTTCTATTCTCAGGATTCTATTATATTCATCAGTTTATTCTGTTCACATTTTTTATTCATTTGATTTTTAGAATCACTTCTTGATAGATATGTATCTGTTGTTCATAATTTTTATCTTTAACTTTTTCTTTTTCCTCTTCTTAAAGAATACCTTTCAGCATTTCATATAATGCTGGTTTGGCATTGATGAACTCCTTTAGCTTTTTGTTAGCTGTGAAGCTCTTTATCTGACCTTCATTTCTAAATGATAGCTTTGCTGGGTAGAATAATCTTGGTTGTAGGTTCTTGCTCTTCATCACTTAGAATATTTCTTGTCATTCCCTCTGGCCTGCACAGTTTCTGTTGAGAAATCAGCTAACAATCATATGGGTGCTCTCTTGCTTCTTTTAATATTCTCTCTGTCTTTTGCTCTTGGCATTTTAATTATGATGTGTCTTGGTGTGGTTCTCTTTGGATTCCTTTTGTTTGGGGTTCTGTGCACTTCCTGTACTTGTAAGTCTATTTCTTTCACCAGGTGGGGGGAGTTTTCAGTCATTATTTATTCAAATAGGTTTTCAGTATCTTGCTCTCTCTCTTCATATGGCACCTCCATAATTCTGATGTTGGGATGCTTGAAGTTGTCCCAGAGGCTCCTTACACTATCTTCATATTTTTGGATTCTTTTTTCTTTTTTCTTTTCCAGTTGGGTGTTTTTTACTTCTTTGTATTTCAAACCTTTGACTTGATTCTTGCATTCCTCTAGTCTCCTGTTAGGTCTCTGTACAATATTTTTTATTTCAGTCAGTGTATGTTTAATTTCTAGTTGGTCCTTTTTCATATCCTCTTGGGTCTCACTAAATTTATCAGCCTTTTCTAGAAAATTCTTGAAAAACCTATAACTGTGGTTTTGAACTCTATATCCAGTCGTTTGCTTTCCTTCATTTCTTTCATTTGTGACCTGTTTCTTTGTCTCTACATTTTGGCTGCTTCCCTAAGTTGGTAGAGTAGCCTTGTGTACTAGGTGTACAATAGGGCCCAGTGGCTCAGCCTCCCCAGTTACTAGAGGTGGACACTCTTGGTGCACCCCTTTGTGGGCTGTGTGCACAGTCTTGTTGTAGTTAAGTCTTGATTGTTGTTGGTATCGCTGTGAGGATCAGCTGTGTCTATGCTGGGAGAACTTCTGTGCTGAAGACACCCTTTTTAGATAAGACTTACAAAAGCTTCTGTGCTCAGCTTGGATGGGGTGGAGTCTCAGGGCAGAGGAGACAGCATTGGTTTCCTGTCAGCCCTGCCCTCAGAGGCCCCAGGGTCTCAGGGTCTCCCAGTAATCGCTGCAAGCACCTCTGAGAGAAAGCTGCTTTTGAGTTTTGCCTGCTGCCAGACAGTCCAGTTTCTCCCCAGGTGAGTCTGGGTCCCCAGAGTCTTACCCAGAACTGGAGTTCAGGGCCATCAGGAGCTTTTGTCTCCCTCTTGGTTGAGAAAGCCAGCCACTACTCAGTTGCTAGCCCTCTCTGCACACACACATACCTTGGTATCTCTGCCTTTCACAGTTCCTCTGAGTCTCAGTGTGCTTTTCTCTTTCCTGACAGTCCAGTTTCTCCCCATATGAGTCTGGGTTCCCAGAGTCTTACCCAGAACTGGAGTTCAGAGCCATCAGGAACTTTTGTCTCCCTTCCCATTGAGAAAGCCAGTCATGTACTCAGTTGTCAACCCTCTCCGTGCATGTTATCTCGGTACCTCTGCCTTCTGCAGCTTCTCTGAGTCTCAATGTGCTTTTCTCGTTCCTTCTAGTTGTAGAATTTCCACTCATCCAACCTTCCTGTGGTTCTGGATGCTGTCCGTTTTGTCTTTTAGTTGTAGATTTGAAATTGTTGTGTGAGGCAGCAGTTAGGTGTTTAGTTGGTCCTTTTTCATCTCCATGCCGCCATCCTGGTTTCTCCACAAATATATTTTTAAAAGAAACATTGAAACTTCTGTTTTAGAGTACTTTTTATTCAATATCTTATAATTTAATCAAAAGGATTTAACAAAATTAATAAAATAATTATATTTCGATAAAACCAGTGTTACCACACATTTGTACTGTTCACTTGTTCACTTTGTTAGTCTGCAGATGACTGTAGACCTGATTATCCCATTTTCATTAATGGGACCCCAGTTTCACTGAACCAAAGAATCAGGTCTGGTTATTGAAGTTGATCATTTTCTTTTAATGACAAGATGTGATAATCCACTAAGCACAAATCAAAACTAATAATTTACTTAAAAATTAGGAGGCAGTTCTCTCAACCACCCTTCTTTTCACAGCAGCAATTTCATTGGACTTTTGCTCCTTTTAAATAAGAAGCATCCCTATTTCCTAGTACAACCACAAATAGGTGAATTAATGCATCTAGCAAAACCAGGAATCATCATCTAACTGTAGTTGATATTACTGAGGTTCTTATTAAAATGTCTTCGTGGATTCCACATTATGAAAGTAAAATTTAAGTAAAAAAATCTACTGTAAAGTAAAATCTAAAAACAAAAAAGGAGTAAGATTCTGACTTCAGGAAAAAACAAGACACTTTTTATTTTTATTCTTTTCTAAACTAAGACCTTTGGTAAACCTTGTTTTAGGATTATTGGTTATAGAGATGCCACAATTTCTGGTTGCAATGTTTGATCCTAATTCAGAGTAAATTCAGCCACCTCTTACATTTGAAATGTATATTTTCTTTTTCTTTCTTTAGTAAAAATGAGGCATAATTAATCACATTCTTTCATTAAAAATTTTTAGATGTGCAAGGAAGTTAGTATGGATAGTGATCCAGTGTCTGTAATAGCACAAATCATTTATAGAGTCAATTTTAATTTTTCTGTGGTATTTTTGGCAAAAAAACTTTTATATGTAAGATATAATATTAAATATGAAAATACATTTAATCAGTTTGATAGTTGTGCTAATTTTGCAGGATTGACTTATTCCAACCTTTATATTTTTCCCATAGATATCTATTACAGCATTGCTTATAATAACAAAAACATAGAGACAAACTTTGTGCATAATAGGGAATTGATTAAATATGCACACAATGAGATATTATGTATGCAGATGTATAGATGAACCAATCTTCTTGTGATGGTATAGCAAGGTCTCTAAGCCATGCCAATCAGCAAATAATGGAGACAAAGAATGCTGTTTCTATATGATCCCAGTGATAGTGCTTATGGATGCATAAACACTTTTTGGGAAAACACCAGAAACTTAATTACCTTTAGGACAGGGATTAGTAGAGGCAGTAGAGGGAAGATAAGACTTTTATTTCTCATGTTATATTTTTATTAGAGAATTTTAATTTTCTAAATATATTCATATATTCATGATTATGTCAGCAGATGTATATTGCTACAATTATGAGGCATTTCTAATTTCTTCTGTATACTTTTCTCTTTTGAAAATCCAAGAATTATTAAATTAAAATATATTTATTTGTATCAATGTTTGCATTTAAAATACATAAGGGGTTGTTTTACAAGGTAAAGTGGCCATAGAAACCTAACAGTAAAACAATTCAATTTGGTTTATTTAATGAAATTAGCAGAAATCTTAGCAGATAGATAGATCATCAAAGATGAAATACTGGCTTCTCGGCATTTTAAATATTAAAAACCTTAAGGGTATTTTTTATCTTGTAAACATAACTTAGACCTTGTTGGTATTAAGTTTGAAAAGTAGAATATCCTGCCCATGTCAGAATACACTCTGAGAATGAAACCAAATAACCAAAATAAACCAGGATTTTCAAATTGTACTGCTAAGAAGGTTCCGATAGTCTCTTCTGGGAGCGATGCAACTGAAGGTGACCCTAGCACTGGCTGAATGCAATTCCCTCTGTTCCCTGAACAGTGCAATGCCATAGGCCTTGAGATGGCCAGTTCCTCTTGTTCTGTTGTCTTCTGAAGCAACTGAGACTCTACTTGCACCTCTGCTAGCTCTTCTGTCCTTCCTAGGTCTGAGATTCATTGGGGTAGTAGGTTGTGACAACTGTCAAGATTGTACTGTCCCTTTAAGGTACCACATGCCACCATTACTTACACAGCAGTCCTTTAGCACTTTATCCACCTCCTGTTTACTCAAATCTTCTCCACACTCTTCAGTCAACTGAGACAACCTACTTTATATAGCAGTCTCAACTGTTTACATTCACCATAGCAAAAAATCAGAATCAAATCCATCTATTCTGAATGTTTGCATAAGGATGCAAACAAAATCAGATGAATATGGAACAATGTATAAGTGAGGTTATCACATTTAGATGTAAAAATTTTCTATTTTTAAATAAATGTTAACACTAACCTGGCAAAAATAAATTAATTAACTAAATAAAATACATAATGGAAAGGGATCCAGAATTATTAGCAAAATAAAATCTTTAAGTATATAAATAAATATTAAATTTGTTTATTATTTAATAATGAAATATACTATGTGATAATTCATATTATATCAATATGAATTATGCTGACATACATTTTTACTAATAGTGAATATGGGACTAGAATCATCAATGACTTCCAATAACTCTCAAGACACTCTATAATATCACCCTATATTTTATTTTCATCACAGCACTTATCATTACCTGGTATTTTCTTGTTTACTTGTTTGCTTATTGCTGTCTCCCATTCTGGAATTGGAGCTTAAAAACTTCAGAATCTTCTTTATTGTAGTATCCCTAGCTCTTAGCTCAATGTTTTATATATCAGGAGCTCAGTAAGTTGGTTGATTAAGTGATCAAATTATTGAATCAAATACTGGCCAAATAATTTGAGCAGGTTAGTATATTAAACAACAAATCATCATCATTGTTTTCATCATTAAAGTTAACTTTAGTTTAGTTTTTACTGTGTTCCAACGACTAAACACTTTAGGGTAATAGTCAAGGTTCTCCAGATTATACATATATATATACATATATACATATACATATACGTATGCATCCTATATAATAAAAGGCTAATATGCAAGTTGATCTAAAAGCAGAACTACCAGTGGAACAACCAATCACTATGACGTGCACTGACCACCAGGGGACAGATGCTTAACTCAGGAGCTGCCCCCAGCCCGCAGGCCCCAAGGCAGGTGCCAGAGGGGCCTCCAGTTGACCTGCTGGTCACCCCACAAATAGGCCCTGATCGCTGGCCAGCCTAGGGACACTACCCATGCATGAATTTTGTGCATGGGGCCTCTAGTGTACATATATATATTCATATTCATATACATATACATATAACTTCCATCCTTTGGCTTAGAAATAGAAGTTTTCTACAACAGAAGAGGCTTCCCTGAAACTAATATTCTTAAAAGTAATAGTGAGAAATTGCATTATAATGGAGGGCAGTAGTTAAGAATGCATTGGTGAGGAGAAAATGGCGGCGGAGTAGACAGACGCGTCTGGAGCTTTGTTGCTGGGCAGAGGGAGAGAGAGCAGCTGAGAGTTGCACTGGGAGTGTTTGTTGGCAAGCTAGGAGTCAGTTGTCCTCCAGGGGAAGGCGGGGAACTGCTGGAAGGGGCTCTCCCGGCCAGGCAGCCCCACTGCCACGGGGTTTTTGTCGGCCGGAGCCACCAGCGCGAACGCGGAGCCCGAGCCATCTTGCAGTGGGAGGTGGATGTCTGCGGCGCTCTGAAGCCTTCGGCTGGGCACCCATCGAGCAGCCAGGAACCCGGGGACCCAGAACTCCGCTCTCCAATCAGCGCAGACACTCGGCGGAATCAGAGATCCACAGAGCACACGGAAAGGTCAGATTGCGCCTGACTTAAGGGGGAGGTGGATGTCTGCCGAGGTCTGAAAGCTGCGGCTGACGGAGGCACCCACAGAGCAGCCAGGACCCAGAGCGCGGCTCCCCAGGCGGCACAGACGCGCAGGCGGAGGATTCAGAGATCCACAGGGCGCGCGTGCGTGGAAGGGTCAGACTTAGCCTGGGCCAGGGTGCGGTCTCCTACCCCCGCAGGGCAGAGACGCGGACACTGTGGGAGCCGGGCTGCGGAAAGCTGCCTCTGGAGAGGCCCACGGAGGTGGTCAGGACGTGATCCCTGAGTGTGAAGGCAGACCCTCTGAGCTGTTGACAGAGGAGAGCTCCAGAAGACGACTCTTTTTTTTTTTCTTTCTTTTTCTCTGGGGCAGCGGGACAACCTGGGAGTTATTGCAGTGTCCAGGCTGCAAAACCCCCACAAACTGGTTTTGGGAACCACAGAGTAGCAGGATCTGAGCACAGCCTAGAGAGGTCCTGTGCTTTGTCTCAGAGATCAATTCTGAAACACTGCCACCCAATGGATGACACACAAATTGACTCTCGCATAACCACAAGAGAATAAAGAGATTAAAACACCAAGAGGGGAACACAGGGAACTGCAATACCTCCCCTACTCTGTGTGTCAAGCAGAATAATAGTGGAAGTAAAGGACCATTCTATTTTTCTTCTTCTTTTTTTATTTTTTTATTTTTTATTTTTTATTTTTTTTTAATTTTTAATTCTTTATTTTTCATTTTCACATATTTTAATTAAAAGAATTTTTTTTCTTTCTGCCTCAATTGAGTTTACCTTTATAATTATTACATTTTTGTTTTAAACTAGTATTATTAATTACTACTAGTAATTTACCGTTTTGGGGAAAAAAAAGTGTCATTTTGTTTTCTCTTTATTTTATTTCGGGATTAGAGTTCTACATTCTATTTTCATCTTCCCTTTAGCAAAATTTTACTCCAACTCAACTCCATCTTTATGCCAACACTTTCCTCCTAACTTTCCCCATTTTGCTGTCTTGTTTCTCTTTCCCTTTTCCAACTTTAGATTCTCCCTATTTTTCTCTTTACCTGGTTAAAATTTCACCCCATTTATATATCTAATTTCAAATCCCCTACTCCAAGTCCATACAAACCTCTCCCCTCTTGTCTTCACTAGCCAAAAAGTTGTTTTTTCTCGATGTCCTTTTATTGCTATTTGCCTAAAAAGTGATTATATCGATTTTTTGAAATTTTTTTTGAGAGATTGTTTTAGTTTATTCTACTTGTTTTATTTTGCTTTTTGCTTGCTTTGTTTTCTACCTCTCTTTTCCCTCATCTCCCTCGATACCAGTTGCTATTTGCAATTTGCCTTAATCTCTAGGTACTGGTTGCTGGCCTTTATTGGGATTAGTGACTGTTCTATTGAACTTCTCTCCTGACATCTATATTTTGTTCCTCTTTTCTCTCTTATACACTTTCTTTTCTCTCTGACTTTTTTCTCTTCCTCTTTTCTTCTCCTTTTTCTCCTTTTTATTTTCTTATTTTATTTTATTTTATTTTATTGTTCATTTATTTATTTTTTTTTTTCGCTCACTCTCCCAATTTGATTTTGGCACTTCTTTCTTTTCTTTCTTCCTCATTTTCCTCTTCTTCTTTCTCTATTTACCCCTAATTTGTCCTTCATTGGTGGTCACCTTATTTGTGATTATTAACATCTTGAATACATTTCTACTCAGTGCCTTGTGTGCTGTACCTGGTCGTGTTGTAGTTTGTGCCTTTCAGTCAACGTAGTAGAGAGCACTACATAACCAGACACCCAGAGAAGAAAGACCATGGTCAGAAAAAGAAACAGCCCACAAAAGACAGAAAGGCAGGTTTCACCAGAAAAGGAAGTAAACGAAATAGAACCACAAATAAGCCTACCAGAGAAAGAGTTCAGAGAAATTATCATAATGTGGTTGAAAAGAATGGAAGACAAATTTGACAATATGAGTAAGAGCCAAGAGGTAACGAATAAGAACCTAGAGGAGGCGAAGAAGCGTGAAGAAGAAATGCAGAAGAAACTAGAGGAGGTGCAGAATAAACAAGAAGAAATGCAGAAGAAACTAGAGGAGGTGCAGAATAAACAAGAAGAAATGAATAATGACATCACTGCTATAAAGAACTCAATAGAAAGCATCAAAAGTAGACTAGAAGAAGCAGAGGACCGCATCAGTGAGCTAGAAGACACGGTAGGAAAAAATACCCAAGTACAGCAGCTTCTAGAAAAAAAAGTTAAAAAGCAAGAGGAGAGTCTAAGGGAACTTTGGGATAACATGAAACAAAATAACATCCGCATAATTGGGGTTCCAGAAAGAGTGGAAACTGAACAAGGATTAGAGAACGTGTTTGAAGAAATAATGACAGAAAATTTCCCCAATATAGAAAAGCAAAAACCCACACAAATCCAAGAAGCTCACAGAGTCCCAAGCAAAATGAACCCCAACAAACCGACACCGAGGCATATTATAATTAAATTGGCAAACACCGACGACAAAGTAAGAATCTTAAAAGCAGCCAGAGAGAAACAGAAAGTTACCTACAAAGGAACCCCCATAAGACTAGCTACTGACTTCTCAACAGAAACTCATCAGGCCAGAAGGGAATGGAATGAAATATACAAAGTCATGCAAAGGAAGGGTCTGAATCCAAGAATACTGTACCCTGCAAGACTCTCAATCAAAATTGAAGGTGAAATCAAAAGCTTCACAGACAAAAAAGGACTAAGGGAATATATTACCACCAAACCAGCAATGCAAGAAATGTTAAAAGGTCTGCTGTAATAAAAAGAAAGAGGAAGCGAAGAAGGAACTCGGGGGTAAGGACTAAAAATGGCAACAGATAAGTACTTATCAATAATAACTTTAAATGTAAATGGATTAAATGCTCCAATCAAAAGACATAGGGTAACCGATTGGATAAGAAAACATGATCCATATATCTGCTGTCTGCAAGAAACGCACCTTAGGAAAAGAGACGCACACAGATTGAGGGTGAAGGGATGGAACATGGTACTTCAGGCAAATGGAAATGAAAAAAAAGCTGGGGTTGCAATACTTATATCTGACAAATTAGATCTCAAAGTGAAGGACATAACAAGAGATAAAGAAGGACACTTCATAATACTAAAGGGAACAATCCAACAAGAAAAAATAACTCTGGTAAACATATATGCACCCAATACAGGAGCACCTAAATACATAAAAAAACTCTTGGAGGATATTAAGGGAGAGATTGACAGCAATACAATCATAGTAGGAGACTTTAATACCCCACTGTCACCATTGGACAAATCCTCTAAACAAAAAATCAGCAAAGAAACATCAATCCTAAATGACTCACTAGACCAGATGGAATTAATTGACATCTTCAGAACATTTCACCCCAAAGCCACAGAATATACATTCTTCTCCAGTGCACATGGGTCATTTTCAAAGATAGATCATATGTTGGGTCATAAGAAAAGTCTCTTCAAATTCAAGAAGATAGAAATCATATCAAGCATTTTCTCAGACCACAGTGGCATAAAACTGGAAATCAACTATAATAAAAAGAATAGAAAGAAATCAAACACATGGAGACTAAACAGCATGCTTTTAATCAACGACTGGGTAACCAGAGAGATCAAGGAAGAAATAAAAAACATCATGGCAACAAATGACAATGACAACACAACAATACAAAATTTATGGGACACAGTGAAAGCAGTCTTGAGAGGGAAGTTCATAGCCCTACAAGCCTACTGCAAAAAACAGGAAATAATGGTAATAAATCACCTAAACCTACAACTCAAAGAGCTAGAACGTGAGCAACAAGAAAAGCCCAGTGTACTCAGAAGGAAGGAAATAGTGAAGATCAGAGCGGAGATAAACAACTTGGAGACCAAAGAAACAATTCAAAAGATCAACAAAACAAACAGCTGGTTCTTTGAAAGGATAAACAAGATTGATGGACCCCTAGCCAGGCTCACCAAGAAGCAAAGAGAGAAGACCCAAATAAACAAAATCAGAAATGAAAGAGGAGAAATAACAACAGACCCTGTGGAAATACAAAGGATTGTTAAAAAATACTATGAACAACTCTATTCCAACAAATTGGACAACCTGCAAGAAATGGACATTTTCCTAGAAAAATATAACCTCCCAAAACTCAATGAGGAGGAAGCCAAACATCTCAATAGTCCAATAACTATGGAAGAAATTGAAGCAGTAATCAAAAAGCTTCCAGCAAATAAAAGCCCGGGTCCAGATGGCTACACAGGAGAGTTTTACCAAACATTCAAGGAAGAATTAAAACCTATCCTCCTCAGACTATTCAAAAACATTCAAGAAGAAGGAATACTACCAAACACCTTCTATGAAGCCAGCATCACCCTAATACCAAAACCAGATAAAGACAACACAATGAAAGAGAATTATAGGCCAATATCTCTCATGAATATAGATGCCAAAATCCTCAACAAAATTCTAGCAAACCGGATCCAGCAGTACATCAGAAAGATCATACACCATGACCAAGCAGGATTCATCCCAGGAATGCAGGGATGGTTCAATATCCGCAAATCAATAAATGTGATACATCACATAAACAAATTGAGAGATAAAAATCACATAGTCATATCAATTGATGCAGAAAAAGCATTTGACAAAATCCAACATCCTTTCTTGATAAAAACTCTCAGCAAAGTGGGAATAGAAGGAGCATACCTCAACATCATAAAAGCCATATATGATAAACCCACAGCTAACATCATACTCAATGGGCAAAAACTAAAACCATTTCCCCTAAGAACAGGAACAAGACAGGGATGCCCACTCTCACCTCTCCTGTTCGACATAGTATTGGAAGTATTAGCCATTGCAATTAGACAAGAAGAAGAAATAAAAGGCATCCAAATTGGAAAAGAAGAAGTAAAGCTGTCCTTATTTGCAGATGACATGATATTGTACATAAAAAACCCAAAGGATTCCATTCCAAAACTAATTGACTTAATTAATGAATTCGGCAATGTAGCAGGATACAAAATTAATGCTAAGAAGTCTGTGGCATTTCTATATACTAACAATGAAATTATAGAAAGAGAAACTAAAAAAGCAATCCCATTTACCATCGCACCAAAAAAATTAAGATACCTAGGAATAAACCTAACTAAAGGGGTAAAAGACCTTTACGCAGAAAACTACAGGACACTGAAAAAAGAGATAGAGGAAGATGTTAACAGATGGAAGAGCATACCATGCTCATGGATTGGGAGAATCAACATCATTAAAATGTCCATACTACCCAAAGCAATCTACAGATTCAACGCACTACCCATTAAAATACCAACGACATATTTCACAGACCTACAAAGAATTCTTCATAGATTCATCTGGAACAAAAAAAGACCACGGATAGCTACAGCAATTTTGAGAAAAAAGAATAAAGTAGGTGGGATCTCAATACCAGACTTCAAGCTATACTACAAAGCAACTGTTCTCAAAACAGCCTGGTACTGGCACAAGAACAGACATATAGACCAATGGAATAGAATAGAGAACCCAGATATCCACCCAAACCACTATGCTCAATTAATATTTGACAAAGGAGGCATGAACATTCAATGGAACCAAGATAGCCTCTTTAATAAATGGTGTTGGGAAAATTGGACAGATACATGCAAAAAATTGAAACTGAACCACCAACTTACACCAAATACAAAAATAAACTCAAAATGGATACAGGACTTAAACATTAGAAGGGAAACCATAAAAATACTAGAGGAATCCACAGGCAGCACAATCTCAGATATATGCCGAAAGAACTTCTTCACTGATACTGCTCCAAAGGCAATGGAAGCTAAAGAAAAAATAAACAAATGGGACTACATCAAAATAAAAAGCTTTTGCACAGCAAAAGAAACCATCAACAAAACAACAAGAAAGATCAATGCATGGGAGAACATATTTGCAAATGCTATCACTGATAAAGGTTTAATCTCCAAAATCTACAACCAACTTATACAACTTAATAAAAGGAAGATGACGGATCCAATAAAAAAATGGGCAACGGACCTAAATAGAACCTTTTCAAAAGACGACAGAAGGAAAGCCAAGAGACACATGAAAACATGTTCAAAGTCATTAATCATCCGAGAGATGCAAATCAAAACGACAATGTGATACCATCTTACACCTGTTAGAATGGCAATCATCAACAAATCAACAAACGACAAGTGTTGGCGAGGATGCGGAGAAAAAGGAACCCTTGTGCACTGTTGGTGGGAATGCAGACTGGTGCAGCCACTGTGGAGAACAGTATGGAGTTTCCTCAAAAAACTAAAAATGGATCTCCCATTTGACCCTGTAATACCACTCTTAGGAATTTATCCTAAGAAATTACAAACACCAATCAGAAAGGATTTATGCACCCCTATGTTCATAGCAGCACAATTTACAATAGCCACAATTTGGAAACAGCCTAGGTGCCCGCCAGCAGATGAGTGGATCAGAAAACTGTGGTACATCTACACAATGGAATTCTATGCTGCCATTAAAAAGAAGGAATTCTTACCATTTGCAGCAACCTGGTTGGAACTGGAGAGCCTTATGCTTAGTGAAATAAGCCAGTCAATGAAGGAGAAGCATCACATGATCGCACTCATTGGAGGATAATAAAGAACATTATAAACTGATGAACAAAAGGATAGATACAGAGACAGTAAAGCTTCAAACAGACTGTGAAATTACAGCAGGAAGATTAAAGTTAGGTGAGGTAAATAAGACATCAATCAAAGGACTTGTATCTATGCATATAATCATAACCAATGAACATAGACACTGGGGGGTTGGGGTATGCCTGGGAGGGAGGGGGGGCAATGGGAAGATATGTATAAAAAATTAATAAAAAAAAATGCATTGGTGAAACCACACTGCCTGGTTATCCCAGCTCTACCACTCACTAATTTATCTCTGTGACCCTCAGTCACTGCTGGGAGAATAAAGGATTGTGAATCGACTTTGCAAATTATTAAATGCTATTCTAGAGGGAAGATATTTATTACATACTTATAAGCATTTACTCCCTACTAAGTATAGTATTTAGCATGTTTCATGTAACATAACAAAAAAACATTACTTAAGTGCTATTATTCTCCCAATCTTATAACTGAAGGTGAGGTTTAGAAAGGGTACCTTGCCTAAAATAATATTGCTTTACTAGATAAGCCTTTCTTTTATATTTTTCACATTCTTTATACCAATGCACATCTAGTAAAATAAAATTAATCTAATTCAAAGTCTAAATTCTAGTAGAAGTTTGATTATTAGAAAATAGATGTAAGTCTTGAGCATGACCCCTCAATGATTAGAGTTGAAAATTCAGCCGGATTTTCTGGTTAAGCTTTGAAATCCCTGCAAACAGAAATGACTATAATAATTACAACATTGTATTGTGAGACAAAAATGAATGTTTATTTTTCTAAAAGACAATTAGAGAGTAGACCCTCAGGTTTTATAATCTAACTACAAAGGCATGTACACCTCAGTAAAA
Organism: Lasiurus cinereus; assembly: GCA_011751065.1. Taxonomy (NCBI): domain Eukaryota; kingdom Metazoa; phylum Chordata; class Mammalia; order Chiroptera; family Vespertilionidae; genus Lasiurus; species Lasiurus cinereus. Next base: position 13,531,542 of record JAAGEH010000020.1, read on the forward strand.
TAACAAAATAATTAATGGTAACATCTCTGACCTACACCAAGTTCATTTTCCACAAACTCAAAAAAATGAACTGCCTAGAGCATGGCTTTAATCTAATCTTGATTTTAACCTTATGTTATGCATATTGATGTCAGCTCTTAAAAGAGCTACTTTTAGAATTCAAAAGGCATGCATTTCTACTTTTAGTTTTCTTTTATCATTATAGAAACGTTGTTCCTTCTACTTTTTACTTTAGAAACCAAAGGTCTAAATTACTTTTCCTTGTAGGTTTTAATTAGACCTTATTATAGTAAATACATAGTATGATACATGTTTATATCCTGTTAGTTAGAGCGTCATCATGATATGCCAAGGCTGTGGGTTCGATCTCTTGTCAGGGCACATAACAAGAGTCAACCAATAAATGCATAAATAAAGGGAATAATAACAAAAGAGAAACTAAGTAGTGGAGTATTGGTATACTTTGTTTTGTGGGGGGAAAATGTATTAAAATTTGTAAAAGTTAAAAAATAAATGTAAATTTAAATACACAGTGTTATATTATTCTTTAGAGAAATTGATAGTAGATGCTCTTATAAAAATATAGAATCACATGATTTTCTGTGGTTTAGGATATTATATTGTATCAGGTTTAAATATGTCTTTAATGTCCAATGGGTAACTACCACTAAGCAAGAAATTCAAGGTACTTAGGAATTTTAATAATTTAAATTACTATGAACTAGTTGATATGTTTATTTTGTTGTAAATATAATTGGAACTGTGTCAGTATATATTTTTTTAATTTTAAAGTATAATTTACATAAACATATTAGTTTCAGGGTGCAGCATGATGTAATATTTGCATATATTATTAAATTATCACCACAATAAGTCTAGTTAACATAGTAACAAAAAAGTTTTTTCTTGTGATGAAGACTTTTAGGATCTACTCTCTTAGGAACTTTCAAACATGTCATAAAGTATTAACTATATATATTGCATCCCACGACAGTTTGTACCTTTTTCAATATGATTTTTTTAATACTCCTTCCCCAAAATCTCAACGGTGACATTTCTCCATTGTCTACCATGTGCTATGCTGGTTCAGTAGGTGGGAGTACACATAGTACCAAATCAGTGGTCTTTCTACTTGAATTTAACTACTTAATGGGGGAACCTGCATATAGATAAAAAATATGAGAAAACATCAAGGAAATTGCCACTGTAAGATGTTTGAACCGAAAGATATACCCATACCCGCATTGTTTTCATCACTGGAGAAAAAAGGAAGAGTGGTTCTTATTATGGTACCAAAAATTCCCATCTAGGCCTAAGCCATATTTCATACAGCCCTTCAGAACCCTCAGTGGCTATTTTTTTCTGGGAAATCCACATTAGAGAACAAAATCAATAGGTTAGGATTTATTCTACTGGTCACAAAAGACCTATAATTTGTGTCATTTCTTTCCATTATTGATCCTGAGAGACTAACAGTGTTTTATTGACTAAATGGATATTTGTAAATGACTGGGGGGAAAAATACAGATTCACACATAGATATGTCTATTTATTAACACTACAAAATTTCTCCTATAACCTGAATAGGCATCTGACTCTGATACCATAGCACTGCTGCTGTTGAGAGTTACACACCGTTTATGTAAATACCAATGTCTTATTCACTGTTGACCCTTCTCTCTCATCCCCCACTTCCTGGCAGTCATCCAGTTCTGTTCAATCTTCCTCCTAGTTTTACACATAAAACCTTCTATTGGATTTTTCTTGAAATGAAATTCTAATCATAGTTAGAAATATTTAGTCATTCAATCCAACTTCTATTCTGACCCATTATATTTATTGATTCATTCATTTTACTCAGCAAGGTTTTATTATGTACTTTGTGTCAGGCACAGGTCTAGGCGCTAGAAATTTAGGGTGACAAAACAGGCCACTGAGTTTATATCTACGGAAGCACACATTATCAGAGAAACCCATAAATGCATGTAAAAATGCAATTCTGAAAAGTTATACAAAGGAAAGTTTATGGAAATACCTGTACTGGGGGGACTTCACCCTAGTCAAAGACATCAGGGAAGATTATTCTGAGGAAGTGATACATGAATAGTACTTTTCCAGCCAAGAGGAAAAGTACTTTTCTAGCCATAGAGACTAGCATGTACAAATGCTCTGCTACACAGGAAGAACTGAGGATGCCAGTCTGTTGAGAGACCAGAAAACGAGGGATATAAGATATGAAGATTGAACATACAGATATTTGCAAGTGATTTTAAGGGTGTTTTTCTTAATTCTATGAGTAGCAGAGAAGCCATTGAAACATTTTAAGTGAGCAAAGTGAATGACCCAGACAGATTTACGTTTGAGTAAGACCATTCTGGCTATATTTTGGAGAAGACATGGGATAGGGAGCCAGATTAGATATAAGAGATGACTTGAGAGGCTTTGAAATCATTTAGAAGAGGGATGATGGTCACTTGGATTGCATTGCCAGTGGAGAAGATGGAGAGAAGTAGACATGGATTGGATATGGAGAGGTTAGAGGGAGCTGCCAAGAATGACACCTAGATTTTGACTTTTCAACTTGGATGGATTTGGTACCACTCATTAGACCAATTTTCAGTTTGATGTGTTTCTGAGACATCCAGGAGGCTCAGGTCAAGAAGGCACTGGATACAGGAGTGAAAGAAACTCAAAAGAGAGCACAGACTAGAGATAGAAATTAGGGAGTTTACCTGATATCTGAATCTGCCTTAAAATATTCAGAATAGTTTCCAGGCATCTGCTTGAATATCTTCCAAGTGACAGAAAAGTCACCTCCTAAATTGTTCTCATTTTTTCTGATTCTGCCATTTTGGACAAATAGAATATGTCTTCTACCTACTAGGGCTTTGGGGATTTGAAGAAAACTAGAATCATTTATCTTCTTACCTACTCATGCACCTCAGATCTTCTGTTCAACAAAAGTCTATCAGATGGATTAAGCAATCTAGCCCTTGCCCATCTCTTCAGCTTCCTTTATTTATTACAAACACTAAAACAGACCCAAAATACCCTAAACACACACATTTTGCTCCCACTAAGATTAAAATATTTGGAGCCTGGCATGTTTTCACAACTTTTATTCCTTTTTTCATGCTATTGCCTGGAAAAGTGGTTTTTAATTCCCCCACACGTAAAATTGCAGCTCTACAGCAGAGGCTAATGAGACCAGCTAGCTGTCTATAGGAATGTTTCAGGGGAATAGGTCAGACAAAAAACCAGTGCTTTTTTTTCCTGTTCTCTTGCAATTCATTCTATGGTATTCTTCTGTTGCTAGCAAGAAGGCTGTGCTGTAAGCTACACGCCATGGTTTGTGTTCAGGGACACTTTCAGAAAGGATCAGGTGTTTTGTTATCCTTGGGAAGCTATTCTTGCCCCCACTGGTTGCTGTGAGAGTAGGCTTCTTGAGATGTCAGGAGAAAAGGAATTTTCTGAGACTTGTATGGGAGGAGGAGATACTATAGAAAATTTTATTTCTGTGGAATTAAACTCCTGAATTCCCCAGGTCCCATTTCCCTCTGTCTCGCCAAAAAAGAAGTCCATTTTGCTTTCAGCAGAGCTGGGATTAAAGCCATTGCTCAGAGTTCCATTCCACAGTCTAACCCAGCATCAGGCTAGTTTAGCTTGTGGTCCCCGCTACAGTCCATCATTTCACTGGAAATGGGGTCCACATGGCCATGGGCCATTCAGCTTCTAGGAACACAGGCAACTGCAAGAGGGCAACAAGAGCCAAGAGGCCCAAGCGTCTGAGCTGCTTTATCTGGGAATTATGTATATCTAAATTTTCTCTGGCTTATAGTGGCTCCCACCCCCTCTGGCCAATGATTTCTGTCTCAGTTTAGACTGACAGGTACATTTCCTATATTATCCAGACTTTATTACGCATGTGCCCAGCTCCCCTTTGTCCAGTCCATTCCCTCAGTGATTGGTCTGCAGTGGTTCCCTGGGGAGAGTAAAGTTGCAGCTTCCTAGTGAAGCTGCCCAGATGGCCATGCTTATGTCTTCCCTTAGTTTTTTTCCTATTATTAATACCTAGCTAATTACAATGGTAATATTTTGAATTACTGATATATAGCAAAGCCTCTTGGATCCAGACTTCCAAGTTGGCAAAGCTTAGACAAATTTCACACCACACCAGTGGACTGTCAGGATTTCTAGGACTCGTTAGTCTGAAAGCAGATGGCTTCTTGAAAGCAGTTCACTGACCCAAGATTCAGAGGAACAATTACAGAGAACTGAATGGACTGATGAGGGAAACTTAATCATGGTTGCTTATTTGGAAATATTGTTTGTGCAGTTGTAATGTTCTATTTTTATGGATATGTGAGGAAGTCCTTTGTATTTCATTGGGTCCTTTTTTTTTTTTCTTTTCTTTTTTTTTTTTTTTTTTTTTGGTCAGTAGCTCTTAAATGTCCAGGACTATAGAACAAATGTGGACTCATTCAGGGTCGAAATCATATTCAATTTGGTCCTGTCTTGCAAGTGGGCACAGCAGAAGGTTTTTAGGTTGTGGGCAGTATTTTGAGGCAAGGTGCATTATCCTCACCTCTTTTATTGTTGAGTGGAGGCTAACTACAGTCACAAGGAACCACACAGTTCTGGTCTAATCAAGCATTCCTTAGGCAGCTTTCCATAGGGTCATTCAGAGACCCAGGCTCTTTTCATTTAGTGGCTTCTCTGGGAAAAGCCTTTCACTGAATCTTTTATATCTTGTTATTATGCAAGGGGTTTTAGGAAGTGGTTTACACTTCTCACATTCCATTAATCCGAACTCAGTCACATGGTTCATGGAACTACAGGGAAGGCTCAGGAGTATAATTTATCTCTGTGCCCAGAAGGAAAAGGCAGCAGGATGTGGTGAGCACACCTGCCTAATTCTGGAGGTGATACCAGTTGTCTCTTTCTTCCCCAAACCTTCAATGATTCCCTGTTGCCTACCAACTTTAGAGTAAGCTCTTAGCATGTAAAGGCTCTTTTCTTTGCAATGTGATCCTAGTCCACCCTTCCAGCTAAACTGATAAATTCATTATTCCCCAGGCATACGCTACCCTTTTGCTCTTTCATGCCTTTATTCAGAAACTTTCTCTGGCCTAGGGCACTCTACATCTCTTATTTTTGAACTCTTCAGTCATATTCAAAGTCCATTCAGGAGGTCACTTATGCTTCATTCCCACTGGTCCGCCTTACGTTATAGTTATGTTTACTTGTACTATCACCTCTCTTCAGACTTCCTAAGGGCAAGCAAAATGTCTTATCTATTTTGTGTCACTGACAACCTCTAGGAAATGCCTGAGAGAGTACGCAAGCAAATATTTGTTCAGTTGAGCTGGATAATTTTATTTAAATTATTCCCTTAAAGAGAAAAATAAGATGCATTTTTTTAGTAGTTTTCCACTTTGAGGAAAATATTTGTGGTAGTAGTTCTCAAATGATAGTGAGCTTGTTAAAATTATAGATTTCTGCCCACCCTCTACACCCCTGTGGCCAAGATTCTCATTCTACAGATCTAATTTTATATTGGGCCCCTATATCTGCATTTTTAATAAGTGCCATTACACTCACTAATTTACTGTTATTACCTTTCTTTAACAAAACAGATCAGTTCCTTAACAGAGGGATAGGTAGTGTGCGGAACAGTAAAAATCAAGATGTTTGTCATATTGCCTTTGGATCCAAAGTTCTTGGACCACCTCCACTCTCTGGCAGAAGAAATAACATGAGGATATCCAGTGAGGTAGGAGCAGGAGCTTATCTCCAGTGAGTGGCAAGGGAGGGAAAGGTTGTTTCCAGTGCGGGGTTGAATGTGGTAGGATGAGGGGGTTTGAGAGACTACATGCCAAAAGCAGAAGGCTTGAATAAGTTTTGAATACAAATTCTGGACTTTAAAAGACCTGAAAACTATTTCCTTTTTGTTATATCAACACACTTAATAATTTTAAGTATTCTTTTCATTAAATATGTTCATAAAACTTAAAGGTAAAAATATATGTGAGCTCAGTTTGTGATCTCCTTCAGGAGGGAGTTGGATCCTCACCAGAAACCTTACACTGAACAGATTCTCAAATGTTATATTTTTATTTTTAATTTCCTCTGAATTTCTGACAATCACAGTGATTTTCATCTCAACTCCTACCTCCTAAAGATGGAGGGTAGCAAATAAGCACATTTTAATTTATATGTCTAAGAGATTTGTCTTTTTATCTCATTATTTCTCTCTTGTTTCTAATTTTCTTTCATAACTTCCCTCTCCAAAAACTTTTAACCTTCTCGTTTCCTCTAGTTTTTTCCTCACTCTTTATTTCTCTAAATATTATTTCTTCCACATAGGTTCTAGAAATAAATGCAGTTCCTATATTTTAAAATGTGCAAGTTAATTTCTTTTCCTTACAGACAATAAGATCCATTGGGCCCAAAAATAACCGATCATGCCAGCCATCCACAGTAGAGAAGTCTGTTAACAGTGCAGAAATATCAGCTTTGCTGATTTCTGAGTCTGAGGAGCAAGGAGATAAAGAAAATATTCACCAAATAAAGCTGACTGTACCTGTTCATGGTAAGAATGAATCATGCATAAAGATTGGTAGCTACTGAAAATAGTGAGAAATGTCCTTGTTAAAATTGAAATTATATTTATGACTAGATCTTAAGTCCAGACAATTACCACATAGATATTGAAATATGTTTAGAATTCATATATATATCTGAAAACCATCATTCTATTTATTCCATTATTTCAAATTCCTGTAGTATCTTGTGTTTTTACTTTATGATGACTGCTAAGGAAATAATATAACATCCTTTTATCACTACATTTTAGGAATTTCATATGCATTTTAAGTTTTTTTAAACTTAATTTTATCTTTTAATTAATTTTTTCCATTTGTAAAGTATTCTTTATCTTCTCTTATTAATACTAAAACAACCCTGTTGATGAAGAAAAGACTTCATCTCATTTTATAGATTGATAATTCAAAGATAACAGAGAGGTACAGCAATTTGCAGTCTGTAATCATTGGAAGGAATTGAAACTGGAACCCACTTCCTATCAGTTTTTCTACTCTTAATGGTCTGACTTTGTGGGAGTTGAAATGGAGATATTTGAGTTCATTTTATTTGATTTAAAAATTAATGAACACTATTATAAATTATATCTTCTATGGAGTATTAAACTGAAATGAATAACATAGATATTCAGTCCCAGCTCCACCTGTCTGAGAGACCTACCACTATCTGTGAGACCTTGGTCAAGTTTTTTAAACTCTGTAAGCCTCTGTTTCCTCATCTGTAAAGTGGGGATTCAATTACTACTGGCCATAGTAGTAGTAGCAGTAACAGCTGCTTCAAAGGATCATTGTGAGGTTTTAATGAGAAAAACTCAGTCATATTGTGCCAAGAAATTAAGCAGTAAACATTAAATGCTGCTTGCTATGAATATAATATTACAGAATTAAATTATACTTAAGAATTCTTTAGGTTTGATATCAGTCTTCTAGCGTTCTTTTGGAAACAACCCTCTAAGTTCTCATTGCATCATACTTAACTATGCTTCAGGTTTTTATTTTTTAATATTTTTATTGAGTTCTGGAGAGAGAAGAAAGGAGAGAGAGAGAGAAACATCCATGTGAGAACGGAACATCGATCAGCTGCCTCCTGAACTCCTCCTACAAGAGATCAAGCCCACAACCCACAACCAGGCAACTATGCTTTCTCTTTTAAAGGAGTCAATAATTTCTTGGTTTTGGCTGTCAGTTTCATTTTTTATATTTTTAATATAGCATATTGCATGATTAACATTAAACAGATTACTTGTAGATTTCTATAAGGTTATGTCACATGAATAAAATGTATTGGTAATTTTGAAAACCTGATACAATCCTAATGTTAAAATAAGAATAAACACCTATTTTCTGTGAAGAAATAAGTTTTTATACAGCTTTATATAATGTCAAAATGATGCATGAACATTCTCATTATAGCTATAATTATATTTACTGAGTTATTTCAAACCATATAGTATTCTGTTCTGGCTTTTTGTTCTTTGATATGAAAATGTACCAGCCAATCTGCATATTATGCATCCACATCCCCCTCAAGAACTATCAGCAGATAAGAATAATAACAGGAGAAGATTACGGTTAAAAAGCACCAGCAGAGAAAGGACAGAGACACCCAGCGGTATGGCACTAATTCAATGCTATCTTATATCTGTATATTATTCAGAGCAATGCAATCTCTCTCTGCAGGTTGTAAGTTTCAAAGAATTATGAACCAATTCATTTAAAATCTAAATGTCTGTTCTATAGGGATTGTGGAAATCAAATTTTCTGCAAAAGAATTGCTCTAGAGTCCTAACAGAGATTTGCTGGATTAAATAGACAGTACCACAGAAATAAAGGTCTTTCTGATTCTACTCTCAAAGGCTGAATAAGTTTAAGTTATTTTTTTTAAAGCCCACATTTAATAGAGGAAGTTCTTGCCTATAGAAACTGAAATTGGGCTTAACCCATAATTTTTCATGTTTCATTTATAGCTCTTCTTTTTACATTGAGCTCATTTCACATTATTGTTTTTTTGTTTGGTTGGTTGGTTTTGTTGTTTTTTCTGCCTTTCCCTTTGAACTCCTTGCCATCTGATACTACAATGTAGGTTAAAATTTCAACTCTTTGCAACCAGTAAAGCATTAGACAAATATAGGTGGCTATTGTAGTTACTTTTTTTAAATGATGGATTTGAAGCATGTATGTGTAGATTTCTTTACACCTGCATTAGTTTATCCTAAATCAACCCAGAATGTATCATGTGCACACCTGTTAGCATAATTTCTTAAAAATGTAGGGTTCTTGGGTAGGCCATAATTCAGCCTGCTAGGTTTCATGTTATTTTTACAAAATAATAGATAGAAACGTTAATTCTTCAGTCATTAATACCTTACCCATTTTCTTAAGTTCCTGAAGGAAAGAGCTTGGTTTAAAAGAGTGGAAGGAGTTCAGTAACAATTGTAATTTAAAGAAAACATTCCATTTTATGTAGAACCAATTGGAAAAAATATAAGACCCTTTAAAAACTACATGGGTTTTAGAATTTCTTTTATCACATATTGTAAAACTTAAATTTAAAATGTCCCATGCAAATATTCAGGGATTACATTATGAGCCTCTACAAAAATGCTGCTGAGCCCATTTTAATACATTCTACTGGAAAGAAATTGGATATAACCTGCAGTGTCACCTTTACCTTGCTTAACAATAATCACATAGTAAAGTACGCCAAATTAATACCATTATTCAAAACATAATGTTTATAAATATCACAAAAGTAATATGATGGAAACTATTTATTTAATAAAGGCAGTTCATCAGGAAATAGCAGGAATGGAGATAAAGCAACTGTCCTCTTCACTGGGTCCCAGCAAGGAACTGGAACTTTGAGCCCCAGCACTCCAGCTCCTCAGTCTCCTGATGAACCAGGTTTGCATCTTTTTTTATGCCATAATTATCAATAATCAATAAGATATGAATGTGTTAAATATTTCAAACCCATTTTTGAAAAGCCATGATGAAGTCATTTGCTAAACTCTTCGTTTTAACCCCAATTTTATGTCAAACTTTAATGGATTAAAGAGTATTTTTATTTTCAAGTTTTAATTGCACTGGTTGTCCTGTTGAGAATGAAAGTTTAAGACTTTGAAGTTTTCACATGACATTGTCACCCTGCCCAAAGGTAATTGTTGCATTTCTTCAGTCCTCTCTATGATGGAAATGGCTGGTTGTAGAGCATTGAGCCCATCCATATATCTTGCCTAGCAGGTGTGTAGTACTTTTAACAAAGGCAAATGTTTCATGAATTCTTTTTTTTTTTTCAAATTGTTGTTGAGCAAGGGAGAAGGGAAAATAAATTATAATTGTAGTTTGTCAGTCTTATTTATGCAGTGTTGAAACTTTCATTAAAATGTTAGGCATAATTAGTGTTTTTGGCATAAATCTGACTGTGTAGAAAAACTAATTAGATGTTTAGGTGATCATTCTTGCATTTATCTTGTTTGCTGCAATATTGTGATTACACCGTCATTTACATACTTTCCTAAGGAAACACACCAAATTATTCATTACATTGATATGAAAATATTTGAGGTAAAACTACAAATTCAAAAAAAGCTTGTAGTAGTGAGATAGAGTTTGTTTGGTGTACACACTCCTTTTACCTTGACTTTTTGACAGTTAGTAATATGTTTGGCAATAGGTCATACAAGTTGTTTAATTGCATAATGAAGATTCCTGTATCTTTTCCTCCATTATTTTTTACATATCCATGAACATAATGCAACACATTGTGTGTGTTTTTTCTCAACCTTTATTAAAGCACCAACTTTGTTTACAAAGCACCTGCTATGTGCTTAGCACCATGCAAAGGGGTTTGCTGTCCAAAAGAGGACAGCCCAATGGATCTATTCATTGCACCTGCCCACAGCTATACTGACTCGGGGCCTTCACATTTCCATGGAGATACTCAGGTGAAGTACATACAGCCTGCCTTTGGCCGTTTCCCTAGACTTTGTCCCTGAAAATATGGAAGCCTTGTCCCTAATAGAGTTTTTCTAAGAAATGTGCATTTCTTATCCCTTTTATAGACCAATTCTGTTATTATACAATGATAGTCTTAGATTAAGAAACCGATTAATACAATTGTGATAAATACTATTTTGTGTCATCAATGTTATTTTTAAAGGTCTTTTTGTTTGTTGCTTGTGCTCTTGTAGTAAAATCTTTAAAGCTAGCAAATCTTAGCAATCTCTACAATATTTTTATTGTGATAGTAAATATAATAGGACTCAAGAATCAGGTAAAATAAACATGTCCACATTGTGGTTCAGCAGAACACAGATTTTAGTAAGATTGTCATAATTGACATAATGCAGCAAAAAGTTTATTTTTTATGAAAAATAAACTAAGTTAGAGAAAATGCTCAATTCTTCTGCTGTCATTCTAAACAAAGGCATGCTTTTAATTATGTCAATATATATATTTGTCATTTCCAGCTTGCCTGGATCATAATTATAAAACTTACCTCAGTGTTGAGAAAAGATTATAATTTTTTAAAGTTTTGATTTTTAAAAATGTATCTCAGTGGCAGTATATAGTATTTTTAAAGAAAACAAATAATGCTGTGCAAAAAAATAAAATTCATATCAAAACATTCTCTCCTAAAATTAGTTAGTTATAAAGGTCTTTTTCACCAGTAGAATCTACCAGTCACATTAGCAAATATTTCTGTGGATTTACTATCACTTGAAAAGTCTACTCAGCTTAGTCTATGAAGTTTCCTGCTTCATTTGGTAGAATGGAGAGAAAGGGCTGTTATCTTTTCCATGGTTTCCTCTCCTCCATTATTTATAATCCAGACAATGCCCACACACTTGTTTACAGAGGCTTGTTAAGCACCCTGTCCTTAAGTTAAAAGAAGACATTAGTTAACAGTGGTTCTCAACCTTCCTAAAGCCGCAACCCTTTAATACAGTTCTTTATGTTGTGGTGATCCCAACCATAAAATTATTTTTGTCGCTACTTCATAACTGTAATTTGCTACTGTTATGAATCTTAATGTAAATATCTGTGTTTTCTGATGGTCTTAGGAGACCCTGCTAGCTGTTCGCGACACACAGGTTGAGAACCGCTGCATTAGTAAGTCAGTCCCTTTAATTTTGGAAGATTTCCCCCCTTCTGGAATGTCAAGTTAATGAAGCTGTGCTATAAAGAACTTGCTTCAAGACAGGTGATAATTATTTCAAACTTATAAATGTCTTGGCCAGTGTTTCAACTCAGATGGTGAAGAAGTGTATGTGAGTTGCCCAGAGCTGTAGGCACTGATCTATGGGTTAAATGTTTGGCAGATTACATGATGGTGGGTAAATTGCCATACTTGGCTTTTGTGTTATTTAATAAATCTGTTTCAATAACAGGAAATTTTAACCTACTTGCCTAAAATAACATTCAAGGAACACTACTCTAATTTTTGTCATCTCTTCCAAATATCAGATGAATGGGTATTTCCCAACAGTGATGATCACATTCCCCACTTGGCGTCCAGCAGCCAGTCTCTTCTGGGTGATGACTCCTGTCACACCTCGCACCTGTGGCTGGAAACCAGCAAGGAGAGTGAGCAGGACCAGCAGGCAGAGGAAACCTGGATTATTCCAAAGGAGGTTTTTACCTTTTCATCGAGACCGAGATCAGCACCTCATGGAAAAACTCAGAACATGTCCCCAGAGGGGTGCCCGTTTATTCTGGATCTAACAGAGGATACCTGTGTGACCCAATTAGAGGATGATTTTTATGAAGACAGCAGCGAAGAGGTACACTGCTTGATGAGTGAAATCATGTTAAAGCACAGTTGTTCCATTACCTCCATAAGCACTAAAACTAGTTAAAATAAAAGAGGGAAAGTCAACTGCTATTTATAAAAATGCGGCAGATTGCAATGTCAGTCAACAGTTGCCTCAGGTTGTTATGGTAACTCTTAAATCGCTGCTTTTTTTATTAACAGTCAGCCAATTTCATTTTTAATTATAGAAACCATTTTTTGGTTTGTTTTTGTCTTTTCATTTTAATCGTTGTCTCACACAGAATGAGAAGTAATATGCGGGTTAGTTTTATGATAGCAAAACCAGTAAAACATTGAGAACACATTGTTCTGGATCTCTGGGGAAATGGTGTTGCAGTTGCTAGGCATTCTGAATTGATGGTTTTCTGGCTTCCTTGCTCCCCTGCCATCCTATCACCTTAGACCTATGAGGACTCATTATTTTCCATATGGTCCTAGAATTTCAAAAGTTGTGCCAATTAAAGTTTAGATAATGAATCATGGATTAGTTCTGGGACTTGCCTTACAGGAGGTTTTTGTTTGCAATTATTTGGAATATAAATATATCTTATAAATTAGTAAATTCATAAAAAAGTTTTATTAAATGTATTAAAAAACAAATTGAATATACTTCTGAAACATTAATAAATAAACATTATAACTCCTTCTTCCCCATATAAAATGAATTTATTTGTGAAATTTCTTTAGTTTTATTCTTAAATAATAGACAATATTTTTTAGAAAAAATAGTATTTAAAAAGCAGGTTATAGTCAAATTATGCTTTAGTAAAATCATACAAATCATTTCTATTGCAGAAATTATAGAAATAATTAGAAAATTTGTGTGTGCTTATAAAACTTTATTTTAATAATTATAACTGATCAAGAATCTCCCTTCGGACAGTGGAATGTAGATTAAATCCATAGCTCCTACCTTCAGAGCCAGTTGAGAATATGGTGAGATTGTTCAGTCAGTAATTATGGTTTTTTGCAACTTTTAATGAGTTTCTGTAGCAAAGTGCATGGGGAGATCATTTTTTAATAATACCCTTGCTTCTGAGTGTGATGAAACTATCAGTCATATCAAACATTAACCTACTACAAACTCTTTTATGCATAAAATAGTACATTTGATGCCAGCACTTTAAATGTTGCTAGGGACATCTTTGTTCCTTTCACCCTGAATAACCTTAAAACTGTAAAATAGACATTTGTCTTCAGCATTTGTATTGCCCCCATTGCAGCAGTCAATTCTTCTTGATAAAATAATTCATACCATTTCATTAATTATAGGATAGACCCATTTTCTTCCCATATCCACAGCACCATCTTTCTTACCTAACCCAAAAGAATCACTATGATGGCAGGTAGGAAAGGGTAGCTCTCTGGCAAACTTTGAGATATTTCTATGGGAAAACTGCCCTTTAAATAACATCACATAAGGATAAGCCTTCAGAAGAAGCAATAGAACTTCATGGGAAAATATATATTAGTTCTGAATATTTTGATGTTATTACTTTATGATTTTCTTTTGCTATAAGCTACTGTACTGCTGGCATCCTTCAACATTTATTATGCACACATGTACTTATTACCCACTACATAAAATTGAAGAGAAATTGATAATGCATTACCTAAGCTCTGACTGGCATAGCTATGTGGTACCCCTGTGCTCTGACCAGGAGCAGATGGCTCGAGTCTGTAGTGGGGCCATGTCATTGCTAACACCTGCCCTAGCCTACTTTTAGCTGGAGCCTGTTAAGTAGGACAGCCAGAAAGAGAGCAGAAGCCTCGCCATATTATGCAAACTTTGAAGTTTGCTGTGAGAGGCAATAACAAAGTAAAAACTAAAATACAAAAAATATGAACAACAAAAATGCCAGGCGATGTTTAAACAAGTTCTAGAATTTGTAAGGATCCTTACTTTATCAGATTGGTTCACTTGAGGCTTTTTTTCTTTTTGTAAATTATTTTTCTGTAAGATTACTTCTCCCATTTATTAATTATATAAGTCAATGAGAAATTGTATTCCAAATTTAAAATGTTTATTTACATACTAGGGGCCTGGTGCATGAAATTCCTGCACTGAGTGGGGGGTCCGTCCCTCAGCCCATCCTGCCCCCTCTCACATACTGGGAACCTTCAGGGGATGTACTACTGAGGTGACCAGGCTGATCAGGAGAAGTCAGTGCCTTCACCCGCTGCTGCAGCCACTGCCAGTCACCGCAGCCACCAAGGTGTTTTCATCAACATGAACTCCAGTCCCTTCACCATGAAAAATTGATAACTTTCTTTAGGCATTTTCAAGATGTGGCTTTCATAGGACATGACATTTCTTTATTTTTTCTTTTTTTTTTTATCCTCACCTGAGGGTATGTTTCCATTGATATTTAGAAAATGAGGAAGAGAAATGACAGAGAGAAATCAAAGTGAGAGGAACACTTTGATTGGTTGCCTCCTGCATGAGCCCTGATCTGGGCCCTAGGCAGGGAGGAACCTGCAACCTAAGTACATGCCCTTGATTAGAATCAAACCGGACCCTACAGTTTGCAAGCTAGGCATTACCCACTGAGCCAAACTGGCTAGGGCAGAATATGACATTTCTTAGCCCTCCAGCAGCGTACCTTCCTTTTTTTCTCCAGGAGTGTGGTGGAAAAAACCCTAGATCACCTTTTTGGATTTTTATACCCGTTACTAAGAATATTACTAGTGGCAAACAGGAAGCTTAGCCAAATGAGCGGTCAGGAAAGGTATTTTCTCTGTAGTTCACACCAATCGCCTGCAATTTCTGGCTCCGATCCTGCCAAGGCCTAAAGCCTCCGGGCCTGGGCAGGGGCCTGCCTGCTCCCTCCAATCGCCTGATTGCCTGGCTCCCCCCCTGACTAGGGGGCCTGGGCAGGGGACCTCCAACTCCCTCCAGTCATCCAGCTCTGCCCCTGCCCAGGCCCCAAGTCTCTGATCGGGGCTTGGGGCCTAGACAGGTGACCCTCAATTCCCTCCCATTGCCAGCACCATCCCTTCCAGGCCTATAGCTTTGGGGCCTGGGCAGGGGCCCCCCAGCTCCCTCTGATTGCCCAGCTCCACCCCTGCCCAGATCCCAAGCCTCTGACTGGGGCTTGGCACCTGGACAGGGGACCCTCAGCTCCCTCCAATCACCGGGCTCCACCCCTGCTCAGGAGCCCCCTGGCTCAGGCCCTTCTCAGAGTGACCTGGGTGCTGAGAAAGTTCCTGGGACCCAGGCTGCTAGGCGCCTATGTATGCAAATTAACCTCCATCTTTGTTTGATTAACTTGCAAACTCACTCTAATTGGCTGTGGGCATAGTGGAGGTATGGTCAATTTACATGTTTGTCTATTATTAGGTAGGATAGTCTTTGAAGAAAAATCAGTTTAGTTGCTTTAGGCTCCCTTACTATTAATTGCATTATTTTAGAATAAAATATCCTTAGAGTAACATAATTATACTTTAAAAAAGCATGTTATGTTATAATATTAAATGAATAAGTAATAATTATATCACTTATTATAACTTGTTTATAACTTGTAGTTAAAGACTTTATTTGCTGTTAGACAATTGAGTATTTTTAAATAGAAAGTAGATTAGGCAGCATATAAATTAGACAAAATTAAATCGTGTTATGATAGAGGAAAAGCACACTTGATAGTAAAGGCTAATTAAAATAAGCTTTAAGTGATATATTGTCTTTGTAATTTAAGTTTCTAAAATAATTAATTCACATCTTGGATCTTCATTACTGTGAGAGGCTCAAAAGTATGAATTTTTTGTATGTGCTCTTATTTTTTTACGCAGTCATATAAACAGAGATCCCTGATACTCAATTAATTTTGAAGTTGCACATCTTACTGGAAAAGCAAAGTATGGAAATATAATTTGTGGAGAGCTGTAAAATCAATTCTGCCATGTAAAATGAATTATCTCAGGATAGCTAGCAAAACAGAGTGCCTTCCACACTATTGCAGCTTCCAAAAGAAGCATGTTCCTGCTATTGTCTCTGTTTTGTATCTTACCATTATTCTCAATATGGCTTCTAAGTATATACATCTGGTTTGCAACTTGAAATAGTTAGCTTTATAGTAATATTTTATTGCTCCCCTAATTTAGTTTTTGACTTAGAAATACTGTCATTTCCCAAAATCTGGCTGTGTATCACATACTGAAGCAGATATTTGCAAGGACAAGTAATTTGTCTTGTATAACAGTCCAAATTGGAATATTTGAGCCAAAAATTACCCATATTTGAATTATATGTCCTGACTACTTATAGTGTTCAGATTAGCTAGGAAGCTTTCAAATCTTCTCTCGATCTGACTTTTGGAGGCCTAAAGGAAAAAGCTATAAAACATCAAATTAAAAGGACCATTTTCTCTTTACTGTTGATAGTATTATAGATGCCCTCCATTTTTTCTCCCTTTTTCCCCCTTTCCCTACCCAGGTCTTCACCACACTATAATCTGTGACCATGAACTATGCATATGTGCATATATATTCTATGGTTAATATTGTCTCTTCTCTCCCACCCCTTTTCCTCTGAGGTCTGCCAATCTGTTCCATGCCTCCATGGACCTATTTTGTTCATTGGTTTATTTTGTTCATTATGTTCCACAAATAAGTGATATCATGTATATTTGTCTTTCTCTGTCTGGCTGATTTCACTTAGCATAATAATCTCCAGGTCCCTCCATGATATTGCAAAGGTTAAGAAATCCTTCTTTTTTATAGCTGCATAGAATTCCATTTTGTAAATGTACCACAGTTTTTTTATTTACTCATGTACTTATGGTCACCTTAGGCTGTTTCCAGATCTTAGGTTTGTAAATAATGCTGCTATGAACATAGTGGTGCATACATTCTTTCTGATTGGTGTTTCTGGCTTCTGAGGATATACTCCCAGAAGTGAGATTGCTATGTCACAGCAATTCCATTTTTAATTTTTTGAGAAAACTTTTAGTCCTTCCTCTCAGCTTTACTGGTATTGTTGCTTTAAAGATACTTTTTTAGCACTCGGTAGTTAAGTTTTTTTGTGGAGAGTGGCTATAGCATTTGGACAGATTGAAGCCTGGGACTATTGAGAGGGCATGATCCTCTCCTGGCAAAGCCACATGCAAGTCCCAACATAATTATAGCCAAAGGCTATCATTGTAAACTTGAACCTAGGGTCCAAACCTGTGGTCCCACGTGGCTGAGTAATATAGGCTGCGGGAAGTGCAGCAAGTAAACAAAACTTGATCTGGGTCATGTAATGGAGTAGGTTCGAAACCCATGAGAATGTTGTCAAGAGCCTGGAAAATGACTATAAAATAAAGACTCGGTTAGTAGTCTGTGGTGCTGTCGCTAGCTCTCCATAAGAGAGTCAGCGTTCCACTCAGACCCAACTTTCTTCTCTTGTCTGTCTTTTCTTAATCCTTCACCGTCCCCTCTCAGGCTCATCAAACCTGGCTGTGCTAGCACGGCACACTGTTTCATTTATTGGTATTTCTGCATAGCCTTTAGAGCAGTGGTTCTCAACCTTCCTAATGCCACGACCCTTTAAGACAGCTCCTCATGTGGTGGTGATCCCCAACCATAAAATTATTTCCGTTGCTACTTCATAACTGTAATTTTGCTACTGTTATGAACTGTAATGTAAATATCTGATATGCAGGATGTATTTTCATTGTTACAAATTGAACATAATTAAAGCATAGTGATTAATCACAAAAACAATATGTAATTATATAATTACAAATAAATGAAATTTTGTCTTGAATCGTGGTATAGCATGGGTAACACTCTTCATATAACAACAGTAAACTACATTGCTACATTTTGCTACACCGAGGAGCGGTGTGTTGGTTCCTAAGACCATGGGAAATAGGTGTTTTCCAATAGTCTTAGGCGACCCCTGTGAAAGGGTCATTCGACCCCCAAAGGGGTCGCGACCCACAGGTTGAGAACCACTGCTTTAGAGTCTGTCAATTTATGTATTTGGGAAAAATATGGAAGGACCCTATTATAAATATATTGCCTGACATTTTTTTCTGTATATAATAAATTACAGCATACATACTATCTAAATCTGCCATGCAAATTAAATATTATGCTCCGTGAGTAGTTCTTTTAAGTTGTTCACATCTACATCTTTATTCTTTGAAGCTTTTTTCTCCTCTGGAAAAGTCACAGGCCCCTTGGTTCCTGCAACTTGGCTCTTCATTGTTATAGGCAGGTAAAGAAGGTTATAAAACTCTTGTTCATTGAGAACAATATTCTACAGCTCCTGCAAAAAGATAAACATAGCAGATAAAAAAGTCTTTAAAGTGTTACTAGTTAAAAGTGTATGAAATCTAGCTTAGAGAAAAAGATATTTTTGTCTTGAACAATTAAGTCTCATCATTTTCCCTAAATAGTCACATGATGATGTTTGCCCATCCCATACAGTCCCTATAGTTTCTGCTATTATTTGTGTGTGAAGCATCATTGGCTACAGGTAAAGATGTTTACAGAAATAATTTGCTCAACTTCCTTTAATATCAAACATGCTGCAGGTTAGTTGCTTGTTAGAAAACCACATTTATCTTTTATTTGTTTTTAAGCAAGTAAAATGCATTATAAGACACCACTATTAATTATCTTTGCTACCAAGAAAAAACTGTATTACTTGTATAGTTCCTATAAAATCAAGAGGTTGAAGTAGAAGTACTTCTTGGGGATAATTTTTAGTAAGGACATTTAAGATACATTTGAATGGTTAATCTTGCTATTTATCAAAGAAGATATTATTTTTTGTTCTGTTATAACTAATATCTTTAGCTATATTTATGCAAATAACTGTGTTCTTTGATTGACATTGGAAATATATACCTATATTGTCTCTATTGTCTGCTAATCCAATTACAAGGTGCTATCAGTTCACACATTTAGTAAAAAATATTGGACAAAAATGAAAACCCCTGCAGACCCGATCACAATTACACATTCAAAGCTGCCATCAAAATGTGTTTGAAATATTGCAGATGTATTTTTTACAGAACTTTCAAGAACATTACATGAGACATTATTCATGGTGGACTGAATTAAAATATCAATTGAAATATAAATAAATATAATCATTCATTTTTACAGAGGCTAATACAGGGTACCATCCTGACTCACTCAACATTAAAGTTGTGATACATAGATCCTGGGTCTCATCTGCTCCAACTAGATGGCCCACAAGAGTCACTAAAATTATCTTTCTGAAATTGCAGCTCAGCAAGAGCAATCCGTTTTGTGCATCCAGAACTTATCCAAATGCCCATCTGCATGTCCTTTTAAGAAAGTAGTTCAACAGAGGAAGTGCTTGCTCCTTGGGGAAATCATTCTCTCCTCAGCCTGCATATGCTGTGCTAAAGTTAATCAGGCAAACTCCATTGATGTCCCTGGCACTGGGGCAGTATTGAATATTTAACAAGCAAATGCTTCTTAGCCCAGGAGACAAACAGTTCAAGAGATTTGGTATATATATAGTTAAAACAAAAGCATTTTGTATTTATTCTTCTGAAAAACAAATGAACAGATGATTGGAATATGAAAATGGCTTGACATTTCCTTTACTACTCTGACACATTATATGCAATTGCTGTACAGGTTTCAGGAGTTAAATCATAAACCAAAGGGGGAAAAGTGGTTGTTTTTTAATCAGATCATAGTAAACTGACTTCTTTTGCATTTAACAAATGTATGTTATATAAAAAAAATTAATCCAAAAGCATGGTTGAGCCCAAATGAGTTAACATATGTGAGATCAATAAACATCATCTATACCTATATCATCTGTTTTAGTAAGGCGACAAAAGCATCTATACTAGTAAAAGGATAACATGCTAATTAGAGCAAACGTCTGCTGGACAACCATCCGGATGTCCTTCCAGACAAAGCTGCAGCAGCTGCCTGAGGCTCAAGCAAGCCACAGATGGTAGCTGCCTCTGCTGAGGGCTGGCCCAAGGCTCAGGCAGTCATCATGGCTGCCAGTGGCAGCAGCAGAGGTGTGTTGGAGACAGTGCGTTCCTCTGATCCGGCTAGGTTGCCTCCGGCAGAGGGAGGCCAGACTGTGGCTTTGTCTGGGGGCCAAGGCAGAGGCCTTTAGGAGCAATCAGGCCAGCAGTGGGGGCAAAGTAGGGGCTATCAGGCCAGCAGGGGGGGCAGGGTAAGGGTGATCAGGCTGGCAGTGGGGGCAAGGTAAAGGTGATCAGGCTGACAGGTGGGGACAAAGTGGAGATGATCAGGCCAGCAGGGGGCCAGTTAGGGGCAATCAGGCTGGAAGGCAAAGGGGCTAGGGGCCATTAGGCAGGCAGACAAGCAGTTAGGAGCCAGCAGTCCTGGATTGTTAGAGAGATGTGAGTCTCCTGGTTTAGGCCTGATCCTGAGATTGGGCCTAACCTGGGCATCAGACATCCCCTGAGGGATCCCAGATTGGACAGGGTATAGCCAGCTGGACTGAGGGACTCCTTCCCCTTGCACCAGGCCTCTAGTTACTAAAGAAAGGAATAGGGTTTACCAGTGCACTGCTTCTAGTAAATACTGCACTATTTTTTTATTCTCCGTTTATTTCTTCTCTGAAGAAGAGGCTGACCCAACTTAAATCAAAATATCAGTCTCATATATCATCTTGCCTTTCTCATTTATCTTAATTCTCCTTTCAGAATCTAGGATAAACCAGATTTAGTGTTTCTGAGGCAGCCAATATAAGCTAGCCTTTTGTATCCTGTCCAGATTCTCCAGTTATTTGTCTTTTCCATATATTTAAAACAGCATGGAAACATATTACTGTGAAAATGCAATACAACCAAGATACCACTTACTAGGGAACACAGCTAAATCTGTCCACTTCCTGGCACATCTCCACTTCTTGGCCCATCACATTAGGCAAAATGTGAGATGAATGTCCATATACACGCTCATGAATATGTCTGTATATAATAACTGCTCTTGTCAAGCAAAAAGAAGTATTTTACAGCTGAGTAAACTACTGAAAGGGAGAGAGGCTGTACTCTGACCTACCACAAATGGAAGAAATAGGCTTCTTATCAAATGGATTTTTTTTTTGAGTAAATTACTTGTATTGGCAAGTTTGTTTTATTACCACCAAAATATACTTTTCTTCTTTTTAATTTAATAAAATTTTATTGTTCAGATTATTATAATTGTTCCTCTTTTTCCCCCCATAACACCCCTCCACACCGTTCCCACCCCACTCTCTGCCCTTACCTCCCCACCACTGTCCTCATCCATAGGTATATGATTTTTTATCTAGTCTCTTCCCACACACCCCCACATCAATTTCCCCCTGAGAATTGTCAGTCCACTAGCTTTCTATGCCCCTGATTTTATTATATTCACTATTTACACTGTTCATCAGATTTTTAATTCATATATTCTTTTCTCCATGTTCTTTTCTCTTTCCTTCTAGTTGTAGAAATTCCACTCAGCCAGCTTTCCTGTAGTTCTGGATGATGTCCGTTTTGTTTTTTAGTTGTAGTTATGAAATTGTTGATTTTTAGATTCACTTTTTGAATGTATTTGTTGTTCATAATTTTTATCTTTACCTTTTTCTTCTTCTTCCTCTTCATAAAGAATACCTTTCAGTATTTCATATAATACTGGTTTGACGGTGATGAACTCCTTTAGCTTTTTCTTAACTGTGAAGCTCTTTATCTGACCTTCAATTCTGAATGATAGCTTTGCTGGGTAGAGTATTCTTGGTTGTAGGTTCTAGCTATTCATCACTTTGAATATTTCTTGCCACTCACATCTGGCCTGCATAGTTTCTGTTGAGTAATCAGGTGTCAGTCATATGGGTGCTTCCTTGTAGGTAACTGTTTTTCTCTTGCTGCTTTTAATATTCTCTTTGTCTTTTGCTCTTGGCATTTTAATTATGATGTGTCTTGGTGTGGTCCTCTTTGGATTCCTTTTGTTTGGGGTTCTGTGCACTTCCTGTACTTGTAAGTCTATTTCTTACAAAACCTATTTCTTCAAATAGGTTCTCCGTATCTTGCTCTCTCTCTTCTTCTGGCACCTCCATAATTCTGATGTTGGTACGCTTGAAGTTGTCCCAGAGGCTCCTTACACTACTTTCACATTTTTGGATTATTTTTTCTTTTTGCTTTTCCGTTTGAGTGTTTTTTGCTTCTTTGTATTTCAAATCTTTGACTTGATTCTTGTGTTCCTCTAGTCTGCTGTTGGGTCTCTGTATAATATTTTTTATTTCAGTCAGTGTATGTTTAATTTCTAGTTGGTCTTTTTTCATATACTCGAGGGTCTCACTAAATTTATTGGCCTCTTCTAGAAAATTCTTGAAAGACCATATAACCGTGGTTTTGAACTCTATATCCAGTCGTTTGCTTTCCTCCATTTCTTTCATTTGTGATCTGTTTCTTTGTCTCCACATTTTGGCTGCTTCCCTGAGTTGATAGAGTGGTTTTGTGTGCTAGGTATCCTAGAGGGTCCAGTGGCTCAGCCTCCCCAGTTATCTGAGGTGGACACTCTTGGTGCACCCCTTTGTAGACTGTGCACAGCCTTGTTGTAGTTAAGTCTTGATTGTTGTTGATATCACTGGGAGGAATTGGCTGTGAGGATCAGCTGTGATTGTTGTTGTTAGTATCACGGGGAGGAATTGGCTGTGAGGATCCAGGCCTATTGGCTGTGAGGATCAGTTGTGTCTATGCTGGGAGAAGTTCTCTGCTGGAGACACCCTTATGAGACAAGACTTGCAAAATTACAAAAGCCTCTGTGCTCAACTTGGATGAGATGGAGTCTCAGGACAGAACAGACAGCCTTGGCTTCCCATCAGCCCTGTCCTTTGAGGTCTCTGGGTCTCAATGTCCCCTGGTAGTCACTGCAGGCACCTCTGAGAAAAAGCCACCCTCGAGTTTTGCCCACTGCCATACAGTCCAGTTTCTCTCAGAATGAGTCTGGATTCCCAGGATCTCGCCTGGAACTGGAGTTTAGTGCAGTTGGGAGCTTCCATCTCCCTCTTGCTTGAGAAAGCCAGCCACACACTCAGCTGCCAGTCCTCTCCACGTGCATGTCTCTGTACCTCAGCCTTTAGCAGCTACTCTGAGTCTCCTTGTTCTTTTCTCTTTCCTTCTAGTTGTAGAAATTCCACTCAGCCAGCTTTCGTTTGGTTCTGGATGATGTTTGTTTTGTCTTTTAGTTGTTTTGAAATTGTTGTGCAAAGCAGCAGTTTAGGTATTTACCTATGCTACCATCTTGGTTTCTCTGGATTGATTTTTTAAGTGTTTTTTAAATGATGTAGCAAACATCTGTTTTTTCATACATTTCTCTAAATTCTCATCATAGTACATCGGAAGCTTTTAAAATTACATTTTCTACTTCTTTATGAAATGAATACCATTGTAGTCTCTCTATAGACTTTATTTTTCTTAAGGAAAGTGTCCATGTCCTTTGAACCTGCATCTCTTACATAGTACTTAGGAAATGCCTTACACAGAGCAGGAGTCTAAATAAATATTTATTGAACTAATGTATATTGCAAAAGCTCTTAATTTCTGCCTATGACATATACATAATGGAATCCCAGGATGACCCAAAGATTTGAGCCCAAAGAGTCATCATTATACCTTCTTCATTTACCAGTCTATTTTTTTACATCCAGTATGTTTTATTTTTATTTATTTTTTTATTAATTTTTATACATATCTCCCCATTGCCCCCCCTCCCTCCCAGGCATGCCCCAACCCCCCAGTGTCTATGTTCATTGGTTTTGCTTATATGCATGCATACAAGTCCTTTGATTGATCTCTTATCTACCTCACCTAACTTTAATCTTCCTGCTGTAATTTCACAGTCTGTTAGAAGCTTTACTGTCTCTGTATCTATCCTTTTGTTCATCAGTTTATAATGTTCTTTATTATCCCCCATTGAGTGCGATCATGTGATGCTTCTCCTTCATTGACTGGCTTATTTCACTAAGCATAAGGCTCTCCAGTTCCAACCAGGTTGCTGCAAATGGTAATAATTCCTTCTTTTTAATGGCAGCATAGAATTCCATTCTGTAGATGTACCACAGTTTTCTGATCCATTCATCTGCTGACGGGCACCTAGGCTGTTTCCAAATTGTGGCTATTGTAAATTGTGCTGCTATGAACATAGGGGTACATAAATCCTTTCTGATTGGTGTTTGTGATTTCTTAGGATAAATTCCTAAGAGTGGGATTACAGGGTCAAATGGGAGATCCATTTTTAGTTTTTTGAGGAAACTCCATACTGTTCTCCACAGTGGCTGCACCAGTCTGCATTCCCACCAACAGTGCACAAGGGT